>JAMPIV010000150.1:590000-972747 GCA_024509875.1 Oreohelix idahoensis
ATATTTCAAACAATTTGCAAAATTATAAAAAATCATAAATAACATTTATTTGCCAGTGGACCAAGAGATGAGAAGAAGACGATGGAGATGGCTAGGACAAACACTGAGAAAACCTGTTGACAGCATGACAAGACAATCCTTGTTCGGGAATTCCCAAAGAGAGGTAGGGGAAGACCAAAGAACACATGGAGAAGAGAAATGGAGACAGACATGAAGGGCATGAAGAAGACATAGAAAGACCTTGAGCTGATGACACAGGACAGGAAGAATTGGCATACGTTTGCTGAAGACCTATGACCCCATTAAGAGTTGAAAGGTGAAGGGAATGGAAGGATTGCCCAAATTTTTATGAATCCGTTACTCTTCATCATCAGTTTTCAGGAAAGATCGATACCTACAAACATTTGAGAAAATACTACCTATGAATACCGTATATGCATGTTCTGATGTCTAATTGATAAACAGATATAATGTTTGTCCAACGAATTGATTGGTACGATTACTTCCGTAGCCATGCGGTGTTGCCGTTTGGGTGGTCCTGGGTTCGAGCCCCTGTTAAGCCTATCACTTCGGTTGTTTTTCTGTTGCCTAGTTTTCTAGTTCTTTATTGATTTCGAGTGCCAGTAACCTACCCATTTATGGGTTATTCATTTGGTATGTCCGCAGTTAACGCAAACCTAACCGGTGGATGCAATTATTATAATTGTTCGTCGTCATCATCATCATCATCATCATCATCATCATCATCATCATCATCATCATCATCATCATCATCATCATCATCATCATCATCATCATCATCATCATAATATCATCATCATCATCATATCGTCATCATCATAACATCATCATCATCATAATATCATCATCATAATAATATCATCATCATCGGCATAATATCATCATCATCATAATATCATCATCATCGTAATATCATCATAATATCATCATCATCATAATAATAATATCATCATCATCATATCATCATCTTAATATCATCGTCATAATATCATCGTCATCATAATATCATCATCATCATCATCATCATCATCATCATCATCATCATCATCATATCATCATAATATCATCATCATCATATCATCATCATCATAATATCATCATCATCATAATATCATTGTAAAAAGTTCTTTCTTTTTTTTTTTTTGTTTATCTCCCACTCTGTAAAGTGTCAGTCTGTATGCTCTGTAAGGAAGAGTGGTGTGTTGTTGAGATCGGGCATGCTCCAGTCTACCCAGCTGTAAATGGGTAACTCACCCTAGTCCTGAGTTAGGGAAGGCAAAGGCTCCAGGGGAAGCAGGCCCTAAACTTGGTCACTTCAACCGACGCAGGATGGTGTATGTATGGAGTAGAAGTGTAGAGTGTGATTACCGCGAATGGTGTACTGTTCGTGTGCTGACCAATATAACCACTCATACACTTGTGTCTACAAGGCACCAATGCAGACTGCTGGAATCTTTGTTTACTCAATTTATTCAGACGTACACACTGGGACATACGAGTACATCATGGTATGTTGACATATCAATTTGTAGGTATACATAGCAGATCTGAAGTCATGACACATTCAGAAATAATGGGCAGTACATCAAAAGTTCAATGTCATGATACATTATGGCCGCATCCCCTATCTGACTAAACGCGTCAGTGAAGGCAGATCGGTAAATAACTAAAGTTACTTGACGTCCATAGTTTGTAGTATATATTATGAAACCACGAAGGGGGGTTTCTAGCAAGATTGAGATCTCCCTGTCACTGTCCGATAATAGGATAAATAATCTGTTCTCTTGGCAGTGATCAAAACATATGATGACCGAAATCTAACATGGCCGCCTCCCTGAGTTGTCGTTCACTCATTCATAGGAAGGAGAATATAAGCCAGAGTTAATTTATAATGGGTATATAAATGATTTCATAAATGTTTCCATACAGCTCTACGGTGATCAGGTTAATTCACGTAGCCATAACCGCTGTAGGAAAGTCTGTCATCTTCGTCGATACAAAACACGACCCTAGCGATACGAAGCAAAATGTTCCATCTAGGTCGAATCGACATGAGATCATCAAAATAGGGTCTGGCAATACATGGAGTCCGAATTATACATTGTACCGTACCTTAGGAGAGTCTCTAACATAAACTATAGTAGAGATACCATCTCCTTTAGAAGAAAACCACTTCATGAATCATATTTCCTTAAGAATCTACCAGCCCTTTGAAAAGTGCGTACCCGCCATTATCACGGTACATCGGAACTCATCACGACTTGTCAAGACAACTCATACTTCCGCTAGAGCGGAATAATAAGAATCTAGTCCCGCCTACCCATCCAAAATATACAATATAGGACTGATTCTACTTGTACTAATAATATGTAATACATATGAATTCAGGCCATAAACATAATAAGCAAATTAATCTATTTTCTGGCCCTAAAAATAAGTACAAATATAAGAGCAATATCCGTGCGCCGGATCAATATCAAGAACGATTACTCCTATAATCAAAAGTGTGAATCAAACATGGATTATCTCACTTTCCCCATAGACAGCATTTTCATACACAAATGAATGAATGTCTATATCTTTTCCATATTAAATAGCCATATCGATTTTTGTAATATGTGCGTCAAAATATGCACGCAACAGATTACCACACCCCTCGGGAAAAAAAAAATGGTACATTTTTTTTTGAAATACATCTAGGAGCAACATACAATAGGCTCACAACGCACCAATACAATGCGCAGATGATAAGCATAAGTTTTATGACCTTAGAGAAAGTACTTCTCTAAGTATAAATATTTCCAGAGAGGTGTCACCAACGCATACTACAATATTAGCAATGACACAATTTCCACATTAGTTTATACATAAATTTCATCTAAGATATCTTAACATCATGATCATCAAAGACGAAAAACATTGAAAGATCAGCGGTGAATAAATATCAATGAACCGCTAAGTAGTGTTACAATCAATATATGATATATTACATATGTGTACACATTTCAACATAGAAACAACTGTATCAAAGTTGTATAACAGTTATGAATCATGTGGGCATCTAGACAAAATATCTGCCATCACATTTTCTGACCCACGGATAGCTCGCACCGAAAAATGAAATGGCTGTAGAGCAATCGCGTATCGCGTTGATCTCGCGCTCTTCAGATTTTTACTCTGAATAGCCGTAAGAGCTTTCTGGTCAGTTTCCACAATGAAATGCGCGCCCAGAAGAAATCTTTGCAGTTTAAGGATTGACCAAACCATAGCCAATAATTCACGGTCTAGGACCGAGTAATTCTTCTCTGCGGCATTTAATTTCCGAGAAATATACATCACAGGATGCAGAGTTCCAGAGTACTCTTGCATTAGTGCAGCTCCAATCCCGGTGGATGAAGCGTCACTACGAAGAATAAATGTCTTATCCTTAGAAGGCAATACTAGGATAGGTGAAGTAGAAAACATAGTTTTAACCTTATCCAAAGAGGATTGACATTCTTGAGTCCAATGGACTACATTAGGAGACCCTTTCTTTAGCAAGGAAGAAAGAGGTGACATAATGGAGGACAGATTCGGGATGAATCGTCCATAAAATTGTATTAGACCTAAGAGACTTCGTACTTGCTTTTTAGTCTTAGGAATAGAAATGTTAAGTATCTTACTTGTATTATGGTCTTCTGTTTTTAGGAACCCATGACCAACACGGTGTCCTAAGAAAGATATTTCGCTAAAACCAATACATGCTTTCGATGGTTTCGCTGTCAGGTTATGCTCGCGTAAGATAGACAATAGTTCATTTATACCATTATAGTGATCGTTCCAAGTATCACTGAAAAGACAGATGTCATCAAGATACGCAATGACATCTGAGCGATGAGATAGGATTCGACGCATCATGCGTACAAATGTTGCAGGGGCGTTCATAAGACCGAAAGGCATGAAATTCCATTGGAATAGACCCCTAGGCGTCGAAAAGGCAGTAAACGGTGTGGATGGTTCAATAATTTTCAACTCTATCATCTCATCTAACTCTTTCTCTACCTGTGCTTGAAAATGTATCGTGATAGGATACGGTCTGACTCTTATAGGATGTGGTGAAGTGGGATGTTATAAATATTTATAAGGGACTTAGTGTACTGACTGAGATCAGCTGTGAAGGTATCTATATCTATTAAGAGTAGTGTATTATAGATAACCTTACTTGCTACCACATATCTATATATCTCAGTCAGAATTATTCTGGAATAGTGTGATGCTACGTTATGTGTCTAGGGTATGAGTATGGTGAAGTGTAAGTCACAACAACAGACAGATAAACAATTTAATTTAATCCACTACTCTTGACAACACTGTGACACTCACATACATATAACACTCTACAAAGATATCTTAAAAGAGTCACTGATGAACTTTCAAATAACAATATGTATTCATTACTGGCATGAATGAATATGTGTCCTGATTCAACTACAAGGGAACCAGGAATCACAATCAATTTAAATTACAAGTTATGTACAGAATGTATTTAATATGAATATTGTAGTGACATATATTAGTACAAATGTTCTATGTGTGTCAGTTGTGTAGTAGTAAAATGAGGTAATACTGGTTTTGTTTTGTTCAAGCTCTGTTGGTATTGGTCATCATGACTTCAATAGTTTGTCTTTAGGGACTAGTATTGGAGATGTTCACAGTTCCTGATTTTAAGACAAGTAAATTCCCCTCTGAATGGTATTTTTATAAAGTTATTTCAAGATGAGGGGACATAATGTTGAGCTCAGCTGGCCAACTCTGCTTATCTTGAGTGATGGCGGCAGGAGAGGACTCCTCTGCTCGAATTCTCTTCTGGGCTCTGGAGACACCTCACTGATAGCTAAAAGGACCAAGGAGTATGCTGTCCGACTCTGGATTCAGCAAATCTCTGACCAGGTGCTGCTCACTACCATCAAGACCACTGTCCCACAATTTCATGGAAATAAACACAGATACGTTGATTAGCAATGAATTCTGGCACAAACTGGCACAAATTCCGTTCTGCCTATGTTCCAGGCTTTTATTTTAGCAAAAATGTGAGCTGGCTTCAACGTACTGTCGCTTTATCAAGCTTATTTGAATTAGTGGTCTCGAACTAACGCTCCCAAGTGTGTATATCAGCGAGACTGGCCAATGAGCCACGTTTCGACAAGTGTTTGAAAAAATGTTATCTTTTCCCGTCTCCCCTAACAACCAAGATAGTATTTATAACCCGACCAATCGTGGTTAGGCTTTCATTTGTTGCGCTCCAATCAATTTGGAGTTTACATGGTAGGCTATTTATGTAACGTAAGGTTTTTTCAAACACGTTATAAAAAAAATTTTATGAGCAGAAATGATTTTATGCTGTCAGGCACCCCCAATATTTTATTTTGGGTATAATTTATTAATTCCTGGACTATTTGCGTAACGTTTTACATATTATTTGTCAGCAAACCCTAAGGAACCCAAAAATACTAATTTAAAGGAGCTACGTGGCTGCGTTCAAAATATGCAATTTCTTCTATCTCCTGTTTAGAAGATGTGCTGTCTGGGTACTGTTATGTGTTCAAACGTAAACCCATATAATGTTGTCTTTTCTAATAAGAGTCTGTTATGATTTATAAACCTAACTCTGGGAAAGGGTAGTGTATTTTATCACTGTCCGTCTGAAAAAAAATTAGTGCATGTAGACTTACACGCGTGATGGTAGTAATTGTGTATCGCGCGAAGCGGGTTTAGTGTTCGGCTTTCTGCCTCTCCCTTCTCTTTTTATCCCTTTAGTCCATCTGTTCGTTCGTTTTGGTAACGCAGTATAATTAATGTTAGGGTTAATTTAGGTCATTACGCAGTACGTCTCAATGCTTTTCCAAGAAATACAGCACACGTTTCATTGAAGAAGGCGGGTAATAATACAGTAAGCTTTACTATCAACGTGAAAGCGTTACAATTTGCAGACGAAGCAGAAAACAAGGGGGATTTCGAGTACATTCTTTGTGATAGCACTGTCATTTTACCATTGCTCTTTTCTTTATTATATGTATTTATTAGGCTTTATATTTAATTGATAATTTATATATGTGGATTAGAATATTCCATGACACCTCCCCTCTTAAAACAGACATTATATGTCAGTCCTTTATTCTATATACACATAGAGAAATTTATTATTATTTCTGGGGTTTACGGTGATTCTCATCACACGGATGGCGGCTTAAAAAATCCGCTCCCAGATTGGTTTTTCCAGATATATATTCAATGCTAAAATTATATGGAGCCAGAAGCAAAGACCATCGGAGTAACCTAGAGTTCTCATGCTTAGCCTGTGCTAAGAACGATACAGGTTTGTGGTCAGTTTGCAACTTAAATGCCTTCCCATATAGATAAATATTGAATTTCTTTATTGCCCATATTACTGCAAGACATTCTTTTTCGCTAGTTGAGTAGTTGATTTCAGCTTTATTCAACTTTCTGCTAGCATATGCCACTGGGCTTAATTCCCCATCCAATGCATCTGATTTCTGTAGTAAAGTTGCACCTAGCCCAATATTACTTGCATCCGTCCTTACTATGAATTCTTGACTTAAGTCAGGTAATTTCAAAATGGGTTTACTTGTGAGCTTTTCCTTCAATTCTTGGTAAGTCATTTCACATTGTGGTGTCCATGTAATGCGATCTGGAAGTCCTTTACGTGTCAATTCCGTTAAAGGTGCACATATGGAATTAAAGTTCTTGATATACTTCTGGTAGAAACCACATAATGAGGCAAAGGATCTCACGTCCTTCTTGGTTTGTGGTCTCGGGGCTTTCTGTAGTTTCTCTAAATTCTTTGGGTCAGGGGTCATGTTTCCCTGATAAACTGTGTGTCCCAAAAATTCCAATTCTTTACATCCAACGCAACATTTGGTTGGTCGGGCTGTTAAATTTGCCTCCCTAAGTCGATCAAACAGCATGTTCAGAGAGTCAATGTGTTCCTCAAATGTTTCTGTTGCTATAAGGATATCATCCATAAAATTTGTTATACAGGGATTATTCAGAGGATCCAATAATTTTCTCATCATTCTAGAGAAGACACTAGGCGCATTCTTCAATCCAAATGGCAATCTATTAAACTCATAGTGTCCTTCTGAGGTACTAAAAGCTAGGTATGGTCTAACCTCAGGCTTTACTGGAATCTGATAGTATCCTTTACTCAGATCCACTTTTGAGAAATATTTAGCTTTATTTAGTCTGGCAAACAGCTGATTTGTATCCGGCAATGGATCCACCTGTCCTTCTGTAATAGCATTCAGTCTCCTGTAATCTATACAGAGTCTATGTTCTCCAGAGGGCTTCCTTAAAAGTACAACACCGGAACTATACGAAGACTCACTGTGCGAAATAATTCCTTCCTTCAACAGATAGTCTATCTCTTCCTTCAAAGCTTTTTCCTTAGCAAACGGAATCGAATATGGTTTCATACAGACAGGTGTGGAGTCTATTAATTTCATATCATATTCCAATAGGTTTGTATGCCCTGGTCGGTCTGTTAACACCTCTGCATGATTATTTAGAACCTGTTGCACTCTCTCTTTCTGAGTTTTCGTTAAATGTGTACTGATTTTCACCTGTGCTGCTGTCTCACAGGGGTGTAATGGATATTCAAATGATGAAAGTGGTTCCTTTTTCATCTCCATGGCGATGGACAAGGTCAACAAGTGTGTCTCTTCCTGATGTTCTCTTTCCAAATATTTCTTCAGGAGATTCACATGATAGATTTTTTCTTTCCCCTTCTTATCTATCTTATAATTTGTTCTAGACACCTTCTCTAGAACTGTATATGGACCCTGCCATCCAATTTGTAACTTATTCTGACTCCCGGGCAAAAGAAGCAGTACCTTCTCTCCCACAGCCAAATTTCTGTCTTTCGCCTTCCTGTTATAATAGGCAGCATGTTTCTTCCTGGCTTGTTTCAAATTTTCATTGGCAAGTTTCCAGCCAGTTTTCAACCGAGTGGTCAGCTCATTCACATATTGGTATGAAGATGTAATGTTTTCCTCTGCCTTTTCATCAGTCCACGTTCTTAACAAAGCTACATATGGACCTTTAATTGTGTGGACCTATTTGTCCATGCACCGGTATGGTCTCTTCCACTTGAAGCTTTATAGTGATGATTTTTCCTCCCAGAATTATCATTCACAAAACGACCGCTACCAATTTTTCTTTTCCTGGGGTTTCCTCCCCACTTAAAATTCTTGATGAGAGATTTCCTCTCTACATCCTCTTCCTCCAGTTTGTTTAAGTCCGATTGAGGGATTTTCGGCTTATCCTGGGGTAAGACATCTCTTTGCATTCTCCGCATAGTGGCCATTGTAAAACAGTTAAGTGAAGCTTGTCCGTGAAAAGGGGCTTCCCATTTCATTTGGTCCACTTTATCAAATTTATATCTCTTTTTATTATCAGGCCTAATTTTGCCTCGGGGCGTGTCCAGGTCCTGATCCATGTTCCCACTTGTGGGTGTTCCCTCATGTGCTATGCTACACCTTTCTACAAAATTCTCAATGTCCCATCTTGCTTTGGGCCAATAATAATTGTGAGCCACCTTTTGAATGATGGTACCTATTTTCTCATGGTCCCCATCTGGTTTCACATGTAGGCTCCTTATTAATTCTGTCCTGTATCTTTTTGGAAGAACCAGCTGTCCGTGACCATGGGATCTAGTTCCGGCCTTCCTATACATCAACTTGTTTTTCATGTAAAAATCTCCCTTGCCTGGAGTTGTATGACAAGTTGACAATTTTCTGAAACAAGGCTTGAGTGTTTTATCCCCAGCCTGTGCCTTCCTCATCTCTTCTGGAGTGGTATCTAACATAATATCCTCCTCCTGTCTTGAGGTCGACCTGACCTGAAGGGTTGCCATATACACAGGTTTCCTTCTGCAACGGTCAGTGTCATGATTGTCCATCTGACAATTCTTACACCACCTTTTTCCTTGGTTGAAAGATTTTCTTTCATTATATTTCCTTTCATCGAATTGTGGGAATTTATTTTTATTTTCATACCGTGGCCTATCAAATTGGTGCTTACCTTTATTTTGATCCTTAGGATCAAATTTATTAAAGTTCTGTGGTGCCCTAAAGTTGTCCACCTGTTTCTTTTTATTACCTGTTACCTCTGCTTGAGCTGCTTGATACCTTTCAGCAACATTTAGCAACTCACCCAGCCTCTCTGCACCTTGTTCCATGAGAAACTTTCTCAGGTCTGGAGCCATGGACTCTCTTAGTTGCTCTATAAGGACCATTTCCTTAAGATCTTGGGTTTTCCCCAGAGAAGTCCATTTCTCCAAGTATGTCTCTATGCGTGCAGAGAACTGGTGATAGGTTTCACCTGACAGTAGTTTAGCATTCCTAAATTTTTTCCTGTAAAACTCTGCATTCTTTTCATACCTTAACAAAAGAGCCTGCTTTAGCATGTCATAATTTTCCTGATCACCTCTGCTCATTTTTGCAAAAACTTCATAAGCTGCCCCACGAAGTCCCTGAGATAACTTTAAGCTCCACCTTTTTCTTTCCAACCCATACGTGGTAGCTAATAGTTCGTACCTATTTATATAGCTCTCAATATCATCGTCTTTCTCAACAAAATGATCTAAATGAAAATTCATAGCTGAGATTGAGGCTCCTTGAGTAACCGTAGCATCAGAGGCAAAAGGACTGGCACCATTTTCAGGAGCATGGCCTTGAAACTCAAACTCCCTTAGTCGTAACTCATGTTCCCTTTGTAATCTCTTCTCCTCCTTTTCTGCTTCCCTCTCTGCAGCTAATCTCTTCTCTTCTCTTTCTGCAGCTAATTTCTTCTCTTCTCTTTCTGCAGCTTGTCTTCTTTCCTCGGCTTCCAATGCTTTAGCCTCTTTGTCAGCCTCAATCTGCAACCTCTTAGTCTCAGCCTCAGCTTGCAACCTCTTAGTCTCAGCCTCAGCTTCAAATTGTAACTTCTTAATTTCCCTTTCAGCCTCTAACCTTCTTTCGGCTTCTTTTTCTAATCTTCTTTCTTCGCGTTCAATAAATTTGTCACATTCCGTTGTGACATAGGCAACCATAACTTGCCCATCTAATCCTAACTCTTTTGCAGTCTGAACCGCAGCAGATCGAAATTTGGCCAGGTCCGCCATTGTCTATTATGTAAATTTATACAATGTCTAACCAACAATTCAATCTCTAATGGACAACACAGGCACCGTGAGCTCAACCTTATTTAACTCCACCCAAGGATACCTTTTAATTCTTATATTCCCTGAAGTGAATTACCCCCCAATATTTTTAATAGTTAAAGATTCAAAATCCCAAGAGCGAGACCCCAATATATGTGGTGAAGTGGGATGTTATAAATATTTATAAGGGACTTAGTGTACTGACTGAGATCAGCTGTGAAGGTATCTATATCTATTAAGAGTAGTGTATTATAGATAACCTTACTTGCTACCACATATCTATATATCTCAGTCAGAATTATTCTGGAATAGTGTGATGCTACGTTATGTGTCTAGGGTATGAGTATGGTGAAGTGTAAGTCACAACAACAGACAGATAAACAATTTAATTTAATCCACTACTCTTGACAACACTGTGACACTCACATACATATAACACTCTACAAAGATATCTTAAAAGAGTCACTGATGAACTTTCAAATAACAATATGTATTCATTACTGGCATGAATGAATATGTGTCCTGATTCAACTACAAGGGAACCAGGAATCACAATCAATTTAAATTACAAGTTATGTACAGAATGTATTTAATATGAATATTGTAGTGACATATATTAGTACAAATGTTCTATGTGTGTCAGTTGTGTAGTAGTAAAATGAGGTAATACTGGTTTTGTTTTGTTCAAGCTCTGTTGGTATTGGTCATCATGACTTCAATAGTTTGTCTTTAGGGACTAGTATTGGAGATGTTCACAGTTCCTGATTTTAAGACAAGTAAATTCCCCTCTGAATGGTATTTTTTATAAAGTTATTTCAAGATGAGGGGACATAATGTTGAGCTCAGCTGGCCAACTCTGCTTATCTTGAGTGATGGCGGCAGGAGAGGACTCCTCTGCTCGAATTCTCTTCTGGGCTCTGGAGACACCTCACTGATAGCTAAAAGGACCAAGGAGTATGCTGTCCGACTCTGGATTCAGCAAATCTCTGACCAGGTGCTGCTCACTACCATCAAGACCACTGTCCCACAATTTCATGGAAATAAACACAGATACGTTGATTAGCAATGAATTCTGGCACAAACTGGCACAAATTCCGTTCTGCCTATGTTCCAGGCTTTTATTTTAGCAAAAATGTGAGCTGGCTTCAACGTACTGTCGCTTTATCAAGCTTATTTGAATTAGTGGTCTCGAACTAACGCTCCCAAGTGTGTATATCAGCGAGACTGGCCAATGAGCCACGTTTCGACAAGTGTTTGAAAAAATGTTATCTTTTCCCGTCTCCCCTAACAACCAAGATAGTATTTATAGCCCGACCAATCGTGGTTAGGCTTTCATTTGTTGCGCTCCAATCAATTTGGAGTTTACATGGTAGGCTATTTATGTAACGTAAGGTTTTTTCAAACACGTTATAAAAAAAAAAATTTTATGAGCAGAAATGATTTTATGCTGTCAGGCACCCCCAATATTTTATTTTGGGTATAATTTATTAATTCCTGGACTATTTGCGTAACGTTTTACATATTATTTGTCAGCAAACCCTAAGGAACCCAAAAATACTAATTTAAAGGAGCTACGTGGCTGCGTTCAAAATATGCAATTTCTTCTATCTCCTGTTTAGAAGATGTGCTGTCTGGGTACTGTTATGTGTTCAAACGTAAACCCATATAATGTTGTCTTTTCTAATAAGAGTCTGTTATGATTTATAAACCTAACTCTGGGAAAGGGTAGTGTATTTTATCACTGTCCGTCTGAAAAAAAATTAGTGCATGTAGACTTACACGCGTGATGGTAGTAATTGTGTATCGCGCGAAGCGGGTTTAGTGTTCGGCTTTCTGCCTCTCCCTTCTCTTTTTATCCCTTTAGTCCATCTGTTCGTTCGTTTTGGTAACGCAGTATAATTAATGTTAGGGTTAATTTAGGTCATTACGCAGTACGTCTCAATGCTTTTCCAAGAAATACAGCACACGTTTCATTGAAGAAGGCGGGTAATAATACAGTAAGCTTTACTATCAACGTGAAAGCGTTACAATTTGCAGACGAAGCAGAAAACAAGGGGGATTTCGAGTACATTCTTTGTGATAGCACTGTCATTTTACCATTGCTCTTTTCTTTATTATATGTATTTATTAGGCTTTATATTTAATTGATAATTTATATATGTGGATTAGAATATTCCATGACATAGGACTATGGTCAGTAAGAATAATGTCATGTTGAATGACATCAGTTTGACCAGGAATGTCAGTAAGGACATCCTGAAATTGTTCTAACATAGTAGAAACTTGTTTCTGCTCTCCTGGATATAATTCTGGAGAAATTGCAACATCTTTCCATGATTCATTAGAGTGAAGAGGAATCATTGGAAAAGGTAAATTTACATCCGAGAAACTCGTTTCCTCATCCTGTATTACTGACAGAGATGAGTACTGTCCATGTTGGACTGGAAAATCGTCCGTTGCCTGGAAAACAGGTTGTAAATAATCAGGACGTTCATGGAATTCCGTGAGCATGTTGATGTGGAAGGTTTTACGCTTCCCGTCAATATCGACGATATAGTCAACATCGGAAACTTTTGATATTGTATCGTACGGACCTTTCCAAGAAATGAGAAGTCTATTTTCCCTACAAGGTAGCAAGACAAATGCTTTGTCACCTGGACAAAGTTGTCGCAAACATCTCTTTTTATTGGCAAATTCCCTTGCCTTCTGTTTCGCAAATTCAGAAGAAGCAGTTGCCAATTTGCATGCTTCAATAATCTTGTGTCTAAGTGCGATGATATATTCATAAGAGGATTTTGTGTCATCGACAATATTATCAGCAGTTATAAGATCATGAAGTAAGGGCATAGGACCTCGCGGTTTCGCGCCAAAGACAAGTTCAAAGGGAGAAAATCCTTATGTTCGTTGGCGACCTCTCTATATGCAAAGAGAGCCGCGGGTAAAACCCTATCCCAATCCTGAGGATGATCTTCTGTTATCTTACCTAGTAGGTTTTTCAGAGTTCTATTCAAACGTTCCACCATCCCATTGGACATAGGATGATAAATACTACTCAGCGATCTCTCTATCTTCAGAGTCGACATTACTTGAGACATGGTATCCGATATGAGTTGGGTACCATGGTCGGATAATATTTCTGCTGGAAACCCCAGACGAGAAAATATTAACCAAAGAGCATCTGCGACATCAGCAGTAGTTATGCTCTTTAGAGGAACAGCCTCCGGCCAACGTGTGCACATATCAACACACGTCAAAATAAATTGGTGTCCTCTAGCAGACTTTATCTTAAATGGACCAATGATGTCTATCGCCATTTTTTGAAATGGCCGAATGGGAATGTCTGCAGCCTGAATAGGTGCATCATGGCGTGGACCTCTGGATTTAATCTCTTGACATACTTTACAAGATCGACAATAGATTCGTATGTCCTTATTCACAGCAGGCCAAAAGAAAGATTGAAGAACTCTAGCTTTAGTACGGGAAAAACCCATATGTCCAGCACACTGCAAATCATGAGCGTGCTGTAAGATTTTAACTCTCATATTTTTAGGCACAAGGATTTGAGAATGAATGGACTTAGCGGAGTCTTGTACCATACGTACAAGTACGCCATTCTTCATCGTAATCCAAGATTTACGATTTGTATCCTTATTCGGATCACCTTTTTTTGCCAGAGTAAAGAATTTCTCTAGAGTAGGATCATCTTCCTGCTGTTTGATAAAGGAATCGTGGGAAATCTCCAAGGGATCATCTTGGATCTGCGCATCATTATCTTCAGAATGTGAAGATTGTGGCATATTAAGAGCTTGAGCCCTAGTGATTACTGCATTAGCAGATTACATATTAACATTTTCCCAATTAGAAATTTGCTGTGGAGTGCATTCTTTCACCCCGTGAATGCGACCGATGATAAGATCAGCGATCGGATTCGGCAAGAGACATGCTTGCACCTCTCCTGTAAAGAAAGGCGTAGCAATATTGATAATGGCAGTGGAGTACTTCTCCAATGTGCCACCAAATGTTACACATTTGACTATATTGCCTGTAGCTCGAGAAGGATTTACGAGTGATTGCCTCACTCCAATGGTAGTGCACCCCGAATCGAAAAGAATTGATACCGGAGTACCATCTATTAGGCCCCTATTAAAGACAAGAGCACCCCTTCCATTATGCGCAATTGACGCATGGAGAGCGGGAAGCGGGTGACCGCAGCTTAAAGTAGAAACTGTGGTTGGATCGAATAATGTTTTGCATTGCGAACACTCAGATGCTCTAGCAAAATCGAAAGCGGAATTTGCTACACTGTTGGAGTCTTTTTTATCATTATTCTGATTATCGGTGTCGTGTAACTCCTGTTGTGCAGAGTTAGCCTGGTAATAAGATTTACCATGTCTTTTGTGTTGTGATCTACCTCGGTTATAATTGTCTCTATAATTATTATTGCCTCTGTTATAACCCCTATTTGGGTTTGAATCATAATATTCATGATCATAATCATCATGCTCGTTATATTGAGTATCCCTGTAATATTGGTTTTTTTGTCTCCATGAAGCACTTGGGTAGTTCCTATAGCTACTCCCTTTCCGAGAATTTCTAAAATTATGGGTACCCCTCGCATGTCGAGGACTATCAGCCCGCTTCCAGTTCTTCAAAGAAGAACCCTGATTTGAGTGGTTATCTTGGTTTTGATACTTATTCCAATTAACCTTTTTATCAAATTTATTTTTAGCTCCTTGGAATTTGTGTGAGTATTTCTGATTATATTCTGTTGCCGAAGCAACTGGCATACTCTCTTTAATGTTAGAGTTACTAAGAATCATGTCAGGGTGTGCCGTGGCATACTGGTCACAATATTCTTCCATTTGCTTTATTGTACTAGGTTTACGCTCATGTAAGAACTCTAGGAATGATTTATTTACCGAAGACATGACCTTGTCTCTTAGCAATAAATCCGTAAGACCATCAAATGTTTTCTCTGTTTTGGATAATTCAATCCATCGTGAAAGTGTAATTCGTGCTTTTGAGATGAATTCTGAGAATTCTACACCTACCTCAGGTCTCACTGTTTTAAACAAAAGACGATAACCTTTCTCAGACAGCTGATATCTCTTTATCAAAGCTGCCCTAACAGCATCATAATTATCTTTGTCGGCCTCTTCAACAAAATATAACTTACTCAGAGACTCCCCTTTTAGATTCTCAGACAACTGATTCACATACTGTGATTTGTCAACATTATGAAATCGACAAGCCCGTTCAAATCTAGAAAGCCAAAATGTTATGTCATCACTGGTAGGGTTAAACGCTGGTACCTTGACCTTGTACACAAAGGGTTTACCATTACCACCAGATGCCTGATTAACATTACTCATACATGTCAATTTTAATTTCTCTAATTCAAACTCATGTTCTCTTATTGCTTTTCTCTCTTCAGCTTCTCTATCTAATCTTCTCTGTTCTGCAGCAGCTTCTAATTTTTTCTGTTCTGCAGCAGCAGCAACTTCTATTTTTTTCTGTTCTGCAGCAGCAGCAACTTCTAGTTTTTTCTGTTCTGCAGCAGCTTCTAATTTTTTCTGTTCTGCAGCAGCTTCTAATTTTTTCTGTTCTGCAGCAGCTTCCAATTTTTTCTGTTCTGCAGCAGCTTCTAATTTTTTCTGTTCTGCAGCAGCTTCCAATTTCTTCTGTTCTGCATCAAATCTCCTTTCCTCCACTTGCATCTGCAATTTCTTTAGTTCAGCAGCAATATCTGCTTCTTTTTCTAATCTTTTTTCTTCAGCCAGAGCTTTTTTTTCTTCAGCAGCAGCTTCTCTTTCTAATCTTTTTTCTTCAGCCAGAGCTTTTCTCTCTTCTGCAGCAGCTTTTTTCTCTTCAGCAGCTAATGCTTTGTCATATTGAGCAACAGCCCATTGTTCTAAGTCTTTCCCAGTCTTATCAAGAGATTTTCCTTGTGCAATAAAATAATCTAATGTAGACATATTGTCTTCTTAAATCAGAAACCTGAAAAAGTAAATAAATTACCCTATTTCACTTTAATGAGAGACAAGTCTATACCATAGACTTAGTCTTAGTCCAAACTTGTATGGTTTATAATAACCAATGATAACTTGAGTACCTGTGGACAACAATAACTGTATCTCAAATACTGTGGGAGACAAGCCTTACATAGGTCTTGTATACCTCAATGTAATCAAAGATCACTTGGGTACCTGTGGAAAATAATCATAAAGTACTGATCTGTACTATACTATCAGTGTATACCACTATAACTCCTATGTCATATGTCAACTAAAGACATTACAAAGGACAAACAAGAAAAGACAATCTGAAAACATTTGCAGAGATCAAATTAAATTAAATAGGAGAAATGAAAAAAAATGATCACAGAATCCGTGATGATAACTGCAATAAGATAACAAGACAAATAACGCCACAGTGTATAAACATAAGGGTGTAAAGAAATCAAAAATAGAAAAGATGAGACCTACAATTATACAAACAAATCAAACAAAACTAAGGAACACAAAATTGTTAACAAAAACAACGAAGAAAAGAACACCTCATCACAACTAACAGAAATAGCAGCAAATTGTTGCTAACAAATTTCCAATTAAGAAAATGTGTACCTATAGAATACTAGTACCAGACCAATGTCACTCGGCATACCTTGTACTAGTCACACAGAACATAAACTAATTTAATACATAACAAATAACATAAATGCATATATAATACAATATAATTTATGTCATGAATGGAATGTGTTGCAGGTATGGTGTTGCAAAGCAGGCACAGTTTATTTAAATAATAATAACTTGCCACTTTATTGAGTAATAGATTTAATTCTAAACTATTACACAGTTCAATTTTTCTCTGTTGAGCATATGAAGATCCAACGATGAACTATGCACTTTATGTTCAACAACACTGTGATTCTTCTGTACGTTGAGAAATGTCAACAATACTGCTCCAGATATTTTCTACACTTGATACCACTGTCCTGTGTAATACTGTCTGTACAGCGAAAAAAACTGTCAACAAGCGCTGACCTAGATACAGCATCCTATCGGTAATACAGGTCAAGCTGACATCGACTGTATAGCTGTCCTACTGGTGTTGATGTGTTCAAACAAATGTTCTTTCAGCTGTAAACTGTGATTCTCAACACAAAACTGCGTAAGCTGGACCCAGGAATCTGGCTCGCCACTGTAAAAAGTTCTTTTTTTTTTGTTTATCTCCCACTCTGTAAAGTGTCAGTCTGTATGCTCTGTAAGGAAGAGTGGTGTGTTGTTGAGATCGGGCATGCTCCAGTCTACCCAGCTGTAAATGGGTAACTCACCCTAGTCCTGAGTTAGGGAAGGCAAAGGCTCCAGGGGAAGCAGGCCCTAAACTTGGTCACTTCAACCGACGCAGGATGGTGTATGTATGGAGTAGAAGTGTAGAGTGTGATTACCGCGAATGGTGTACTGTTCGTGTGCTGACCAATATAACCACTCATACACTTGTGTCTACAAGGCACCAATGCAGACTGCTGGAATCTTTGTTTACTCAATTTATTCAGACGTACACACTGGGACATACGAGTAAATCATGGTATGTTGACATATCAATTTGTAGGTATACATAGCAGATCTGAAGTCATGACACATTCAGAAATAATGGGCAGTACATCAAAAGTTCAATGTCATGATACATTATGGCCGCATCCCCTATCTGACTAAACGCGTCAGTGAAGGCAGATCGGTAAATAACTAAAGTTACTTGACGTCCATAGTTTGTAGTATATATTATGAAACCACGAAGGGGGGTTTCTAGCAAGATTGAGATCTCCCTGTCACTGTCCGATAATAGGATAAATAATCTGTTCTCTTGGCAGTGATCAAAACATATGATGACCGAAATCTAACATGGCCGCCTCCCTGAGTTGTCGTTCACTCATTCATAGGAAGGAGAATATAAGCCAGAGTTAATTTATAATGGGTATATAAATGATTTCATAAATGTTTCCATACAGCTCTACGGTGATCAGGTTAATTCACGTAGCCATAACCGCTGTAGGAAAGTCTGTCATCTTCGTCGATACAAAACACGACCCTAGCGATACGAAGCAAAATGTTCCATCTAGGTCGAATCGACATGAGATCATCAAAATAGGGTCTGGCAATACATGGAGTCCGAATTATACATTGTACCGTACCTTAGGAGAGTCTCTAACATAAACTATAGTAGAGATACCATCTCCTTTAGAAGAAAACCACTTCATGAATCATATTTCCTTAAGAATCTACCAGCCCTTTGAAAAGTGCGTACCCGCCATTATCACGGTACATCGGAACTCATCACGACTTGTCAAGACAACTCATACTTCCGCTAGAGCGGAATAATAAGAATCTAGTCCCGCCTACCCATCCAAAATATACAATATAGGACTGATTCTACTTGTACTAATAATATGTAATACATATGAATTCAGGCCATAAACATAATAAGCAAATTAATCTATTTTCTGGCCCTAAAAATAAGTACAAATATAAGAGCAATATCCGTGCGCCGGATCATGTGTTTGTGTGTTTTGATGATCTTACTTGCTCGGTGGCTGGTAATATGAAGGAAGAAACTGAATACTGGATAAATGGTTCTATTCTCAGAACATGGGACAGAAATCGCGCGTAATAGTTCTTTGCCGATATTTCTTGACATGTTCTTGCTAGTGTTGTTAATAATCTAAGATGTAAATATTATTGTAGAACCAGAGTTAGGTAGCGCCGGGCGATAGCGTGTGGACATGGCGGACATTCAAACTACGTCATCATGACACAGCATTGTTTTTTTGCTTTCTTTTTGCAGTTAGCTAACTCTTATCATAGTTCATGGATTTGCCTCCCTGTAGCTGATTTAGTAAGGGGAAAATGACTGTACCAGACCGCTGAATTGGCTGCTTCCTATAATGATTGTCGTGCTGGCCTTGGGTTATAACGAGGTTAAAATTAAACACACACGTGGCCAGAAGTTAAACAGCACCACAATAACAAAAATACAGTAACATTGTTTTAAAACATGTGTTTCTTAATCCTGTAAAAATGTCGGGCGTCCGATTGACATTGAGTGGTTAGAGCGCTGGTCTCTGATGAGAGGTGCCTGGTTCGATTCACGGTATCGACACGCTTCAGTCTACTAAGCATGTAAATGGGTACCTGGCTTTGCTCTTGAGTTAGCGAAGGAAAAGGCAGCGTGAAAGAGAACTAGTCACCCCACCTGTCGAAGCTGGACCTAGTAGAGTAAAGTCTGTAACACTTCACTCACCTACGGCAGTACCTGCTACCGGACTACCTTTAATAAAATATCTTCACTCGTGTGACTCCGAAACTTGGCCGCATGTGCGTTACTGGGGCGCTAAAGTGGAGCAATGAATAGCAACACTGTGCCCTGCAACGCATTTCAGTATCCCAGTCATTATTGACCATATTCTTTTTACTAATTTTTATTATATTTCATTATAACTATATGTAAGGTAAAGGAACCCGTTACACGCCCATTGAGGCATATTGGGAATATGGTGTTAGGCCCATATTATCTTGAACGTCGGCACACTAGGGGTGATGTGGTCGGCATCACGCCGGCCGCCTTAACCTTCCCAGAGTTGCTCTGGTACCCATTTGGGGCTGGGTCGACCCAGGAGCCGTTTGTGGCCTAAAAAATTTCCGCCTCATCTGGGGATCGAACCATAGACCACTGCGCTAGGAAGCCAGTGCACTAACCACTATGCTACCGCGGCTCCCATAACTATATGTACCTTAATGATTTTTCTTTGTAATAAAATATATTATTTGTATGTAAAATTATTAATTATGCGTTTATGTGCATTTTGTTCAAAGAAGGCACCCGTAGCATTCACCGGACAGTCAAATGGGTCCATGGCACAACATAGGTTAGAACTTAGTGTGTCTTTTCTATTACATGTATTACATTGCTGCTTCTTCTATAGTCTCGCTTGCTCGCTGTGAATGCCGCGATCGTCTCTTCCTTTTAGCCATCTTATCACTTTGATCCATAATAAAAATTTCTGCAATACTTTAAATTAAAATTTTGTCTTGAAGAAACAATTAAAAAACTTACATTTTAAGGTTATTTTTAAGAAAAATGATGAGTTAAATCCGTTTCCAGAATGAAACTGGACAGAAGAGTATCTTGATTGTGAGTTGATTTAATGCACACCGTCACACTTTGCTATTTTCGCGAGAGTACATATAAGGGGAAACAATACAATTGTTGCACAAACACAGTTGCACTCCCTTAGCTGTGCTCGAAAGTTAATGTACTCTCTCGTAAAATAGAAAAATGTGCGCAAATGACGGTGTGCAAAGTGTGACAGACCGACAGACAGAAGTACCTTACGGCGGGAATTATGGTACTTGATCACGTAAAAATTAATAAAATTCATCCGATTCAAACAGCGAAACCGGAGACAGAATACTGTCATTAATCTGACGAAAACAAATAACTTCCATTTTAAACAAAGGAACTGCTGTTGCCCTTGCATTATATTTGAGAATGTTTCACGCGTTGCACGTTAGAAATAATACCTGAAAGGGAGTTAGTCTCTGAATTAATCTGCCACACGTTGGTTTACACACTTGCATCCCTTTTAAAATTAAAGATTTAATTTTGTTCATGCATTACTATGGTCAGGATTTTACTGATTTTGCATTACTTTTTCTTGGGGGGGGGGGGGGGGGGGGGGGGGGGGGGGGGGGGCGGGGGAATAGAAACGTTGCTCATTTGAATATAAATGTGTTTCAAATAAAACTAAGGTGATTGAAGAGCCATTGTTAAGACATTAATTTGCTTTTTTTTAAATTTTTGGCAATGTATGGATTTTTTGGTCAGCAAGTGTGCAAGTGGAGTAGGAAATTCTGAAACGGCGTGAGTTCTGTGACAGACTGTTCTGGACCGGGTCAGGCACACCGAGTAGTGACCCCAGAGTCAATTGCAGCATTTGAACGCACCGTGGTGGAAAATCGACGAGTGACTGTGAATGAAATAGCCGCACTTCTGGACATCAGTCAAGGTTCAGCATCAATCATCCATGATGTGCTCCAATTCCACAAAGTCTCCGAAAGGTGGGTGCCACGGCAGCTTACTCCAGAATTGAAACAACGACGTGTTGATGCCTGTCAAGAACTTTTGCGGCGCTTTGAAGCAGAAGGTGATGGTTTTCTAGACGTAGGAAAAGCTGTGCAAATTCATTTGAGAGTTAATGTCCAGAGTTCGTTCTTTAAGTGCCTTGTCATTCATTCATAACCCAAAGGAGCATAGGCCTTCAACAAACACATGCCAAGTCCTCCCGTCACGTGCCATCATCTCAAGTTCTTTCCACGTTCTCCTCATCATTTTCACCTCTGTCTCTAGCTCTCTTCTCCGTGTGCTTCTTAGTCTACCTCTGCCTCTCTTGCCCTGGGGGTTCCAGAACAAGGACTGCTTTGTAATGCTATCAGCAGGTTTCCTCATTGTGTGTCCTATCCATCGCCATCGTCTTCTTCTCATCTCTTGTTCCACTGGCACTTGTCTGGTTCTTGTCATCAGTTCCACGTTGGTAACCTTGTCTTACCACTTCAATCCTTCTACGCAAGCACCCATTTATGAAAGTCTGTAGCTGTTTGGTTGTTGTCTTATTTGTTCTCCATGTTTCAGAGCCATATAATAGTACTGACTTCACATTTGAGTTGAAGATTCTTATTTTCGAGTTGGATCCGATTTCTCTTGATCTCCACATATTACCCTATGCAATGAAAGCTCCTCTTGCTTTTTGTATTCTTATTTTGATATCACTGTCTGTTCCTCCAACTTTGTCTATATTGCTGCCAAGATATGTGTGCGATTCTACATCTTGTAGTGGTGTTTCTTCAAGTTCAACCCTGTTATCATTACCTGCATTTATTCTCGTTATTTTTGTCTTTTCCCTGTGTATTTTCAGACCCAATTGCTGTGACCTCTCATCAAGTGTTTTCACTTTGTCCTGCATCTGATTACGGTTATGGGACAGAAGCGCCAAGTCATCAGCAAAATCCAGATCACCCAACTGCTTAGTCAGAGTCCACTGGATTCCATTTCTGTTGCGTGTTGTTGATGTTCTCATAACCCAGTCTATTGCTAGTAAAAAAAGAAATGGAGACAAGAGGCATCCCTGTCGCACTCCTGTTCTTATCCCAAACGGTTCTGTAAGCTGTCCTTCATGAAGAACTCTGCATGTCATGTCTTCATATGGTTTCTTTATTAAATTAATGATCTTCAGGGGAACTCCATAATGCCTCATCAATTTCCAAAGTGATTCTCTGTCTACACTGTCAAATGCCTTTTCGTAGTCCACAAATCCAATGTATAGTGGTGAATTCCATTCCAGACTTTGTTCAACTATTATTCTCAAAGTGACTATCTGGTCTGTACAGGATCTGTTTTGTCGAAAACCTGCTTGTTCATCTCTCAGTTTCTTGTCTATGCACTCTTTTAATCTCTCGAGGATAATCTTGTTGAATACTTTTCCTGGCACTGATAGTAACATTATTCCTCTATAATTTGTGCACTCTTGTAAATTTCACTTCTTAGGCAACTTAACCAGATATCTTTCCTTCCATTCTGTTGGTATCTCTTCCTTTTCCCAGACTTTACCAAGTAATTTATAAAACATCGCTGTAGCCATGTCAATATCTGCTTTGATGGCCTCTGCTGGAATGCCATCTGGTCCAGCCGCTTTTCCATCTCTTAGAAGCGTTATGGTTTTCTTTATTTCTTCCTTCGTTGGTCTTTCACAGTTAATTTGTAGCTCTTCTTCTGCTGGCTGGATGTCTGGGGGGTTTTGTGGAGCTGGTCTATTGAGAAGGTCCTCAAAATATTCTGTCCACCTCTTCATTTGCTCTTGTATACTGCTGAGAAGTTTTCCATTCTTGTCTTTTATGATGCAACTTGTTTGCTTGTATTTCCCTGTTAGCTTCTTTGTGCTGTTATACAGTTCTCTCATATTTCCTTTGGCTGCAGCATCTTCTGCCTCTCTTGCCAACTCCTCAATATACTTCCTCTTGTCTCTTTTGATACTTCTTTTTACTTCTTTGTTTGCTTCTGTGTACACTTCTTGAGCTTTGGCTTTGGAACTTCTGGTTTTGCTTGTGTTTAAATCTGCTTTCTTGTTTTTTTCTGTCTTTTATTTTATTGATGGTTTCTGTTGTTATCCATGCTATTTGTTGTCGTTCCCTTTTCCCCAGTATTTCTTTACATGTCTCATTCCATACAGTTTTGATTTGCTGCCAATAGTCTTCTGTATTCACTACATCTTCCAGCTGTTGGAGTACTTGGAATTTGTTGGATATTGTGATCGCAAATTTGTCTCTTGTTTCTTGATTTCTTATATGTCCTTCACTAAATTGTTGTCAATAACTTTGCATTGTTGCATATCTCTTGAGTTTTATTTTTACTTTGGCTATCAGAAGGTGGTAGGGAGCCGCGCTGGTGTAGTGGTTACCAAACTGCGCTGGCGACCGAGTGACCCAGAATCAAACCCGGGCGAGGACATTTGAAGATTTTTCGTCGATCGGGATTTGGACTGGATTAACTCGAGCCCTGGCGAGGACATTTGAAGAGTGTCGTCGACCAAGGACTGGCGGCTCTTGAGCTGACCCAGCTCTAATGGGTACCTCCGAAATCGGCGAGTATCTGCCTGAATGGCGAGGGACACCTGTCTCTGTACAAGAAAAAAAGGGATACTCACGTAAAGATCACTCAGGTTGGACATACTAACCTGAGATTTCGCCTCGAGTAATAGCGGGCGTACGCAAAAAAAAAGGTGATCTGATGCCACATCTGCTCCTCTATATACCTTTACATCCTGCAATGATGATCTAAACTTGTTTATGCATATATGATCAATCTGATTTTCTGTTCTATGGTCTGGTGATATCCATGTTGCCTTGTGAATTCTCTTATGTGGAAACATGCTTCCTCCTATAGCCAGTTGATTTGAAGCACAGAAGTTTGAGAATAATTCCCCATTTTCATTCATTATTCCAGCCCATGTTTTCCCATGACTTCTTCAAAGCCGGTGTTGACTATACCTACCTTTGCATTCACGTCACCCATCAAAATTGTGAAGTCTCTTCTTTTTGCTTTCTCCAAAATTTCCTGCAGTCTAGTATAAAATGCTTTTTTCACATACTCTTCTTTGTCATTAGTAGGTGCATGGGAGCCGCGCTAGCGTAGTGGTTACCACACCGCTCTGGCGACCGGGTGATTCAGGATCAAACCCGGGCGACGGCATTTGAGGATTTTTCGTCGACCGGGATTTGGACTGGATTAACTCGAGACCTGGCGAGTACATTTGAAGGAGTATCGTCGACCAGGGATTGGCGGCTCCTGGGCCGACCCAGCTCTAATGGGTACCTCCTAAATCGGCGAGTATCTGCCTGAATGGCGAGGGACACCTGTCTCTGTACAAAAAAAGGGATACTCACGTAAAATCAATGTCAGGTTAGACATTAATAATAACCTGAGATTTCGCCTCGAGTATTAGCGGGCGTACGAAAAAAAAAAAAAAAAAAGTAGGTGCATAACATTGGATGACATTTACATTTATTTTCTTTTTAGCTGTTTTAAAAGTAGCTGTTATTATTCTGGGTCCAATGGCTTCCCATTCAATGAGTGCTTTCTGTGCTTCTATAGATAGCATAAGAGCTACCCCTTCTCTGTGGTGTGAACTTTAGTCTTCATGTCCCGAGGACAGCACCAATTCACCTGTGATGAGTTTCTTCTTGTCCACCCCCTTCCACTTTGTTTCACACAGTCCCAGAACCTCGATTTTATATTCCCTCATTTCTGCTGCTACTTGTGCCGCTTTCCCTTGTTCGTTTAATGTCCGAACATTCCAGGTGCCAAATCTGGAAGTTCTCCTAAAAGAAAGAAGGTTAGTCAGTAACGCAGACTCCTTTCGGCTTTCTCTGTGTTGCATCATACGCCTCCCTGCGAGAGGACCTTCCCCTGTTTTGAATGGCTGTGTTTTATTTTCCTTAATAGACTTGTCCATGTTTGGTGAAGTTTATTGTGGTTAAAAATTTTTTTACAGTATGGGGTAACCAGCCCCATGCCCAACCCTCCTTAGTCGCTTTCTACGACATGCATGGTAGGGAACAGTGTTACTATTCTTTGCTCCCCTTTCGGGCCCCGGTAACACATGGGTGAAGTGCCTTGTAGACAAGTATTAATTTTCATTGACTCTCAGCATTGAGCAAGTTTTGAAACAAAAATGTGGGATATTAAAAAGCTGTGCTTAATTTCAGATGTGCTATCGGGGGAAAAACTTCTCCCTTGGTGTGTGTGCGCTCGCATGTGTGCGGATGGATGTGCGTTTGTGTGTGTGACTTAGACTGCGTGTTTTTGGTTAATTAAATAGACTTTCAGTTTGGCAGAGATACAGTAAAGAAATGAAGTTGTGTTTTTTCCTTGTTTTTTGTTGTTGTTTATTAACATTGTTGCAAGTGGATTTTATGGAAGGGGAAGTAATCTTTAGAATGTTTTGGACAAATTAAATTTCGAGTTGCAACGCTTGATTAAGCGGATACTTGTTTGACTTTAGGATAGAATTATCTTTTCCTATTTTTCGAGTGACAGAGTACAGAAAAGCGTGTGAACGCTGTTTAATCTCAAATGTTGAGATGTATTTATTCTGTACTGTTTTGAGCCATGTGAATAGCTCGCAGCTAGTCTGCATGTGTTATCGAGAGCGGTGTTCAAGACAGCCGAGTCTCGTGACGGGGTTTTTAGGCGGGACGAGTGTGTTTCCAGGGGAGTTGTGTTTTGGGCGTGGACCGTGTAGGTCGAGTCCCAGTGGTTTTTGGATAGTGTATGCCTACGTAGGGCTTAAGAAAATGTCGACTTATATATTTCGCTGTGTGTACAGCCTATGTGATAAACTGCAGTAAAGATTTGTTTAGGCCATATGAAGATTATTATAGCTGCCGTGTGATGCAGGCTTTATTGAGTAATGGAGTACTGTTTAGGCCTTATGAAGATTATTATAGCTGCCGTGTGTGCAGGCTTTATTGTGTAATGGAGTACTGTTTAGGCCATATGAAGATTATTATAGCTGCCGTGTGTGCAGGCTTTATTGTGTAATGGAGTACTGTTTAGGCCATATGAAGATTATTATAGCTGCCGTGTGAGCAGGCTTTATTGTGTAGTGGAGTACTGTTTAGGCCATATGAAGATTATTATAGCTGCCGTGTGAGCAGGCTTTATTGTGTAATGGAGTACTGTTTAGGCCATATGAAGATTATTATAGCTGCCGTGTGAGCAGGCTTTATTGAGTAATAGAGTACTGGTTAGGCCATATGAAGATTATTATAGGCCAGGATGTGGACAGGCCGTATTATATATATTTAATGCAGTGTGAAAATTATATGATTCGATGTACCTGTATTTGTCTATGTCTACGTGATGATGTGCTGTGAGTTAATAAACAATAATTAAATATCACCAGTCGTTCCATACTCGATGACTCCCGTGTGCGCACCTGTTGTGTGAACGACTTTGCCAGTACACAATCACACTCACTTTACCTATACCAAACACGACTATTATCAGTTGGTGGACCAGTTCATTTTGGATCGATTACCACGGCATTCTCGTGACAAGAGTTTGGATGAACTTCGACCTTTTTAATGATATTGCCTGTGTGGCGCATTTGAGAAACCACGCACGCTTTATTTGGTAGTATGCAACTTTACACCAGTATCAATTGACGTCCTATTTCATGCCTATAGACCACAACAACGTCTGCAGTGGTCAAGGAAGTTCAATTAGACTTGGACAGTATTTGTACCAGCATTTGTACGGGTTGTGATGGATTCCTGCAATATTCGGGTTACCTGTGCCAGTTATCACCATCACAAGTTCAAGATGTTATGATACACGGAGTTGCCGTGTA
This sequence comes from Oreohelix idahoensis, assembly GCA_024509875.1. NCBI lineage: Eukaryota > Metazoa > Mollusca > Gastropoda > Stylommatophora > Oreohelicidae > Oreohelix > Oreohelix idahoensis. The sequence goes on from JAMPIV010000150.1 coordinate 617,186, forward strand.
CATTTCAGACTAAAGAAGAGTCAAGAGTTGCGGTGTGTGCTGTATTATGGTTCCTGTCAACTTGTGCATTGTTAAGCACATATCATATTGACGCAATTACCTGAAGAGAAACGAATCAAGTTCCAGTGCTTTCCCGCAGTGGAGTGTTTTAGCAGTCTATGTGATATCCAGTGTTGTGGCGGAAAGGAACGGGATTTTTGACAGATAAGTGATTTTTTTTCTTGTGTAAATTGTGTCACTTCATGCATGTCATTAGGCCTCCCTAATTGCTCATTCTGTTGTTATTGTTGTTTATGTCTAATTTGACATATGATTAAGATTTTATGCATAGGTGTTAATGGCTGTTGACATATGTCGATTTTCCTGATAATGATGTGACTTGATAAAGGTGCTATAAAAAGGAATTGGTGATACAGAATTGAGGAATAATCTCATTTCTTGACAAATAGTTGACTTTGTGAGCTGGAAAGTTAATTGTCCAACCTTTTGCGACAGTAATTTGTCATAAGTATAAGTGATTACATATATAGTTGACTGTGTAGGTAAGTCACTATGGATGATGATGATATAGATCCTGAGGATATGAGGCCTTTATTAGGATATTTGTACGAAGAAGATAAAGATTTTCAAGAATTAAAAGGCCCAGAGCTTGAAGCGCATGTGATGGACAGATTTTTGGTCAATGCGTCAAGAGCCCTTAAGTATTTTGCTGAGGAGAATTTTCATTCTGTTCCTCATCTAATGATGGCTAAAGATTTAGCGAAGTTACTGGTTATGGATCTTCGATTGTTTTCGTGCAACTGTATAGGTGTTGAACGCGATCAAATAATGAAGAGTATACGTAAGATAATGCGCAACGACATTTCTGTTGATCAGAAAAAGAGGTTAGAAGATGAGGAATTAAGAAGAAAAAAACAACAAAGGGAAAACTTCTTAGAGGGTACTGCTGAAGTGAGTAAAGTACATGAAACAGTGTCTAGACTTACGGTTGAATTGCAAAAGTCAAACTCAGAACTTGCTAGTGTGCAGTCAAGTTTGGATTTAGCATTGTTGCAGATAAAGCAATTGGAAGTCCAGATGAAAGATAAGCAAATTGAGGTGGAAAATATTACACAGGAGGTCCAACAAAATAAACAGATTTATGAGAAATTAAAAGTTGAGACCGATAAACGTGATAAGGCTTATACAGAGTCACTTCTTGATTTGATGGATGATATTGCGAATCTTGGTCTCCAACAGGAAGAAAAGAATGCGATGATTCCAGAAAAGATTGATGAGCTTAATAATAGCAATGATCATATTAAGATTCAGTCACTACAACTAGAGTTGACTCAGTTGAGAGCAAATAAAGAACAGTACGAGAAAGAGACATTAGTCGAGTTGACGGCTGAGAAAGAGAAGGTCGCTAAGATTGAAAATTTACTAGCAGAGGAAAGCTGCAAAGTTTTAAGAGTTGAGAGTTTAAATAAGGAATTAGGTGAAGAGATCTCACATAGAGATGTGGAGATTGCACAGGCAAGAAAACGAGTAGATGGCCTGCTTGACATCGTCTTGAATAACAATATGTAGTCTTCTGTCAATGTTGACAATGATAGACAGAAAGTTGCGAAAAGTCAGCACCATACACTTTTTGCTCAGAGAGATGTCATTCATGGTAAAGACAGATCTTTTCGTGGTAAATACAACTTTCCAAGATCTAATATTACTGATAATTCTAGTAATAATTCTTGGCGTCAGAACAACAAAGATTCTAGTGTAACAACCAGTTCTATTAATCAGGAAAAGAAAGGTGATATATTTCAGGACAAGACTCTTAAGAGCAAACATTTGTCTACTACTGGAAATACTCAGAAATTAATAGCGGGTGTTGAGACTATTACTACTTGTTCCAAAGATGAAACCCATATGCGGAACAATAGAGATACTATTGTTTCTGGCAGTTGTCAAACTCAGCACAGTCAGTTTGAAACAATTGGTAAATATATTCCCATAGGGGAAAAGAAAAACAGTTCTAGTAAGAGAGATAACCCCAAGATTAAACAGTACCAAGGGATATCAGTAAATAATAATTTTCCCTCTCCTAGATACTGTAGACAATTTAACAAATCTCAAAGTTTTGATTGTAAGAATGTTGGAAAGCATGATAAAGATTATAGCTTTTCAAATGTTGCTTTACATCACCAGAGTAATGTTCCTCAACAGAAGACTAAAGTCATTATTTGTAAACAAGGCAACGGTAATAATAAGTATTTTGATCATAGAACAAATGATAAACGCAACTATGCTAATTTTGCTCAACATGAGCCCAGAGTCGTTTATAATCAAGGTAAACAGAGTAAAAACAACAGTGGATGCTTGAATACTATTGCTTGCTCTACTTGTTGTTGTGAATGTGAGACTTTGTTTCAGCGTACGGCAGCGGCTCACAACGGGCTGATCACCCGTTTGCCAGTCACTTCGATTACGGAAACAACGGCAAATGGGTTGATTTGCCGTTGCCCTAAAGACGCCACTAGGCGTGATGGGAAACAATGGCAAAGAGAACCTATCTGCTGTTGCCCTAAGACGCCACTAGGCGTAATGGCCACTGACTGCTTTGACGGTCGGTGGCTAAGGACGGAAGAAGAAGAAGAAGAAGACGGCAGCGGCTACATTCAAGGTCGGTCATGTTGTCCCCAAGTATTCAGTGATATCTACATGTGATAGGAAGAGCTGATGACATCGTGAAGAGACCGGTGCTTTACACGAGCCGATGCTGGGTAACTGTCAATTTGATTTCTACGTTTTTTCTTCATTAAATTTCCCTATTGAGTAAAATGGAAATTTTCATTTGTATTTGTTGACAGGAGCTACTTTGCGATAAGAGTCAAGGCTTCTGTGACATATTGACGGTCAGATATGTAGGTCAACTTTACGCTCGAGTGGTCAACCGAAAACCTGTCAGCGTCTAACTAGCATCTGACGTATTACTTACTGAAGGTCAAGCATGTTTACAAGAGTGTGGGAAATTTTGCGTCTGATTTTTTTTTAGATAGTAAATATTTTTGTATTCTATATTAGTACATGACATGTTGTTGTTTTGAAATAACATATAATTTTGTGGTAATGATTATTTCTATGCATCTTTTGATTGCCATAATTTTTTTTAATTGTTGTTTTTTTTTATGTCGGTAGTTTGATGACATGTTAATACATTTTTATGCTATTTATATATTATTGTGATTGATAATGTGTAGCATGTAATTATTGTCCTTTATACTACTCTGTTTAACTTAGAATTTTTGCAACTGTGTTGTTTAGGATAGTTTTTGTACATGATGAGATTGCCAGCCCTAAGCACAAACTCATTTATTGTGTTGATGTAGTGGTTACTTTTAGATAGTCCTGAGTGTTCGTTATTCACTTAATTTAAATTTTTTCTCATGTTTTGATGTTATGGTTAATTAATATATAGAACATACAAAGAAGATATGAATTTTCTGTTTTGTTGTGATATAATTTTGAAATAGCTTGCATGTATCAAAAATGATCTTGTATTTGGATTTGTCAACATATTGTGAAACTTTGATTATTTTCTTAGCAGATTTTTTGGAACAAATTTTTTTTGCAAATATTTGATAGGACCTTTTTCATATTTCATAGTAGCAACAGATTGTTTATTTATTTATAGAAGTATATTATATCAAGTTGAGTAAGAGATAAAGTTATAGCTAAATAGCATTGTACTGAGCTGAACGTAATTGTCAGCAGAAAGAACTTAAAGTTTCAATTAAATTTACATGTGTTGATTTAAAGGTTTCTTCGAGATAGGTTTTTTGTTTTATGTTTCGCTTATTTTGTTAAAAGTTAATTTCATTATTAGTGTTTTAGTGGTTTTGAATTACTTAAAAATTAAATACTGTTTTTATGTAACTTATCGTAAAAAAATATGTTTGTACGGTACTTTTGAAAAAAATGAATTTTTTTGGCATTGTAATTTTTTGTTTGTGTGCCCAGCATTTGACAGTGCGATATCATTGATATGTAGTGTGATAAGTTCTTGTAAAAAGTTGTTTTATGATGTATTTTTTTATTTTAGCGCTTGATTGTGCGTTGGTCGTATTAGTTATAGCAATGCTATTACTTGTTTGTTCGATGCCTATAATTTATTTATTTTTAGTTATGTATAACTCTTGTAACTTGGTTAAATTACTTATTAGGTTTTGTTTAGTTATAAATTATTTTTTGGTGGTGTTAGTATAGATATACTTTGATATTTTGTGTTGTGCCTTTCGATCATGTTTATATATTTATTTTTGAATAGGTTATCTGATCAAAACAGTTATTAGTATGTACTGATATTGACTTTCTCTGCGTTCGTACCTTTGCTTTCCATCTGTCTTTGGTAATTATTCTTCATTTCATTCCTTCTTTTCTGTTGTCTTTTCGGTATGGATTTCATATCTTGTTTATACTTTAGTACCTCATCTTCGTTTCACTTGATTCTACTTGTATACGTTGTCTTCTTTCAACATTTATACTTCCATTCTTTGTATTGTTGGAGTGGTTATATGATTTGATATGATATATCTACTTATGATAGTTGTATTTATTTTACATGTAATTGTCCAACTTAAATTATGAGTATATGGTATTGTTGATTTCTTACTTTCCTTTTTTACAGATCATTCTTCTTTTGATTGATCTTGTGTTTTCTCTTTCGATCGGTTGTTGTCGGTTTGGTTTGTACTAAATATACGTAACTTAATTTTGGAACTGATCATATTTATATATTTAGCTAATTACTTTTTATACTTAGCTGATTATGCTGTATGCTTTAATTGCTACTTTACACTTTAATGCTGATATTTGTTGTAGAAATAATTTTGATTTAAAATAAGGTGATTTTTGTAAGCATATGTTTGAACTTCTTTGTCTTCTAAATTTTTTGTTTTTGGGAGTTAATTTTTTTCAAAAAAATGATAGAATCATTTTTTTTTCCCCGGAGAGGGTGGTAACTGTTGCAAGTGGATTTTATGGAAGGGGAAGTAATCTTTAGAATGTTTTGGACAAATTAAATTTCGAGTTGCAACGCTTGATTAAGCGGATACTTGTTTGACTTTAGGATAGAATTATCTTTTCCTATTTTTCGAGTGACAGAGTACAGAAAAGCGTGTGAACGCTGTTTAATCTCAAATGTTGAGATGTATTTATTCTGTACTGTTTTGAGCCATGTGAATAGCTCGCAGCTAGTCTGCATGTGTTATCGAGAGCGGTGTTCAAGACAGCCGAGTCTCGTGACGGGGTTTTTTGGCGGGACGAGTGTGTTTCCAGGGGAGTTGTGTTTCCAGGGGAGTTGTGTTTTGGGCGTGGACCGTGTAGGTCGAGTCCCAGTGGTTTTTGGATAGTGTATGCCTACGTAGGGCTTAAGAAAATGTCGACTTATATATTTCGCTGTGTGTACAGCCTATGTGATAAACTGCAGTAAAGATTTGTTTAGGCCATATGAAGATTATTATAGCTGCCGTGTGATGCAGGCTTTATTGAGTAATGGAGTACTGTTTAGGCCTTATGAAGATTATTATAGCTGCCGTGTGTGCAGGCTTTATTGTGTAATGGAGTACTGTTTAGGCCATATGAAGATTATTATAGCTGCCGTGTGAGCAGGCTTTATTGTGTAGTGGAGTACTGTTTAGGCCATATGAAGATTATTATAGCTGCCGTGTGAGCAGGCTTTATTGTGTAATGGAGTACTGTTTAGGCCATATGAAGATTATTATAGCTGCCGTGTGAGCAGGCTTTATTGAGTAATAGAGTACTGGTTAGGCCATATGAAGATTATTATAGGCCAGGATGTGGACAGGTCGTATTATATATATTTAATGCAGTGTGAAAATTATATGATTCGATGTACCTGTATTTGTCTATGTCTACGTGATGATGTGCTGTGAGTTAATAAACAATAATTAAATATCACCAGTCGTTCCATACTCGATGACTCCCGTGTGCGCACCTGTTGTGTGAACGACTTTGCCAGTACACAATCACACTCACTTTACCTATACCAAACACGACTATTATCAGTTGGTGGACCAGTTCATTTTGGATCGATTACCACGGCATTCTCGTGACAAGAGTTTGGATGAACTTCGACCTTTTTAATGATATTGCCTGTGTGGCGCATTTGAGAAACCACGCACGCTTTATTTGGTAGTATGCAACTTTACACCAGTATCAATTGACGTCCTATTTCATGCCTATAGACCACAACAACGTCTGCAGTGGTCAAGGAAGTTCAATTAGACTTGGACAGTATTTGTACCAGCATTTGTACGGGTTGTGATGGATTCCTGCAATATTCGGGTTACCTGTGCCAGTTATCACCATCACAAGTTCAAGATGTTATGATACACGGAGTTGCCGTGTACATTTCAGACTAAAGAAGAGTCAAGAGTTGCGGTGTGTGCTGTATTATGGTTCCTGTCAACTTGTGCATTGTTAAGCACATATCATATTGACGCAATTACCTGAAGAGAAACGAATCAAGTTCCAGTGCTTTCCCGCAGTGGAGTGTTTTAGCAGTCTATGTGATATCCAGTGTTGTGGCGGAAAGGAACGGGATTGTTGACAGATAAGTGATTTTTTTTTCTTGTGTAAATTGTGTCACTTCATGCATGTCATTAGGCCTCCCTAATTGCTCATTCTGTTGTTATTGTTGTTTATGTCTAATTTGACATATGATTAAGATTTTATGCATAGGTGTTAATGGCTGTTGACATATGTCGATTTTCCTGATAATGATGTGACTTGATAAAGGTGCTATAAAAAGGAATTGGTGATACAGAATTGAGGAATAATCTCATTTCTTGACAAATAGTTGACTTTGTGAGCTGGAAAGTTAATTGTCCAACCTTTTGCGACAGTAATTTGTCATAAGTATAAGTGATTACATATATAGTTGACTGTGTAGGTAAGTCACTATGGATGACTGTATAGGTGTTGAACGCGATCAAATAATGAAGAGTATACGTAAGATAATGCGCAACGACATTTCTGTTGATCAGAAAAAGAGGTTAGAAGATGAGGAATTAAGAAGAAAAAAAACAACAAAGGGAAAACTTCTTAGAGGGTACTGCTGAAGTGAGTAAAGTACATGAAACAGTGTCTAGACTTACGGTTGAATTGCAAAAGTCAAACTCAGAACTTGCTAGTGTGCAGTCAAGTTTGGATTTAGCATTGTTGCAGATAAAGCAATTGGAAGTCCAGATGAAAGATAAGCAAATTGAGGTGGAAAATATTACACAGGAGGTCCAACAAAATAAACAGATTTATGAGAAATTAAAAGTTGAGACCGATAAACGTGATAAGGCTTATACAGAGTCACTTCTTGATTTGATGGATGATATTGCGAATCTTGGTCTCCAACAGGAAGAAAAGAATGCGATGATTCCAGAAAAGATTGATGAGCTTAATAATAGCAATGATCATATTAAGATTCAGTCACTACAACTAGAGTTGACTCAGTTGAGAGCAAATAAAGAACAGTACGAGAAAGAGACATTAGTCGAGTTGACGGCTGAGAAAGAGAAGGTCGCTAAGATTGAAAATTTACTAGCAGAGGAAAGCTGCAAAGTTTTAAGAGTTGAGAGTTTAAATAAGGAATTAGGTGAAGAGATCTCACATAGAGATGTGGAGATTGCACAGGCAAGAAAACGAGTAGATGGCCTGCTTGACATCGTCTTGAATAACAATATGTAGTCTTCTGTCAATGTTGACAATGATAGACAGAAAGTTGCGAAAAGTCAGCACCATACACTTTTTGCTCAGAGAGATGTCATTCATGGTAAAGACAGATCTTTTCGTGGTAAATACAACTTTCCAAGATCTAATATTACTGATAATTCTAGTAATAATTCTTGGCGTCAGAACAACAAAGATTCTAGTGTAACAACCAGTTCTGTTAATCAGGAAAAGAAAGGTGATATATTTCAGGACAAGACTCTTAAGAGCAAACATTTGTCTACTACTGGAAATACTCAGAAATTAATAGCGGGTGTTGAGACTATTACTACTTGTTCCAAAGATGAAACACATATGCGGAACAATAGAGATACTATTGTTTCTGGCAGTTGTCAAACTCAGCACAGTCAGTTTGAAACAATTGGTAAATATATTCCCATAGGGGAAAAGAAAAACAGTTCTAGTAAGAGAGATAACCCCAAGATTAAACAGTACCAAGGGATATCAGTCAGTAAATAATAATTTTCCCTCTCCTAGATACTGTAGACAATTTAACAAATCTCAAAGTTTTGATTGTAAGAATGTTGGAAAGCATGATAAAGATTATAGCTTTTCAAATGTTGCTTTACATCACCAGAGTAATGTTCCTCAACAGAAGACTAAAGTCATTATTTGTAAACAAGGCAACGGTAATAATAAGTATTTTGATCATAGAACAAATGATAAACGCAACTATGCTAATTTTGCTCAATATGAGCCCAGAGTCGTTTATAATCAAGGTAAACAGAGTAAAAACAACAGTGGATGCTTGAATACTATTGCTTGCTCTACTTGTTGTTGTGAATGTGAGACTTTGTTTCAGCGTACGGCAGCAGCTCACAACGGGCTGATCACCCGTTTGCCAGTCACTTCGATTACGGAAACAACGGCAAATGGGTTGATTTGCCGATGCCCTAAAGACGCCATTAGGCGTGATGGGAAACAATGGCAAAGAGAACCTATCTGCTGTTGCCCTAAGACGCCACTAGGCGTAATGGCCACTGACTGCTTTGACGGTCGGTGGCTAAGGACGGAAGAAGAAGAAGAAGACGGCAGCGGCTACATTCAAGGTCGGTCATGTTGTCCCCAAGTATTCAGTGATATCTACATGTGATAGGAAGAGCTGATGACATCGTGAAGAGACCGGTGCTTTACACGAGCCGATGCTGGGTTATTGTCAATTTGATTTCTACGTTTTTTTCTTCATTAAATTTCCCTATTGAGTAAAATGGAAATTTTCATTTGTATTTGTTGACAGGAGCTACTTTGCGATAAGAGTCAAGGCTTCTGTGACATATTGACGGTCAGATATGTAGGTCAACTTTACGCTCGAGTGGTCAACCGAAAACCTGTCAGCGTCTAACTAGCATCTGACGTATTACTTACTGAAGGTCAAGCATGTTTACAAGAGTGTGGGAAATTTTGCGTCTGATTTTTTTTTAGATAGTAAATATTTTTGTATTCTATATTAGTACATGACATGTTGTTGTTTTGAAATAACATATAATTTTGTGATAATGATTATTTCTATGCATCTTTTGATTGCCATAATTTTTTTTAATTGTTGTTTTTTTTATGTCGGTAGTTTGATGACATGTTAATACATTTTTATGCTATTTATATATTATTGTGATTGATAATGTGTAGCATGTAATTATTGTCCTTTATACTACTCTGTTTAACTTAGAATTTTTGCAACTGTGTTGTTTAGGATAGTTTTTGTACATGATGAGATTGCCAGCCCTAAGCACAAACTCATTTATTGTGTTGATGTAGTGGTTACTTTTAGATAGTCCTGAGTGTTCGTTATTCACTTAATTTAAATTTTTTCTCATGTTTTGATGTTATGGTTAATTAATATATAGAACATACAAAGAAGATATGAATTTTCTGTTTTGTTGTGATATAATTTTGAAATAGCTTGCATGTATCAAAAATGATCTTGTATTTGGATTTGTCAACATATTGTGAAACTTTGATTATTTTCTTAGCAGATTTTTTGGAAAAAAATTTTTTTGCAAATATTTGATAGGACCTTTTTTATATTTCATAGTAGCAACAGATTGTTTATTTATTTATAGAAGTATATTATATCAAGTTGAGTAAGAGATAAAGTTATAGCTAAATAGCATTGTACTGAGCTGAACGTAATTGTCAGCAGAAAGAACTTAAAGTTTCAATTAAATTTACATGTGTTGATTTAAAGGTTTCTTCGAGATAGGATTTTTGTTTTATGTTTCGCTTATTTTGTTAAAAGTTAATTTCATTATTAGTGTTTTAGTGGTTTTGAATTACTTAAAAATTAAATACTGTTTTTATGTAACTTATCGTAAAAAAATATGTTTGTACGGTACTTTTGAAAAAAATGAATTTTTTTGGCATTGTAATTTTTTGTTTGTGTGCCCAGCATTTGACAGTGCGATATCATTGATATGTAGTGTGATAAGTTCTTGTAAAAAGTTGTTTTATGATGTATTTTTTTTATTTTAGCGCTTGATTGTGCGTTGGTCGTATTAGTTATAGCAATGCTATTACTTGTTTGTTCGATGCCTATAATTTATTTATTTTTAGTTATGTATAACTCTTGTAACTTGGTTAAATTACTTATTAGGTTTTGTTTAGTTATAAATTATTTTTTGGTGGTGTTAGTATAGATATACTTTGATATTTTGTGTTGTGCCTTTCGATCATGTTTATATATTTATTTTTGAATAGGTTATCTGATCAAAACAGTTATTAGTATGTACTGTTATTGACTTTCTCTGCGTTCGTACCTTTGCTTTCCATCTGTCTTTGGTAATTATTCTTCATTTCATTCCTTCTTTTCTGTTGTCTTTTCGGTATGGATTTCATATCTTGTTTATACTTTCGTACCTCATCTTCGTTTCACTTGATTCTACTTGTATACGTTGTCTTCTTTCAACATTTATACTTCCATTCTTTGTATTGTTGGAGTGGTTATATGATTTGATATGATATATCTACTTATGATAGTTGTATTTATTTTACATGTAATTGTCCAACTTAAATTATGAGTATATGGTATTGTTGATTTCTTACTTTCCTTTTTTACAGATCATTCTTCTTTTGATTGATCTTGTGTTTTCTCTTTCGATCGGTTGTTGTCGGTTTGGTTTGTACTAAATATACGTAACTTAATTTTGGAACTGATCATATTTGTATATTTAGCTAATTACTTTTTATACTTAGCTGATTATGCTGTATGCTTTAATTGCTACTTTACACTTTAATGCTGATATTTGTTGTAGAAATAATTTTGATTTAAAATAAGGTGATTTTTGTAAGAATATGTTTGAACTTCTTTGTCTTCTAAATTTTTTGTTTTTGGGAGTTAATTTTTTTCAAAAAAATGATAGAATCATTTTTTTTTCCCCGGAGAGGGTGGTAACTGTTGCAAGTGGATTTTGTGGAAGGGGAAGTAATCTTTAGAATGTTTTGGACAAATTAAATTTCGAGTTGCAACGCTTGATTAAGCGGATACTTGTTTGACTTTAGGATAGAATTATCTTTTCCTATTTTTCGAGTGACAGAGTACAGAAAAGCGTGTGAACGCTGTTTAATCTCAAATGTTGAGATGTATTTATTCTGTACTGTTTTGAGCCATGTGAATAGCTCGCAGCTAGTCTGCATGTGTTATCGAGAGCGGTGTTCAAGACAGCCGAGTCTCGTGACGGGGTTTTTTTGGCGGGACGAGTGTGTTTCCAGGGGAGTTGTGTTTCCAGGGGAGTTGTGTTTTGGGCGTGGACCGTGTAGGTCGAGTCCCAGTGGTTTTTGGATAGTGTATGCCTACGTAGGGCTTAAGAAAATGTCGACTTATATATTTCGCTGTGTGTACAGCCTATGTGATAAACTGCAGTAAAGATTTGTTTAGGCCATATGAAGATTATTATAGCTGCCGTGTGATGCAGGCTTTATTGAGTAATGGAGTACTGTTTAGGCCTTATGAAGATTATTATAGCTGCCGTGTGTGCAGGCTTTATTGTGTAATGGAGTACTGTTTAGGCCATATGAAGATTATTATAGCTGCCGTGTGAGCAGGCTTTATTGTGTAGTGGAGTACTGTTTAGGCCATATGAAGATTATTATAGCTGCCGTGTGAGCAGGCTTTATTGTGTAATGGAGTACTGTTTAGGCCATATGAAGATTATTATAGCTGCCGTGTGAGCAGGCTTTATTGAGTAATAGAGTACTGGTTAGGCCATATGAAGATTATTATAGGCCAGGATGTGGACAGGTCGTATTATATATATTTAATGCAGTGTGAAAATTATATGATTCGATGTACCTGTATTTGTCTATGTCTACGTGATGATGTGCTGTGAGTTAATAAACAATAATTAAATATCACCAGTCGTTCCATACTCGATGACTCCCGTGTGCGCACCTGTTGTGTGAACGACTTTGCCAGTACACAATCACACTCACTTTACCTATACCAAACACGACTATTATCAGTTGGTGGACCAGTTCATTTTGGATCGATTACCACGGCATTCTCGTGACAAGAGTTTGGATGAACTTCGACCTTTTTAATGATATTGCCTGTGTGGCGCATTTGAGAAACCACGCACGCTTTATTTGGTAGTATGCAACTTTACACCAGTATCAATTGACGTCCTATTTCATGCCTATAGACCACAACAACGTCTGCAGTGGTCAAGGAAGTTCAATTAGACTTGGACAGTATTTGTACCAGCATTTGTACGGGTTGTGATGGATTCCTGCAATATTCGGGTTACCTGTGCCAGTTATCACCATCACAAGTTCAAGATGTTATGATACACGGAGTTGCCGTGTACATTTCAGACTAAAGAAGAGTCAAGAGTTGCGGTGTGTGCTGTATTATGGTTCCTGTCAACTTGTGCATTGTTAAGCACATATCATATTGACGCAATTACCTGAAGAGAAACGAATCAAGTTCCAGTGCTTTCCCGCAGTGGAGTGTTTTAGCAGTCTATGTGATATCCAGTGTTGTGGCGGAAAGGAACGGGATTGTTGACAGATAAGTGATTTTTTTTCTTGTGTAAATTGTGTCACTTCATGCATGTCATTAGGCCTCCCTAATTGCTCATTCTGTTGTTATTGTTGTTTATGTCTAATTTGACATATGATTAAGATTTTATGCATAGGTGTTAATGGCTGTTGACATATGTCGATTTTCCTGATAATGATGTGACTTGATAAAGGTGCTATAAAAAGGAATTGGTGATACAGAATTGAGGAATAATCTCATTTCTTGACAAATAGTTGACTTTGTGAGCTGGAAAGTTAATTGTCCAACCTTTTGCGACAGTAATTTGTCATAAGTATAAGTGATTACATATATAGTTGACTGTGTAGGTAAGTCACTATGGATGATGATGATATAGATCCTGAGGATATGAGGCCTTTATTAGGATATTTGTACGAAGAAGATAAAGATTTTCAAGAATTAAAAGGCCCAGAGCTTGAAGCGCATGTGATGGACAGATTTTTGGTCAATGCGTCAAGAGCCCTTAAGTATTTTGCTGAGGAGAATTTTCATTCTGTTCCTCATCTAATGATGGCTAAAGATTTAGCGAAGTTACTGGTTATGGATCTTCGATTGTTTTCGTGCAACTGTATAGGTGTTGAACGCGATCAAATAATGAAGAGTATACGTAAGATAATGCGCAACGACATTTCTGTTGATCAGAAAAAGAGGTTAGAAGATGAGGAATTAAGAAGAAAAAAACAACAAAGGGAAAACTTCTTAGAGGGTACTGCTGAAGTGAGTAAAGTACATGAAACAGTGTCTAGACTTACGGTTGAATTGCAAAAGTCAAACTCAGAACTTGCTAGTGTGCAGTCAAGTTTGGATTTAGCATTGTTGCAGATAAAGCAATTGGAAGTCCAGATGAAAGATAAGCAAATTGAGGTGGAAAATATTACACAGGAGGTCCAACAAAATAAACAGATTTATGAGAAATTAAAAGTTGAGACCGATAAACGTGATAAGGCTTATACAGAGTCACTTCTTGATTTGATGGATGATATTGCGAATCTTGGTCTCCAACAGGAAGAAAAGAATGCGATGATTCCAGAAAAGATTGATGAGCTTAATAATAGCAATGATCATATTAAGATTCAGTCACTACAACTAGAGTTGACTCAGTTGAGAGCAAATAAAGAACAGTACGAGAAAGAGACATTAGTCGAGTTGACGGCTGAGAAAGAGAAGGTCGCTAAGATTGAAAATTTACTAGCAGAGGAAAGCTGCAAAGTTTTAAGAGTTGAGAGTTTAAATAAGGAATTAGGTGAAGAGATCTCACATAGAGATGTGGAGATTGCACAGGCAAGAAAACGAGTAGATGGCCTGCTTGACATCGTCTTGAATAACAATATGTAGTCTTCTGTCAATGTTGACAATGATAGACAGAAAGTTGCGAAAAGTCAGCACCATACACTTTTTGCTCAGAGAGATGTCATTCATGGTAAAGACAGATCTTTTCGTGGTAAATACAACTTTCCAAGATCTAATATTACTGATAATTCTAGTAATAATTCTTGGCGTCAGAACAACAAAGATTCTAGTGTAACAACCAGTTCTGTTAATCAGGAAAAGAAAGGTGATATATTTCAGGACAAGACTCTTAAGAGCAAACATTTGTCTACTACTGGAAATACTCAGAAATTAATAGCGGGTGTTGAGACTATTACTACTTGTTCCAAAGATGAAACACATATGCGGAACAATAGAGATACTATTGTTTCTGGCAGTTGTCAAACTCAGCACAGTCAGTTTGAAACAATTGGTAAATATATTCCCATAGAGGGAAAAGAAAAACAGTTCTAGTCAAAGAGAGATAACCCCAAGATTAAACAGTACCAAGGGATATCAGTAATAATAATAATTTTCCCTCTCCTAGATACTGTAGACAATTTAACAAATCTCAAAGTTTTGATTGTAAGAATGTTGGAAAGCATGATAAAGATTATAGCTTTTCAAATGTTGCTTTACATCACCAGAGTAATGTTCCTCAACAGAAGACTAAAGTCATTATTTGTAAACAAGGCAACGGTAATAATAAGTATTTTGATCATAGAACAAATGATAAACGCAACTATGCTAATTTTGCTCAATATGAGCCCAGAGTCGTTTATAATCAAGGTAAACAGAGTAAAAACAACAGTGGATGCTTGAATACTATTGCTTGCTCTACTTGTTGTTGTGAATGTGAGACTTTGTTTCAGCGTACGGCAGCGGCTCACAACGGGCTGATCACCCGTTTGCCAGTCACTTCGATTACGGAAACAACGGCAAATGGGTTGATTTGCCGTTGCCCTAAAGACGCCACTAGGCGTGATGGGAAACAATGGCAAAGAGAACCTATCTGCTGTTGCCCTAAGACGCCACTAGGCGTAATGGCCACTGACTGCTTTGACGGTCGGTGGCTAAGGACGGAAGAAGAAGAAGAAGAAGACGGCAGCGGCTACATTCAAGGTCGGTCATGTTGTCCCCAAGTATTCAGTGATATCTACATGTGATAGGAAGAGCTGATGACATCGTGAAGAGACCGGTGCTTTACACGAGCCGATGCTGGGTAATTGTCAATTTGATTTCTACGTTTTTTCTTCATTAAATTTCCCTATTGAGTAAAATGGACATTTTCATTTGTATTTGTTGACAGGAGCTACTTTGCGATAAGAGTCAAGGCTTCTGTGACATATTGACGGTCAGATATGTAGGTCAACTTTACGCTCGAGTGGTCAACCGAAAACCTGTCAGCGTCTAACTAGCATCTGACGTATTACTTACTGAAGGTCAAGCATGTTTACAAGAGTGTGGGAAATTTTGCGTCTGATTTTTTTTTAGATAGTAAATATTTTTGTATTCTATATTAGTACATGACATGTTGTTGTTTTGAAATAACATATAATTTTGTGGTAATGATTATTTCTATGCATCTTTTGATTGCCATAATTTTTTTTGATTGTGGTTTTTTTTATGTCGGTAGTTTGATGACATGTTAATACATTTTTATGCTATTTATATATTATTGTGATTGATAATGTGTAGCATGTAATTATTGTCCTTTATACTACTCTGTTTAACTTAGAATTTTTGCAACTGTGTTGTTTAGGATAGTTTTTGTACATGATGAGATTGCCAGCCCTAAGCACAAACTCATTTATTGTGTTGATGTAGTGGTTACTTTTAGATAGTCCTGAGTGTTCGTTATTCACTTAATTTAAATTTTTTCTCATGTTTTGATGTTATGGTTAATTAATATATAGAACATACAAAGAAGATATGAATTTTCTGTTTTGTTGTGATATAATTTTGAAATAGCTTGCATGTATCAAAAATGATCTTGTATTTGGATTTGTCAACATATTGTGAAACTTTGATTATTTTCTTAGCAGATTTTTTGGAAAAAAATTTTTTTGCAAATATTTGATAGGACCTTTTTTATATTTCATAGTAGCAACAGATTGTTTATTTATTTATAGAAGTATATTATATCAAGTTGAGTAAGAGATAAAGTTATAGCTAAATAGCATTGTACTGAGCTGAACGTAATTGTCAGCAGAAAGAACTTAAAGTTTCAATTAAATTTACATGTGTTGATTTAAAGGTTTCTTCGAGATAGGATTTTTGTTTTATGTTTCGCTTATTTTGTTAAAAGTTAATTTCATTATTAGTGTTTTAGTGGTTTTGAATTACTTAAAAATTAAATACTGTTTTTATGTAACTTATCGTAAAAAAATAGGTTTTTGCGGTAGTTTTGAAGATAATGTATTTTTTTGGAATTGTAATTTTTTGTTTGTGTGCCCAGCATTTGACAGTGCGATATCATTGATATGTAGTGTGATAAGTTCTTGTAAAAAGTTGTTTTATGATGTATTTTTTTTATTTTAGCGCTTGATTGTGCGTTGGTCGTATTAGTTATAGCAATGCTATTACTTGTTTGTTCGATGCCTATAATTTATTTATTTTTAGTTATGTATAACTCTTGTAACTTGGTTAAATTACTTATTAGGTTTTGTTTAGTTTATAAATTATTTTTTGGTGGTGTTAGTATAGATATACTTTGATATATTTTTTGTGTTGTGCCTTTCGATCATGTTTATATATTTATTTTTGAATAGGTTATCTGATCAAAACAGTTATTAGTATGTACTGTTATTGACTTTCTCTGCGTTCGTACCTTTGCTTTCCATCTGTCTTTGGTAATTATTCTTCATTTCATTCCTTCTTTTCTGTTGTCTTTTCGGTATGGATTTCATATCTTGTTTATACTTTCGTACCTCATCTTCGTTTCACTTGATTCTACTTGTATACGTTGTCTTCTTTCAACATTTATACTTCCATTCTTTGTATTGTTGGAGTGGTTATATGATTTGATATGATATATCTACTTATGATAGTTGTATTTATTTTACATGTAATTGTCCAACTTAAATTATGAGTATATGGTATTGTTGATTTCTTACTTTCCTTTTTTACAGATCATTCTTCTTTTGATTGATCTTGTGTTTTCTCTTTCGATCGGTTGTTGTCGGTTTGGTTTGTACTAAATATACGTAACTTAATTTTGGAACTGATCATATTTGTATATTTAGCTAATTACTTTTTATACTTAGCTGATTATGCTGTATGCTTTAATTGCTACTTTACACTTTAATGCTGATATTTGTTGTAGAAATAATTTTGATTTAAAATAAGGTGATTTTTGTAAGAATATGTTTGAACTTCTTTGTCTTCTAAATTTTTTGTTTTTGGGAGTTAATTTTTTTCAAAAAAAATGATAGAATCATTTTTTTTTTTTTCCCCGGAGAGGGTGGTAACTGTTGCAAGTGGATTTTGTGGAAGGGGAAGTAATCTTTAGAATGTTTTGGACAAATTAAATTTCGAGTTGCAACGCTTGATTAAGCGGATACTTGTTTGACTTTAGGATAGAATTATCTTTTCCTATTTTTCGAGTGACAGAGTACAGAAAAGCGTGTGAACGCTGTTTAATCTCAAATGTTGAGATGTATTTATTCTGTACTGTTTTGAGCCATGTGAATAGCTCGCAGCTAGTCTGCATGTGTTATCGAGAGCGGTGTTCAAGACAGCCGAGTCTCGTGACGGGGTTTTTTGGCGGGACGAGTGTGTTTCCAGGGGAGTTGTGTTTCCAGGGGAGTTGTGTTTTGGGCGTGGACCGTGTAGGTCGAGTCCCAGTGGTTTTTGGATAGTGTATGCCTACGTAGGGCTTAAGAAAATGTCGACTTATATATTTCGCTGTGTGTACAGCCTATGTGATAAACTGCAGTAAAGATTTGTTTAGGCCATATGAAGATTATTATAGCTGCCGTGTGATGCAGGCTTTATTGAGTAAAGTACTGTTTAGGCCTTATGAAGATTATTATAGCTGCCGTGTGTTTATTGTGTAATGGGCTGTTTAGGCCATATGAAGATTATTATAGCTGCCGTGTGTGCAGGCTTTATTGTGTAATGGAGTACTGTTTAGGCCATATGAAGATTATTATAGCTGCCGTGTGAGCAGGCTTTATTGTGTAGTGGAGTACTGTTTAGGCCATATGAAGATTATTATAGCTGCCGTGTGAGCAGGCTTTATTGTGTAATGGAGTACTGTTTAGGCCATATGAAGATTATTATAGCTGCCGTGTGAGCAGGCTTTATTGAGTAATAGAGTACTGGTTAGGCCATATGAAGATTATTATAGGCCAGGATGTGGACAGGTCGTATTATATATATTTAATGCAGTGTGAAAATTATATGATTCGATGTACCTGTATTTGTCTATGTCTACGTGATGATGTGCTGTGAGTTAATAAACAATAATTAAATATCACCAGTCGTTCCATACTCGATGACTCCCGTGTGCGCACCTGTTGTGTGAACGACTTTGCCAGTACACAATCACACTCACTTTACCTATACCAAACACGACTATTATCAGTTGGTGGACCAGTTCATTTTGGATCGATTACCACGGCATTCTCGTGACAAGAGTTTGGATGAACTTCGACCTTTTTAATGATATTGCCTGTGTGGCGCATTTGAGAAACCACGCACGCTTTATTTGGTAGTATGCAACTTTACACCAGTATCAATTGACGTCCTATTTCATGCCTATAGACCACAACAACGTCTGCAGTGGTCAAGGAAGTTCAATTAGACTTGGACAGTATTTGTACCAGCATTTGTACGGGTTGTGATGGATTCCTGCAATATTCGGGTTACCTGTGCCAGTTATCACCATCACAAGTTCAAGATGTTATGATACACGGAGTTGCCGTGTACATTTCAGACTAAAGAAGAGTCAAGAGTTGCGGTGTGTGCTGTATTATGGTTCCTGTCAACTTGTGCATTGTTAAGCACATATCATATTGACGCAATTACCTGAAGAGAAACGAATCAAGTTCCAGTGCTTTCCCGCAGTGGAGTGTTTTAGCAGTCTATGTGATATCCAGTGTTGTGGCGGAAAGGAACGGGATTGTTGACAGATAAGTGATTTTTTTTTCTTGTGTAAATTGTGTCACTTCATGCATGTCATTAGGCCTCCCTAATTGCTCATTCTGTTGTTATTGTTGTTTATGTCTAATTTGACATATGATTAAGATTTTATGCATAGGTGTTAATGGCTGTTGACATATGTCGATTTTCCTGATAATGATGTGACTTGATAAAGGTGCTATAAAAAGGAATTGGTGATACAGAATTGAGGAATAATCTCATTTCTTGACAAATAGTTGACTTTGTGAGCTGGAAAGTTAATTGTCTTTTGCGACAGTAATTTGTCATAAGTATAAGTGATTACATATATAGTTGACTGTGTAGGTAAGTCACTATGGATGATGATGATATAGATCCTGAGGATATGAGGCCTTTATTAGGATATTTGTACGAAGAAGATAAAGATTTTCAAGAATTAAAAGGCCCAGAGCTTGAAGCGCATGTGATGGACAGATTTTTGGTCAATGCGTCAAGAGCCCTTAAGTATTTTGCTGAGGAGAATTTTCATTCTGTTCCTCATCTAATGATGGCTAAAGATTTAGCGAAGTTACTGGTTATGGATCTTCGATTGTTTTCGTGCAACTGTATAGGTGTTGAACGCGATCAAATAATGAAGAGTATACGTAAGATAATGCGCAACGACATTTCTGTTGATCAGAAAAAGAGGTTAGAAGATGAGGAATTAAGAAGAAAAAAACAACAAAGGGAAAACTTCTTAGAGGGTACTGCTGAAGTGAGTAAAGTACATGAAACAGTGTCTAGACTTACGGTTGAATTGCAAAAGTCAAACTCAGAACTTGCTAGTGTGCAGTCAAGTTTGGATTTAGCATTGTTGCAGATAAAGCAATTGGAAGTCCAGATGAAAGATAAGCAAATTGAGGTGGAAAATATTACACAGGAGGTCCAACAAAATAAACAGATTTATGAGAAATTAAAAGTTGAGACCGATAAACGTGATAAGGCTTATACAGAGTCACTTCTTGATTTGATGGATGATATTGCGAATCTTGGTCTCCAACAGGAAGAAAAGAATGCGATGATTCCAGAAAAGATTGATGAGCTTAATAATAGCAATGATCATATTAAGATTCAGTCACTACAACTAGAGTTGACTCAGTTGAGAGCAAATAAAGAACAGTACGAGAAAGAGACATTAGTCGAGTTGACGGCTGAGAAAGAGAAGGTCGCTAAGATTGAAAATTTACTAGCAGAGGAAAGCTGCAAAGTTTTAAGAGTTGAGAGTTTAAATAAGGAATTAGGTGAAGAGATCTCACATAGAGATGTGGAGATTGCACAGGCAAGAAAACGAGTAGATGGCCTGCTTGACATCGTCTTGAATAACAATATGTAGTCTTCTGTCAATGTTGACAATGATAGACAGAAAGTTGCGAAAAGTCAGCACCATACACTTTTTGCTCAGAGAGATGTCATTCATGGTAAAGACAGATCTTTTCGTGGTAAATACAACTTTCCAAGATCTAATATTACTGATAATTCTAGTAATAATTCTTGGCGTCAGAACAACAAAGATTCTAGTGTAACAACCAGTTCTGTTAATCAGGAAAAGAAAGGTGATATATTTCAGGACAAGACTCTTAAGAGCAAACATTTGTCTACTACTGGAAATACTCAGAAATTAATAGCGGGTGTTGAGACTATTACTACTTGTTCCAAAGATGAAACACATATGCGGAACAATAGAGATACTATTGTTTCTGGCAGTTGTCAAACTCAGCACAGTCAGTTTGAAACAATTGGTAAATATATTCCCATAGGGGAAAAGAAAAACAGTTCTAGTAAGAGAGATAACCCCAAGAGATTAAACAGTACCAAGGGATATCAGTAAATAATAATTTTCCCTCTCCTAGATACTGTAGACAATTTAACAAATCTCAAAGTTTTGATTGTAAGAATGTTGGAAAGCATGATAAAGATTATAGCTTTTCAAATGTTGCTTTACATCACCAGAGTAATGTTCCTCAACAGAAGACTAAAGTCATTATTTGTAAACAAGGCAACGGTAATAATAAGTATTTTGATCATAGAACAAATGATAAACGCAACTATGCGCAAATGGATTGATTTGCCGTTGCCCTAAAGACGCCAATAGGCGTGATGGGAAACAATGGCAAAGAGAACCTATCTGCTGTTGCCCTAAGACGCCACTAGGCGTAATGGCCACTGACTGCTTTGACGGTCGGTGGCTAAGGACGGAAGAAGAAGAAGAAGAAGACGGCAGCGGCTACATTCAAGGTCGGTCATGTTGTCCCCAAGTATTCAGTGATATCTACATGTGATAGGAAGAGCTGATGACATCGTGAAGAGACCGGTGCTTTACACGAGCCGATGCTGGGTAATTGTCAATTTGATTTCTACGTTTTTTCTTCATTAAATTTCCCTATTGAGTAAAATGGAAATTTTCATTTGTATTTGTTGACAGGAGCTACTTTGCGATAAGAGTCAAGGCTTCTGTGACATATTGACGGTCAGATATGTAGGTCAACTTTACGCTCGAGTGGTCAACCGAAAACCTGTCAGCGTCTAACTAGCATCTGACGTATTACTTACTGAAGGTCAAGCATGTTTACAAGAGTGTGGGAAATTTTGCGTCTGATTTTTTTTAGATAGTAAATATTTTTGTATTCTATATTAGTACATGACATGTTGTTGTTTTGAAATAACATATAATTTTGTGATAATGATTATTTCTATGCATCTTTTGATTGCCATAATTTTTTTTAATTGTTGTTTTTTTTATGTCGGTAGTTTGATGACATGTTAATACATTTTTATGCTATTTATATATTATTGTGATTGATAATGTGTAGCATGTAATTATTGTCCTTTATACTACTCTGTTTAACTTAGAATTTTTGCAACTGTGTTGTTTAGGATAGTTTTTGTACATGATGAGATTGCCAGCCCTAAGCACAAACTCATTTATTGTGTTGATGTAGTGGTTACTTTTAGATAGTCCTGAGTGTTCGTTATTCACTTAATTTAAATTTTTTCTCATGTTTTGATGTTATGGTTAATTAATATATAGAACATACAAAGAAGATATGAATTTTCTGTTTTGTTGTGATATAATTTTGAAATAGCTTGCATGTATCAAAAATGATCTTGTATTTGGATTTGTCAACATATTGTGAAACTTTGATTATTTTCTTAGCAGATTTTTTGGAAAAAAAAATTTTTTGCAAATATTTGATAGGACCTTTTTCATATTTCATAGTAGCAACAGATTGTTTATTTATTTATAGAAGTATATTATATCAAGTTGAGTAAGAGATAAAGTTATAGCTAAATGGCATTGTACTGAGCTGAACGTAATTGTCAGCAGAAAGAACTTAAAGTTTCAATTAAATTTACATGTGTTGATTTAAAGGTTTCTTCGAGATAGGATTTTTGTTTTATGTTTCGCTTATTTTGTTAAAAGTTAATTTCATTATTAGTGTTTTAGTGGTTTTGAATTACTTAAAAATTAAATACTGTTTTTATGTAACTTATCGTTAAAAAAATATGTTTGTACGGTACTTTTGAAAAAAATGAATTTTTTTGGCATTGTAATTTTTTGTTTGTGTGCCCAGCATTTGACAGTGCGATATCATTGATATGTAGTGTGATAAGTTCTTGTAAAAAGTTGTTTTATGATGTATTTTTTTATTTTAGCGCTTGATTGTGCGTTGGTCGTATTAGTTATAGCAATGCTATTACTTGTTTGTTTGATGCCTATAATTTATTTATTTTTAGTTATGTATAACTCTTGTAACTTGGTTAAATTACTTATTAGGTTTTGTTTAGTTATAAATTATTTTTTGGTGGTGTTAGTATAGATATACTTTGATATTTTGTGTTGTGCCTTTCGATCATGTTTATATATTTATTTTTGAATAGGTTATCTGATCAAAACAGTTATTAGTATGTACTGTTATTGACTTTCTCTGCGTTCGTACCTTTGCTTTCCATCTGTCTTTGGTAATTATTCTTCATTTCATTCCTTCTTTTCTGTTGTCTTTTCGGTATGGATTTCATATCTTGTTTATACTTTCGTACCTCATCTTCGTTTCACTTGATTCTACTTGTATACGTTGTCTTCTTTCAACATTTATACTTCCATTCTTTGTATTGTTGGAGTGGTTATATGATTTGATATGATATATCTACTTATGATAGTTGTATTTATTTTACATGTAATTGTCCAACTTAAATTATGAGTATATGGTATTGTTGATTTCTTACTTTCCTTTTTTACAGATCATTCTTCTTTTGATTGATCTTGTGTTTTCTCTTTCGATCGGTTGTTGTCGGTTTGGTTTGTACTAAATATACGTAACTTAATTTTGGAACTGATCATATTTGTATATTTAGCTAATTACTTTTTATACTTAGCTGATTATGCTGTATGCTTTAATTGCTACTTTACACTTTAATGCTGATATTTGTTGTAGAAATAATTTTGATTTAAAATAAGGTGATTTTTGTAAGCATATGTTTGAACTTCTTTGTCTTCTAAATTTTTTGTTTTTGGGAGTTAATTTTTTTCAAAAAAATGATAGAATTATTTTTTTTCCCCGGAGAGGGTGGTAACTGTTGCAAGTGGATTTTATGGAAGGGAAGTAATCTTTAGAATGTTTTGGACAAATTAAATTTCGAGTTGCAACGCTTGATTAAGCGGATACTTGTTTGACTTTAGGATAGAATTATCTTTTCCTATTTTTCGAGTGACAGAGTACAGAAAAGCGTGTGAACGCTGTTTAATCTCAAATGTTGAGATGTATTTATTCTGTACTGTTTTGAGCCATGTGAATAGCTCGCAGCTAGTCTGCATGTGTTATCGAGAGCGGTGTTCAAGACAGCCGAGTCTCGTGACGGGGTTTTTGGGCGGGACGAGTGTGTTTCCAGGGGAGTTGTGTTTTGGGCGTGGACCGTGTAGGTCGAGTCCCAGTGGTTTTTGGATAGTGTATGCCTACGTAGGGCTTAAGAAAATGTCGACTTATATATTTCGCTGTGTGTACAGCCTATGTGATAAACTGCAGTAAAGATTTGTTTAGGCCATATGAAGATTATTATAGCTGCCGTGTGATGCAGGCTTTATTGAGTAATGGAGTACTGCTTAGGTCTTATGAAGATTGTTATAGATGCCGTGTGTGCAGGCTTTATTGTGTAATGGAGTACTGTTTAGGCCATATGAAGATTATTATAGCTGCCGTGTGTGCAGGCTTTATTGTGTAATGGAGTACTGTTTAGGCCATATGAAGATTATTATAGCTGCCGTGTGAGCAGGCTTTATTGAGTAATAGAGTACTGGTTAGGCCATATGAAGATTATTATAGGCCAGGATGTGGACAGGCCGTATTATATATATTTAATGCAGTGTGGAAATTATATGATTCGATGTACCAGTATTAGTCTATGTCTACGTGATGATGTGCTGTGAGTTAATAAACAATAATTAAATATCACCAGTCGTTCCATACTCGATGACTCCCGTGTGCGCACCTTTTGTGTGAACGACTTTGCCAGTACACAATCACACTCACTTTACCTATACCAAACACGATTATTATCAAACATAAAGAATTTCAGTTTTGCGCAGTAAAAGTAAAAAAGTATATTATATTTTTAAGCTGTATTTTTTTAAAATTTGGTTTATGCGGTTATTTTCTTCTTTTAATAGTACAAAATAACTTTAAATTAGACTGGAAACTATAAAAAAAAAGATGTACTTCTTTAGATCATTTTTTTATATATTTTATTGGGCATTTTTGAGGTTTTTTTTGGTCATTAATGCATTTTTTGTAGGTCATTTTCTAGTAGGCTGTAACGTACTGTTTATGCGTGATGTGCAAGCTGGCAGAGTGAACGTGTCGTTTATCACCTGGACTGTGTAAGGTTGCGGTGTTGATGTAGGTCACCAGAAATGTAACGGCCAGAAATGTAACGGCCACCAGCGTGAGGCTCTGCCAGGGGTACTATGATCACTCACACAAAACAGCGTACATGTTGTAGATGTGTGGTACTGGTATTATGATGTGCTGAGTGTGGGTGTAGACGAGAACGCGAATGCTTGAAGCTCTTAGTAAAGTCAATAATGCACCCATACACTCGCATGCAGTAGTCAACGATGGATTGAAGACTGCTGGCACGTTTCAAACATTTATTTACGAAACTGACAGTAGCATCAACAGGACAGTCAAATCGACAAGATCAAGGACTTCACATACATAATGAATGACTGTTAAATGTCTGGTAATCAAAGGCTTGCATCACACATCAACTAGGACATACCCAAACATCATCTGTCCTAATGTTACAGTTTATAATGTAGCTTCCGTACCATTGACTCAGCGCGTCAGGTACTTAATTAGCTCTGTCGTCCAACAAACGAGCTCCTAAATTGCGTAGCAATAATACTTAAGGCTGTTATTCAACTGGCATAGCCCGCCAGATATATTTCCTCTTGCTGAAAAATATTGGCCGTAATGAAAGGCCTCAATATGTAGACAGCTGTGTATCCTTTGTTAGCAGGCACGATCAAACCATGCTAAACATATATACCGCCAACCTGCGGCGTCCACAATAATTTATCATCATCGTTAGGTTTCTGTTTGATTGAAAACACATAGTCTCATTTGGCTAGAACAAGAAGCAAAGAAGGAATTCTGTCTCTCAAGATCTGTGAGCTTCACTCGCAGTTAGGTAATTTCAAATGTTCTGCAACCAAAGGCATATTAATATGAATGTCATTTACTTTTTACAGAATCTTCCGGATACACACTTAATAAATGTCGTCACTCTTGACGAACAAAGAATCACTGGGGAAAACATTGACATTTCAGTCATATCGAAAACTTTCCAACCCCCACGATGATATAGAGAAAATCACAACGGACATCATGTCCGACAGCCCAAAAACACTCTACCTGACGGAAGTTCCCTCAGTTCGCGCCAAGAACTTGCGCATGCCTAGGCAGCATAAAACTGAGCATCGTTAAGACAGATCAACGACAATAATTGAAAGAAAGGGCAGATAACTCTCAAACAACCTGTCATGGAAGTAAATACCCAATTATCCAACTTTGACCAACAAAGTTTTACAACAAAAGTATTAAATAGATTTACCTATTATGACTCCGTCAAAAACGACAGCAACAGACTACCGCACCCCCGTATTAAAAAAATGACCCATTTTTTAAAAATACATAAATGAGCAAGATACCACAAGCTCATGACACATGAATAATGCGCCAATGAAAGAATCAACCTAATGTCAGGTTGAATCGACGCACACATAGAGCGTCCGGAGAGAATCAAATCATCTCACGAAATAATAGCAAATATATTCGGGAAGGTACCATCAAAGAAACCTCAGTTGCTGGCGATACTAACAAAAATTACATAACTATCAAACAATTATGCAATACTATAATCATAGCAATGACAAATGACAATCTATCTCAAGAATTCATATCAATATGCAAATTACAATGTTATACCATTAATATATGTAATGGATGGACATGACCAAATTTGTTAAATTCCTTACACATTATCTAACAATAGAAGTATATTATATACAAATAAGTGCTGCGATCTCTCGAACAAATGTAAGGTATGGCATCATCATGGTTCTCACAAGCGCAGCACTTGGTACTAGTTTGCACTGAGAACAATATAAATGACACAATTAGTAACATGCTATAATGTACTATAGTCATTACAAAATTATTTAAGTATTATATGTGGCCATTTTAACATTTTTCCTTTTCTTATTTTTTACCTTTATTTTATGTTAACCTTAACCTTCCACATTACATCAAAGATAGTAATAGAGAAATAAAACAATCAATTTACTAATCTAAGGTGAAACAAATGTGTTAATGTATATTATGAACAGACATGAGTCTGGAAATGTATCATGAAATCTAGGACACAAGACTTAAGTGGAATCATGTGGGCATCTAGACAGTATGTCCGCCATCACATTATCCGAACCACGGATAGCCCGCACCGTGAAATGAAAAGGTTGAAGAGCAATAGCATATCGAGTAGATCTCGAGCTCTTCAAATCCTTGTTCTGCATAGCTGTAAGAGCTTTTTGGTCGGTTTCCATAATGAAATGCGCGCCTAGAAGGAATCTTTGCAGCTTAAGAATGGCCCAGACCATAGCTAATAATTCACGGTCTAAAACCGAATAGTTCCTTTCTGCCGCATTCAATTTCCTAGAGATATACATCACAGGATGCAGAGTTCCTGAATACTCCTGCATAAGTGCCGCCCCGATCCCAGTGGAAGAGGCATCACTACGAAGGACAAAAGTCTTATCAATCGATGGTAGTCGTAAGATAGGAGGAGATGAGAACAAATTCTTAATCTGATCCAATGAAGATTGGCATTCTTGGGACCAGTGCACCATATTAGGAGAACCTTTTTTCAATAAAGTTGAAAGAGGTGCCATAATGGAGGTCAGATTCTTAATGAATCTTCCGTAGAATTGTATTAATCCCAAGAGACTACGCACTTGCTTTTTTGTTTTAGGAACGGAGATATTTAATATCTTAGAAATCTTTTGGTCCTCTGTCTTCAATAGACCATGACCAACACGATGACCTAGGAAAGAAATTTCACTAAACCCAACAAAGGCTTTAGAGGGTTTTGCAGTCAAATTATGCTCGCGTAGAGTAGACAGTAACTCATTTAAACCCGTATAGTGTTCTTCCCAAGTATCGCTGAAAAGACAGATGTCGTCTAAGTATGCGATGACATCTGTACGATATGAGAGAATTCGACGTATCATGCGTACGAAAGTAGCTGGGGCGTTCGTCAGCCCGAAAGGCATAAAATTCCATTGAAACAAACCCCTAGGTGTTGAGAAAGCAGTGAAAGGTTTGGCGCGTTCAGTTAACAGAACTTGCCAATAGCCTTTCGACAAGTCAAGTTTAGTAAAGAATCGCGATTTAGAAAGTCTAGTAAGTAGATCTTCCAATAAAGGCATAGGTTCAGCATCGAACTTCGTAACTTGGTTCAATTTGCGATAATCGACGCAAAGACGTATTTTATTGTCTTTCTTTCGAACAATAACCATGGACGAAGAGTATGCTGAAGTGGATGGTTCAATTATTTTCAATTGTATCATTTCATCCAATTCTTTCTCGACTTGCGCTTGGAAATGAATAGGGATAGGATATGGTCTTACTCTGATCGGATTATGATCAGTAAGTATAATGTCATGTTTGATAATATGTGTGTGTCCAGGAATGTCGGTAAGGACATCCTGAAATGATTGTAGCAAGGAAGATACTTGACGCTGTTCCTCAAAAGACAAATTAGAAGAAACCGAAACGTTTCTCCATGATTCCGTAGAATTGAGTGGAATCATAGGAAGAGGTAGATTAACATCTGAAAACGTAGTTTCCTCCTCCTGTATAACCGACAAGGATGAGATATGACCACGTTGGACTGGAGAATCGTCCATCGCCTGGAAAATAGGCTGCAAATAGTCTGGTCGTTCAATAAATTCCGTAAGCATATTTATATGGAAGGTTTTATGCCTTCCATAAATATCGACAACATAGTCGACATCGGAAATTTTTGAGACTATTCTATATGGACCTTTCCATGCAATGAGAAGTCTGTTCTCCCTCGAAGGAAGTAAGACAAACGCTTTGTCTCCAGGACAAAGTTGACGTAGGCGTTTCTACTTATTAGCGAATTGCCTCGCCTTTTCTTTGGCAAATTCGGAGGATGAAGTCGCTAACTTGCATGCTTCGATAATCTTATGCCTGAGAGCAATGACATACTCATATGAAGATTGAGTGTCATTGTCAATATTAGCGGCAGTTATCAAATCGTGTAGCAGGGACATAGGACCTCGCGGTTGCGCGCCAAAAACTAGTTGAAAGGGAGAAAACCCTGTATGCTCGTTGGGGACCTCTCTATAGGCAAAGAGAGCCGCGGGTAAAACCCTGTCCCAATCCCGAGGATGATCCTCAGTAATATTGCCAAGTAAGTTCTTAAGTGTTCTATTAAGACGTTCAACTAACCCATTAGACATTGGGTGATAAATACTGCTGAGAGACCTTTTAATATCTAGGATAGACATCACCTGCGACATAGTGTCTGATATCAATTGAGTACCATGGTCTGACAATATTTCTCTGGGAAAACCCAAACGAGAAAATATTAGCCAAAGAGCGTCTGCGATATCGGCAGTAGATATGCTCTTTAGAGGTATAGCCTCTGGCCAACGTGTGCATATGTCGACGCATGTTAGGATGAATTGATGTCCTCTAGCTGACTTAATCTTAAAAGGGCCAATAATATCTATTGCCATCTTCTGGAATGGTCGAATGGGAATGTCTGCAGCCTGGATAGGTGCAGCATGTCGTGGACCTCTAGATTTGACTTCTTGACAAATCTTACAAGATCGGCAACAAATTCGTATGTCTTTGTTTACGAATGGCCAAAAGAAAGCCGCTAGAACTCTCGACTTAGTGCGAGAAAACCCCATGTGTCCAGCACACTGAGAATCGTGTGCATGTTGAAGAATTAAGGCTCTCATACTTTTGGGCACAAGAATTTGAGAGTGCATAGATTTGTCTGAGTGTTGTACCATACGTACCAGTATACCATTCTTCATAGTGATATACGATTTGTGAATTGTATTTTGATTCGGATCACCGTTTTTAGCGAGAAGAAAGTATTTATTTAGAGAAGAGTCTTCTTTTTGTAGTTTCACAAACGAGTCATGTGAAATCACCAAGTGATCATCTTGGCTACCAACTTCATTACTATCATTAGATGAAGTTGAAGGAATAAGAGCTTGTGCTCTTGTTACAACCACATTGGCTGTTTGGATATTATGTTCTTCCGAAGCAGCAATTTGCTGCGGGGTACATTCCTTAACCCCGTGAATACGACCGATTATAAGATCCGCAATAGGATTAGGAAGAAGACACGCGTGGACATCTCCTGTAAAGAAGGGAGTATCCATGTGGATGATAGCAGTAGGATATATCTCCAAAGTTCCACCAAATGTCACACAATTAACCACCTTTCCCGTGGCACAGTAAGGATCTATGAGAGATTGCCTAACCCCAATAGTAGTACATCCAGAATAAAAAAGTACTGAGACTGGATTATTATTCACTAGACCTTTATGTAAGATAAGAGATCCTTTCCCGTCATGCGCAACTGTAGCAGAAAGAGCGGGAAGAGGGTGACCACAAATTAGGGTAGATACTGTAGATGGCTCTAACAATGTTGAGCATTGGGGGCACTTAGCTGATCTCCCAAAATCGAAAGCAGAGCCAGTGATAGCATTAGAGTTTCTACTATCGTTCACTTGACTACAGGCTTCCTGAGACTCATGTTGTGCAGCGTTTGCCTGACGATAAGATTTTCTTTTGTTATGTCTAGGTCTGCCGCGATTATTATTTCCCCTGTAATTATCATTATATTGCCCATCATAACCATTATTCTGGTTTGCATCACAGTTTCCATAACCATCATCGTAATATTCTTGACGGCGAGGATAATTATCTCGAGAAGAAAAACTCGGATAGTTTCTATTGTGATAACCTTTGCGAAAGTGTCTATAATTGTTAGACCCAACATTACGAGGACTATCAGCTCGTCTCCAATTCTTTGAAGAAAACCCACTGTGTGATGGATTGCTTTGATATTTAGTGTAATTCTGATTACTCTTCTTATTAAAGCTTTGTTTAGCACCTTGAAATTTACGATTGTAATTAGAGCCATATGGTGCTGCCGAAGCAACTGGCAACCCTTCTTTCACTTTAGAATTGCTAACTGTAGCATGGGGATGCGCAGTTACGAACTGGCAACAATATTCCTCCATGTCTTTTATGTTTTTAGGTTTACGCTCATAAAGAAAAGCAAGGAAAGATTCGTTGACCGATGACATAACTTTGTCTCGAAGTAATAAGTCCATTAGGTCTTCATATGTTTTTTCAGTCTGAGACAACTCAATCCAACGTGTGAATGTATGGCGTATCTTTATAATAAAGTCAGAGAAATCCACTCCATTTTCTGGCAACATTGTCTTAAGACGAAGACGATAATCTTCTTCTTTTAGTTGATATCTTTTAAGTAATGCTGCTCTGACAACATCATAGTTGGTCCTGTCATGTTCCTCTATTGTCATAAGAGTAGTTACTGGTTCACCTGAAAAAATTCCATCAGTTGTTCGACATATTTTTCCTTTTTTATTTTATGCGTATCGCATAAAAATTGGAATCTATCAAGATAATCCGTTATATCGTCCTTTAAAGGATTGAAATGAGGTAATTTGATCTTATTAGACTTCTCCTTTGTCGTATCCGAAGTTGCTTGATGAACACCCACATTCATCAATTTCAATTTCTCTAACTCCAAAGCTGCGAGTCTTTCATCATGTTCCATTTTTGCTTTTCTCTCTTCAGCCTCAGCTTGAAATTTTCTCTCCTTAGCAGCAGCTTGAAATTTTCTCTCCTCAGCAGCAGCTTGATGTTTTTTCTCTTAAGCAGCAGCTTGAAGTTTTTTCTCTTCAGCAGCAGCTTGAAGTTTTTTCTCCTCAGCAGCAGCTTGAGCTTGAAGTTTTTTCTCCTCAGCAGCAGCTTGAAATTTTCTTTCCTCAGCAGCAGCTTGAAGTTTTTTCTCCTCAGCAGCAGCTTGAGCTTGAAGTTTTTTCTCCTCAGCAGCAGCTTGAGCTTGAAATTTTTTCTCCTCAGCAGCAGCTTGAAATTTTCTTTCATCTGCCTGCATCTGTAATCTTAAATTCTCAGATTCTCTGTCTAATCTTTTATTTTCCTCTTTTTGTCTCTTTTCTTCATACTTCAATGCTTTGTCAAATTGAGCAGTTGTGAATTCTTCTAACTTCTCACCTGTCTTCCCAAGGGCTTTCCCTTGTTCAATAAAGTAGTCTAGTGTAGACATTCTGTCTAACTATGTGAGATCAGACCTGAAAAATTAAATAAATTACCTTATCCCACTTTGATGGGAGACAAGTCTGTAATACTAGACTTGTATACTCACTTCACTTTATTTCACTCTCTTTGAGAGACAAGTCTTAGTCAAAGACCTTGTATAGTTACCTATTTTCTCTATAATATTATCATTATAAATAACTTTTATATGAAAAGTGTATGATATTAGTTATAATAGTCCATTATCAAGTATATCTATAGACTGTATGACAACAATGTATTACAATAATAAATACAAAGACAAGAATACAAAACAACAACCGAAAACGTTCACAGAAGTCAAATAAACAATACAGCGGAACTAAAAAAAATTGTTACAAAATGTGTAATAATGACTGCGAAAATAAACAAACAAATGGCAACACTGTTATAAACACAAAGATGTATAGAAATAAATGATAGACAGAAGAGGCAGACAAATTCAAACAAATCAAATCAAAAATAAAGAACAGCAAAATGTTTACAAAAACAACGAAAAGGCACACCTCGGCACAACTAAACGTAAATAGCAACAAACATTGCTAACAAATTTCCCTGTGGAAAATTTGTATAGTCCCTACAGAAAACGCTCTCAGATAGAACCTCTTTCACGTGGTATATTCTAAAAGGAGTCACCTTCCCAACCGACCCGCAGAAATACATACTAAATAAACATGTAAACAAAAACATGTATATACAAAACATGCATAGCATATGTAAATAAACAATATACAGTATGTGTATAGAGGAAGGCTCAGCTTTACACAAAATAAAGGCACAGTTTACACACTAAACAGGCCACTTATCTTCAAGCACAATCCTCAATAGCCGCCAAGATGCAGTATAATGCGGTACTACTGTCAACAACAATGGTAGACCATCCACCGTTGAAGGTCACCGTAACTTCATAACAGGCAGTGGTCTCCAAAGTATAGCTACAAAAATCATACTCGACACCAGTTGAGATTAGAAGATCCAACGTCGATATGTTTGTAGAATGTAGTGTAAACAACCAGTGGTACTGTTTACGATCTTAGGTTGACAGGTAACGATGTGACTTGATAGCTCAGAATGTAGTGTAAACAACCAGCGGTACTGTTTACAATCTTAGGTTGACAGGTAACGATGTGACTTGATAGCCCAGATATATTGCCATCATTTGTAGAACTCCAGAAATGTATAACAATGTCACTTCAATTCCGTAGCAGTTGTGGTCCATGTAGCAGTAACACAAAAATGCCAACGCCAGTGTTTATGTGAGTCAGCCCAGTTGTTGACCTATTTACCACTGTCTTGAAAATGTAGAAAACCCACAAATCTGGTCCACCATAAATGTAACGTACTGTTTATGCGTGATGTGCAAGCTGGCAGAGTGAACGTGTCGTTTATCACCTGGACTGTGTAAGGTTGCGGTGTTGATGTAGGTCACCAGAAATGTAACGGCCAGAAATGTAACGGCCACCAGCGTGAGGCACTGCCAGGGGTACAATGATCACTCACACAAAACAGCGTACATGTTGTAGATGTGTGGTACTGGTATTATGATGTGCTGAGTGTGGGTGTAGACGAGAACGCGAATGCTTGAAGCTCTTAGTAAAGTCAATAATGCACCCATACACTCGCATGCAGTAGTCAAAGATGGATTGAAGACTGCTGGCGACAAGATCAAGGACTTCACATACATAATGAATGACTGTTAAATGTCTGGTAATCAAAGGCTTGCATCATACATCAACTAGGACATACCCAAATATCATCTGTCCTAATGTTACAGTTTATAATGTAGCTTCCGTACCATTGACTCAGCGCGTCAGGTACTTAATTAGCTCTGTCGTCCAACAAACGAGCTCCTAAATTGCGTAGCAATAATACTTAAGGCTGTTATTCAACTGGCATAGCCCGCCAGATATATTTCCTCTTGCTGAAAAATATTGGCCGTAATGAAAGGCCTCAATATGTAGACAGCTGTGTATCCTTTGTTAGCAGGCACGATCAAACCATGCTAAACATATATACCGCCAACCTGCGGCGTCCACAATAATTTATCATCATCGTTAGGTTTCTGTTTGATTGAAAACACATAGTCTCATTTGGCTAGAACAAGAAGCAAAGAAGGAATTCTGTCTCTCAAGATCTGTGAGCTTCACTCGCAGATAGGTAATTTCAAATGTTCTGCAACCAAAGGCATATTAATATGAATGTCATTTACTTTTTACAGAATCTTCCGGATACACACTTAATAAATGCCGTCACTCTTGACGAACAAAGAATCACTGGGGAAAACATTGACATTTCAGTCATATCGAAAACTTTCCAACCCCCACGATGATATAGAGAAAATCACAACGGACATCATGTCCGACAGCCCAAAAACACTCTACCTGACGGAAGTTCCCTCAGTTCGCGCCAAGAACTTGCGCATGCCTAGACAGCATAAAACTGAGCATCGTTAAGACAGATCAACGACAATAATTGAAAGAAAGGGCAGATAACTCTCAAACAACCTGTCATGGAAGTAAATACCCAATTATCCAACTTTGACCAACAAAGTTTTACAACAAAAGTATTAAATAGATTTACCTATTATGACTCCGTCAAAAACGACAGCAACACAGGTCATTAAAATCCTAGACATCCTCAATACCATATAGCTCCCCAAGGAGCATAGGCCTTCAACAAAGTTGTGCCTAGTCTTCCTGTCCCGTGCCATCAGCTCAAGGTCTTTCCATGTCTTCCTCATCCCTTTCAAGTCTCTCTCCAATTCTCTTCTCCATGATTCTTCAGTCCCTCTCTACCTCTCTTACACTCCTTTACCCTGGGGATTCCAGAATAAGGGTGCTTTGTCATGTTATCAGCATGTGTCCTGTTCATTGTCAAAGGCTTCTTCTAATCTCTTGTTCCACTGTGTCGTAGATTTGTGATAGGGGAATTAAGACTTGGGTTGGTCCCTTCTGAATAGAATAGAACAGGTGATAGCTCAGTGAGAGGTAACGTAAAGAAAATAGATTTCCACGAGTGAGATGGTGGAAACTAGTTAGAATCTGTCCCTGAAAATCGAGAAGCCTCTCTCTTTCAGCCTATCTCTACAACAGAACTTAGTTTGTCAGACAGTCTAAAAGAATATATATATTAATATATATAGCACCACTCACATACACTCACACATAAGTGACGACAGTTAGACGCACAGACGTGAAAACTATAACAATGGAATATAGATAATTTGGGACGAGCTGACCGACACACTTGAATAAGTTTATGTAACTTTTATTTATCACAAGAAAATTCATCACAAGCATAAATTTAGAATATCAATCACATATAAATATACATACACATAAGTTAATGAATTACTAAAAGAATAGACCCATAGGTGTAATCCTTTCCCCCTCTTTTGAGCCCACGATCCTGTTAGAAGAAAATTATAGCCCCCAAAGAGTCACAGATTTAGACGCTATGGTCTAGGATTTCCCTCTATCGTTAAGAACAGAGTTGATACATTAATCTATTCTAAGAGTAAACAGCATTAGAAATACTTACATAACAAAAATACAAAGTGGGTGTCAGAATTATACAATGAAAGAATCACTAGTGCCTGCTTTCGTTCTACTCATTCAACAGCGGCCACTGGCTTTCGTTCTTACTTACAAACTGGACTCTTCACCTTCTGGCGCAATCATAGGACACACACTCACAGCACATCCCGTGTTCTGTTAGCAAAGACAACCCCAGCTCTACAGTGACCGGTTAATTCCAAGACTCCGGGGAGCGTTATCTTCACTGTTTATATTTTAGGATCACTGTTTATGTCGCTAGAATCAGTTCAGGTAAGAGATGCCACAGGGCTCACAGCGTCAGAATTCTTGAGATTTCCAGTACTTCGGAAATGTCAGGTTGGTAACTTCTCTCAGTATAAACTTCTTTGATATACCACAAATGATCAACGTCGGGAAAATTAAATGTTTGTAATATGCGCCACTTGGGCTGAATGTAAATGAGAGTTATGGAAGAAATATAATCTGGCTCGATAGGCCCAGTTACTGCATTTAGTCTTAAAAGTTCGTGAGATGGGTACTCTGTCTTTTTCTGGATGCAAACACAATGCCAGACAGGTTGTAACTTGTAAACCCACGTATTTAAGAGCATAAACGTTTCTTCTAGGTTATTCTCACATATACTGAAAAAAAAAAACGCTGGTAGATTTTGGGCTTGACCCAAATACTGTATGAAAGGAAGAGAAACATACAAAATACTTAACCATAACAGTATTCACAATCCTCTCCTACCTCGCGTAAAATGATATATTATATTCACTTCGTTTATTTAACTTAAATTATAACCTACAAGCTTATGACTTGTCTCATCGTTTAAAACTTCCGTGAAATAAATTCTTGTCATTTAAAAACAATCATCATGAATTAGAAATACATACGTATCTGTCACGAAGTGGTTTTAAGTTTATAGAGTTTGCCTGAATGAAAACAAGACCCTAGTATGAGAAAGTCTGAGAAGATAGAATTTAGATGGAAAATGACATGCCTGTGGACAGATGAGACTATTGGCTCAAGGGATAGAACCAGGTTTTGACTCGCCCTTGCCGCTTCGTGACGTCCAACTGGCTATAATCTCACCCTCCTCTGACTTCCTTTAAATACAAGGAGTTAAGGTGTATAAACGACCACAGACACCACTATACAGACCACATGTAGGTATAGTATAGAATAGAAGCTGATCCAGTAAATAATATATGTATATATTTATTTACATACAAGAAAAACATAAAATGGCATCATACGTCATCAAGTCAGTCGATAGCGTGCACTGTTGCACGGCCTGAAAACAAGTAACGATTAAATTGCAAGACCCTCAAAAAAAAAACCTCAATCACATTCACTCTTCCTGTCACCCTGCTGAGGAACAATAAAAATGGTTAGTGCTTTAAAGTACTCTGATCTTGTGGGGCTGTCAACTTTAGCCTCCACTCTCTAATACCACTAAGATTCTACTGTCTCAGTCCGGTTGACTCTTCCTCAACGAAAACATCTACACAGCTTCCATCTAGGTAGGCGATATGCGCCGCTAACTAACACCACTGGCGATGCTAAAATAATAGACTTGGAGTAACCCAAAGGCTCAATGTCTATCCTTCGAGTGGACACTGAACAGACCCTACTGGTCCTGTCTATTTTCTCCCTCCTTCTCTCTCTCTCTATCTGTCTCTCTCTTGGTCTCAGTGTCTCTCTAACACTCGACGACTGATGATGCGGCGTCTCCGTTACGCTCTTCTCTCGTTACTTTCAGGACCTAGGTATGGTAACCCTGTCACCTGTTCCTGAATTTGGTGATGACGATGCTGTTCAGGTATCAAGCCTGAGGTGCTTGATAAACTGTCGACAAAACTTCTCTGCTGCTGAATAGCTTCTGTTACGTGCAGTCTTTGATATCTTACAATATTATACATAGGTAATTTTTTAGTGCTTAAGGGAAAGTCATTATTGAGTTACTTCCCTTGAAAGTTGTGTCGGCTCTTTCGATCAAACTCCGCGGATAAATCCATTTTACTGCGATTTATTCGTTGTTTGGGTAATAATAGATTGTTCTTGCTTCAGAATATCTATGGCCTGAATTTATGTGTATTGTTTGTCTGAGTAGGACGAGTCTGTCTTATATCTGTATATCTTTACATATCTAAGTCGAACTATATGTTCTGTTGTCTCTAGAGAGGTCGAAGGCTATTCGGCGGATGTGTCGCTAGAGTGTGGTGTGATTTGGCTTCGTCCTGATAGGGACTGTGTGTTTTCCATGTCGGCCTGTCGCCGGGGAAAAAGTGATCTCAGTATTTGTGGGGAAGGTGATAGTCGTCTAAACCTATCGTGTATGCTTTACCCCAGTGTTTAGTCGTATTGCCAAGGAATGGCAGTTTCATATTTCCTATACCAAGGTAATCAAAGATACTCTTATGAACTCTCGATCGAAGCCACCATTTTCGATAGTTACGATTTGAATGTCTAAGAGAATATATTTGACTCGATGAAAACGACTTCGATTCCTAGCAGCACTATATCCTGTAGATTGCAGTCAATTGTTCATGATCAAATCTACAGAGCAATGAAATGTTTTATGAATGACTAACTTTAGGACAGATTCATTATCTGTATCCAAACGTGAGTGACAGCTCACGAGTGAAGCCATCTTGGAACCAAAACATGTAGTGACTTTCAAGAAGAGAAAAGGGATGCCCGTATTATCGCTTGTTTAGTCCAGAGATCACTGCTACACATGAGAACCCGTTATTAGCGGTTCAATATTATTATATGGAAAAATATGTGCTGAACATTATGTTGAAGAATCGTCGCTAGACGAGATTAGGTTTAGAAGCCATCTGAAATATTGTTTATAAGCTGACGTGCTCAGTCAGTGAAGTCAGATGATATATGTATGGGCGATACTGAGTGCTTGGCTACTGACAGTCCATTATACACTTATTCTACATGAGTGCCCATGTAACATTGCAAGACCATTTATCCACTGTACTATGATGTATTATGGCAACCTGTGATTTGTCACTATCTGTGCTGTCGAGTGTGTACGTCCAATTAAACTTTAGAAAAGGTACACAGTCGTTGGTGTCGATGACTTCCAGCCATACATGAGTGTGAGAAAAGAACATTTTTTTTGTCAACACCACGAACCTTTATCATCATTCGCACATTATACACTCAATCCATGTCTACACACCACTGCGTAGGTCAAGTTGACATTCCATACACTACAGTGGAGCAAACAACACCATAGAGATCTTATCAACTGATGATGATGATGATGTCTGCTTCCATCCACTTATATCTATCTTTTGGTGGATATCATTAACGGGAATAAAAATCCAACGTTATCAACCTTATCAACTGGTGGACCAGCTTTCTGGGTTTGACCTCGCAGAAGTTCAGAAGTCAACAGATTACCGATACCAGACCGTTTTCTGTGGCTGATACGACACACTTGCAGTATTGGTTTGCTCTTTGTCAACACTTCGTCACGTGACCTGTCAGGTGAATGCAGTATGTAGGTCAGCGTTGTTGACATTTTTTACATTAGACATTATAGAGTTTCACAGAACAGTTGGATCAATTCTTGTCAATGTTAACAGGAAGACAGTATGAGTGAACTAAGAAGTCCTATTTTCATCGATGGATCTTCTTGTTTTCCATATATGAACTTTAATATTTAAGGCCAGAATGTTTAATTGAATAAAGTGGCAGTTTGTTTGTTTTCATAAAAATAACTTTGCCATTACTGTAAAACTGAGCCTATTTTGCAACACATACTATCATACACATAATTTATATATATATTTATGTTTACATGTTATTTGTTTGTATAGTATGTTAGTTTCTATGTCAGCGGGTTGTGTTTAAGGTTGGGCGGCGTCCTCACAACAGAATATCCCACGTCATAGAGGGTCCGTTGTGGGCGTTTTCTATAGGTGCAATTTTCTTGATTGAAAATTTGCTGCGACAACTGTTGCTTTTGTGTTAGCTGTGAAGTCTGTAATTATTGTTATTTTTGTAATATTTCTTTGTTCTTTAGTTTTGTTTTGATTTGTTTGTAATTTGTTGGTCTAACCTTTTCTATCTTTCAGTTCTATTCTCAATTTATATTCATATATTGTGACGTCATTTGTGTTGTTATTCTTTGCAGATTCAGTGATTATTTTCATTGATTTCCCTATTTGATTTATTTTGATTTCTGCAAACGTTCTTGTATTGTCAGTCCTATTTGTACTTTATGTATTCTGTTGGTTGACATATGTTTTATATAGGTATATTTCATAAGACACAATTGCCTGTGCACTGCACTTGGATTATGGTATAAACCAGTACCTGATTATTATTACTATTATACAAGACCTTATTAAAGGCTTGTGACCCACAGATATTGGGATAGTATACTGATTAATCAAGTCATTGAGAACTTGTGGTATTATTATTGATTCAGGTGATTAGTATTATTGTTAGACATCATGGCTACATTAGAATACTTCATTACACAAGGGAAAGCCCTTGATAAGACTGGTCAACAATTAGAACAATGGGCAGTTGCTCAATATGACAAAGCATTAGCTGCAGAAGAGAAAAGATTAGCTGCAGAAGAAAGAAAAGCTATGGCGGAAGAGAAAAGATTAGAAAGAGAAGCTGAGGCTGCTGCTGAACAAAAGAAATTGCAGATGCAGGTGGAGGAAAGGAGATTTGAAGCTGAACAAAAAAAATTAGAAAGAGAAGCTGCTGCGGAACAAAAAAAGATTAGACAGTGAAGCTGAACAAAAAAAATTAGAAAGAGAAGCTGCTGCGGAACAAAAAAGATTAGACAGTG
Organism: Oreohelix idahoensis; assembly: GCA_024509875.1. Taxonomy (NCBI): domain Eukaryota; kingdom Metazoa; phylum Mollusca; class Gastropoda; order Stylommatophora; family Oreohelicidae; genus Oreohelix; species Oreohelix idahoensis. The sequence continues at coordinate 657,788 of JAMPIV010000150.1, forward strand.
AAGCTGAACAAAAAAGATTAGACAGGGAAGCTGAACAAAAAAGATTAGACAGGGAGGCTGAACAAAAAAGATTAGATGCTGAAGAGAAAAAAGCAATAAGAGAACATGAATTTGAGTTAGAGAAATTGAGATTGACAAGTATGAGTAATGTTAATCAGGCATCTAGTGGTAATGGTAAACCTTCTACTTACAAGGTTAAGGTTCCACCGTTCAATCAGTCCAGTGACGATATTACATTCTGGCTGGATAGATTTGAACGTTCTTGTCGTACACATAATGTGGATAAATCACAATACGCTAATCAATTATCAGAAAACTTGAAAGGTGAATCTTTGACTAGATTATGCCTTGTAGGAGAAGCAGATAAGGATAATTATGATGTCATTAGGGCGGCTTTGATAAAAAAAATATCAGCTAAGTGAGGAAGGCTATCGCCTTTTATTTAAAACGATGGTGCCTGAGACGGGTGTAGAATTCTCAGAATTCACTGCAAAGGCACGTCTCACAGTTGATCGTTGGATTGAGCTTTCCAAAACAGAAAAAACGTATGAAGGACTTATGGATTTGTTGCTCAGAGATAAGATTATGTCATGTGTGAACAAACCTTTCCTTGAATTTATACATGAGCGTAAACCCAAATCTCTAAAAGAAATGGAAGAATATTGTTCCCAATATGTCACTGCACACCCCGACGTGACTTTTGGCAACACTAAGATTAAGGAGAGTATGCCAGTTGCTTCAGCAACACCATACAATCCCAATTATTCACACAGATTTCAGGGACCTCAAAACAGATTTGATAAAAAAGGTAACCATAATAGTTATCAAAACCAAGGTAACCAATCATTTCAGGGTTCTTCTTCAAAGAACTGGAGACGAGCTGATAGCTCTCGACACAGGGGTGGTCATAATTATAGGAATTTCCGTAGAGGAAGTAATTATAGAAACTATCAGGGTTATCCGTCTTGGAGTCAACAAGATCATAATTACAGAGATACTCATTATAATGAATATGATAATGGTAACAAAGGGAACTATGACTCAAACCCAAATAGGGGTTACAATAGAGGTAACAATAACTACAGAGGTGATAATAACCGAGGTAGATCTCAATACAAAAGACATAAACCACATTTTCAGGCAAACTCTGCACAACAAGAGTCCAATGAAGCCTATAAACAGAGTAAAGATAATAATGATGCTAGTAATATGGCATGTGCCGCTTTTGATTTTGGGAGAGCATCTCAGTGCCCCCAATGCAAAACGCTATTTGAGCCAACCACAGTGTCTACTTTAAGCTGTGGCCATCCTCTTCCTGCTCTTCCGGCATCAGTCGCGCATGATGGAAGAGGTTCTCTTGTCTTACATAAGGGTTTAGTGAATAACAATCCAGTCTCTGTGCTATTTGATTCTGGATGCACCACAATTGGTGTTAGGCAGTCACTCGTAGATCCTTCCCGTGCCACTGGACAAGTAGTCAAATGTGTAACATTTGGCGGCACATTAGAGAAATACTCTACTGCTATCATTAGGATTGCTACTCCTTTCTTTACAGGAGATGTACACGCATGTCTTCTTCCGAATCCGATCGCTGACCTCATCATCGGTCGCATTCATGGAGTCAAAGAATGCACTCCGCAACAAATTTCCACGTGGGAAAGGCAAAACATGCAGATTGCTAACGCTGTAGTCACTAGAGCTCAGGCTCTTAATATGCCTCAAACTTCATCTATTGAAAATAATGAAGTGCATAACCAAGATAATCCCTTGGTAATTTCTCGTGACTCGTTTATAAAACAGCAAGAAGATGATCCCACTCTGAAGAAATTCTTCATTCTTGCAACTAAAGGTGATCCGAATAAAGACACAAGTCGTAAATCGTGGATTACAAAGAAGAATGGCGTACTTGTACGTATGGTTCAAGACTCCATTACGTCAAGTCATTCTCAAATCCTGGTTCCCAAGAATTTGAGAGTTAAAATTTTGCAGCACGCTCACGACTCTCAGTGTGCTGGACACATGGGTTTTTCCCGTACTAAGTCAAGAGTCCTTGCGGCTTTCTTTTGGCCATTGGTAAACAAGGACATACGGATTTATTGTCGATCTTGTAAAGTATGTCAGGAAGTTAAATCCAAAGTCCACGGCATGCTGCACCCATTCAGGCGGCGGACATTCCTATTCGGCCGTTCCAAAAAATGGCCATAGACATAATTGGTCCATTTAAGATCAAGTCTGCCAGAGGACATCAGTTTATCTTGACGTGTGTTGATATGTGCACACGTTGGCCAGAGGCTATTCCTCTGAAGAGCATTACTACTGCTGATATTGCAGATGCTCTTTGGCTTATATTTTCTCGTCTGGGGTTCCCCGGAGAGATATTGTCAGACCATGGCACCCAACTAATATCAGATACCATGTCTCAAGTAATGTCTACTCTGCAGATAGATAGATCTTTAAGTAGTATCTACCATCCAATGTCTAATGGTATGGTCGAACGCCTTAATAGAACACTTAAAAACTTACTGGGGAAGATAACTGAGGATCATCCTCAGGACTGGGACAGAGTTTTACCTGCGGCCCTCTTCGCTTACAGAGAGGTACCCAATGAACATACGGGATTTTCTCCCTTTGAACTCGTCTTTGGCGCGCGTCCGCGTGGCCCTATGTCGTTGCTTCACGATCTCATAACATCTGACAATATTGACGATGACACAAAGTCATCCTACGAATATGTCATCGCGTTGAGACAAAAGATTATCGAAGCATGCAAATTAGCAACTTCTTCTTCTGAATTTGCGAAACAGAAGGCAAGGCAATTTGCCAATAAGAAGAGATGCTTACGACAACTTTGTCCTGGTGACAAAGCATTTGTATTACTACCTTGTAGGGAAAACAGATTACTTATTTCTTGGAAAGGTCCGTACGATATAATATCGAAAATTTCCGATGTCGACTATATTGTCGATATTGATGGGAAGCATAAAACCTTCCACATCAATATGCTTACTGAATTCCATGAACGTCCGGATTATTTGCAACCCATTTTCCAAGCAACGGACAATTCTCCAGTACCACATGGTCATTACTCATCACTGTCCGTGATACAGGATGAGGAAACAAGTTTTTCAGATGTAAATCTTCCTCTTCCAATGATCCCACTTCATTCCAGTGAATCATGGAAGAACGTTACTGTCTCTCCTGATTTGTCTCTAGGAGAACAGCGACAAGTTTCAACTATGTTGCAAACATTTCAGGATGTACTCACTGACATCCCTGGACAAACGAATGTCATTCAACATGACATTGTTCTAACTGACCATACTCCTATTAGGATTAGACCTTATCCTATACCTATACATTTTCAAGCACAGGTCGAGAAAGAGTTGGATGAGATGATAGATTTGAAAATAATCGAACCATCCACCTCTGCATATTCTTCGCCGATGGTTATTGTGCGTAAAAAAAAGACAATAACATACGTCTTTGCGTTGACTATCGAAAATTGAATCAAGTAACTAAGTTCGATGCCGAACCTATGCCTTTACTGGAAGAGCTACTTACTCGACTCTCCAAATCTCATTTTTTCACTAAACTTGATTTGTCTAAAGGATATTGGCAAGTTCCTTTATCTGAACGCGCCAAACCTCTCACGGCTTTTTCAACACCTAGAGGTTTGTTCCAATGGAATTTTATGCCTTTCGGTCTTATGAACGCACCAGCTACATTCGTACGCATGATGCGCCGAATCCTATCTTATCGGTCAGATGTCATTGCATATCTAGACGACATCTGTCTTTTCAGCGATACTTGGGAAGATCACTATTCGGGGTTAGATGAATTGCTGTCTACTTTGCGTGAGCACAACCTGACAGCGAAACCCTCTAAAGCCTATATTGGTTTTAGCGAAATTTCTTTCCTAGGCCACCGAGTTGGTCATGGTTTCCTAAAGACAGAGGACCATAATACTAGTAAGATACTTAACATCTCAATCCCTAAGACTAAAAAACAGGTGAGAAGTCTGTTAGGTCTTATTCAATTTTATGGCAGATTCATTCAGAATCTATCCTCTATCATGGCACCTCTCTCAACACTTCTAAAGAAAGGTTCGCCTAATGTGGTCCACTGGTCTCAGGAATGCCAATGCTCTCTGGATAAGATTAAAACACTGTTTTCAACACCACCTATTTTAGTGCTACCCACTAAAGATAAGACATTCGTTCTTCGTAGTGACGCTTCATCCACTGGGATTGGAGCGGCACTAATGCAAGAGTACTCTGGAACTCTGCATCCTGTAATGTATATTTCCAGAAAACTTAATGCGGCAGAAAGGAATTATTCGGTTTTAGACCGTGAGCTATTAGCTATGGTTTGGTCGATCCTCAAACTACAGAGATTCCTTCTAGGCGCACATTTCATAGTAGAAACCGACCAAAAAGCTCTTACTGCTATACAGAGTAAGAATTTGAAGAGCTCGAGGTCTACTCGATATGCAATTGCTCTTCAACCTTTTCATTTCTCTGTGCGAGCTATTCGTGGATCAGATAATGTGATGGCAGACATTCTGTCAAGATGCCCACATGATTCCACATAACTATTAGGGCTTAGACTTCTTGATATGTCTAGTTCTATAGTAGTTCCTTTTCTATATCATGATAGATACACATTTGTAATTTAATAATATAATGATTGTATCACTACATAGCGGTTCATTGATGTTTATTCACCGCTGTGCTTTGATGATTTTTTTTCTTCATAAATCATAAATTTAAGATATCTAATGCGAAATGATGATATGAATTTTTTAGGCATTGTGTAATTGCCAGAATTGTATTATACTTTGATGACACCTTCCTGGAAAAATATACTTGTAGAGAAATAATTTCTCTCAGTTTATGAGACACATTCTCACCAGTCGCTCCATAAGTCGACTTAGCCTCATATTAGGCGTTATAGGTATTCCTGATATTTTCATCTGCGCATTATTCATGCATTGTGAGCCTATTGTACGTTGCTCCTAGATGTATTTCAAAAAAAAAAAAAATGTTCCATTTTTTTTTTCCCGGGAGGTGTGGTAAGACTGTTACGTGCAGTCTTTGATATCTTACAATATTATACTAGAGAGGTCGAAGGCTATTCGGCGGATGTGTCGCTAGAGTGTGGTGTGATTTGGCTTCGTCCTGATAGGGACTGTGTGTTTTCCATGTCGGCCTGTCGCCGGGGAAAAAGTGATCTCAGTATTTGTGGGGAAGGTGATAGTCGTCTAAACCTATCGTGTATGCTTTACCCCAGTGTTTAGTCGTATTGCCAAGGAATGGCAGTTTCATATTTCCTCTACCAAGGTAATCAAAGATACTCTTATGAACTCTCGATCGAAGCCACCATTTTCGATAGTTACGATTTGAATGTCTAAGAGAATATATTTGACTCGATGAAAACGACTTCGATTCCTAGCAGCACTATATCCTGTAGATTGCAGTCAATTGTTCATGATCAAATCTACAGAGCAATGAAATGTTTTATGAATGACTAACTTTAGGACAGATTCATTATCTGTATCCAAACGTGAGTGACAGCTCACGAGTGAAGCCATCTTGGAACCAAAACATGTAGTGACTTTCAAGAAGAGAAAAGGGATGCCCGTATTATCGCTTGTTTAGTCCAGAGATCACTGCTACACATGAGAACCCGTTATTAGCGGTTCGATATTATTATATGGAAAAATATGTGCTGAACATTATGTTGAAGAATCGTCGCTAGACGAGATTAGGTTTAGAAGCCATCTGAAATATTGTTTATAAGCTGACGTGCTCAGTCAGTGAAGTCAGATGATATATGTATGGGCGATACTGAGTGCTTGGCTACTGACAGTCCATTATACACTTATTCTACATGAGTGCCCATGTAACATTGCAAGACCATTTATCCACTGTACTATGATGTATTATGGCAACCTGTGATTTGTCACTATCTGTGCTGTCGAGTGTGTACGTCCAATTAAACTTTAGAAAAGGTACACAGTCGTTGGTGTCGATGACTTCCAGCCATACATGAGTGTGAGAAAAGAACATTTTTTTGTCAACACCACGAACCTTTATCATCATTCGCACATTATACACTCAATCCATGTCTACACACCACTGCGTAGGTCAAGTTGACATTCCATACACTACAGTGAATCAAACAACACCATAGAGATCTTATCAACTGATGATGATGATGATGTCTGCTTCCATCCACTTATATCTATCTTTTGGTGGATATCATTAACGGGAATAAAAATCCAACGTTATCAACCTTATCAGCTTCCATCTTTTAACCCGCTCCGGAGTTAGAGGGGAAAAAACCAGCCTTTATTTCCGGCTGTACGCAATTGAAACCAGTCTCACGGCCACCTGCCGTTGCTAGAGACTATAATAGCGATGCTCTCGGCTGTATGATAAATAAACCACAGTCCAGCTGAAGCATAGGGACTTCACTGCCAGAGACCATAGGTCTGACCCTTAAGATAGGTCCTGTTGCCGTGGGTAATTTTGCACATGGGCAAATTTACGCTCCCCCACTATTCTTGCCGTGACTCGCTGAAATTAAAATAAAATGCGTCTATTGTATAACAACTCCAACATAACGCATCTCTAACCCATTAATCTTTATAACTCCCTTACTCAGTACTTCACTCGTCATGTACAACAACAACAAACAAAAATAATATTACCCACGTGGCACTTAAATCTCTCTCCTCCTCCCCTTCTCTCGTTCTGAAAAAAAAACGATACATAAAATATTCCTACTCACGTGTCTCTTCATTCTCATCTATAATCTGCCAGGTAAGTAAACAGAACCTCCCGACCTGTCTGCCTCTTATCTATTTGTGACGCGCGGCTAATCACGTGTCAACATTTCCAACTCGGGAACTTCTTTTGTCCGAAATTCCGGGGTCTCCTTTTTAACATTTACACATGAGGTTTCCCGGCTTGCTCCAAAATTAAATTAAATCTCGCTATAGGAATAGTTTACTCCTCTAAGCAGTATAATTCACTTACAACGTAAATCTGAACCCTCCGACAATATTTCTCACATTAAAGGCATAATAAAATTAACGTACACACAATGGAGTTCCCCATAAAATTACATTAGTAAATACACAGAAATAAATGTTGGTTTTACATAACATTCTACAAATATGGGCACACGTGTTTCTCACAACTTCACACACTCCTATCTACTGCCAAAATCATAGAAAGAATAAGCACACTGTTACATTTACGTCGTTCTTCAAAAATGATAATGGATGGCACTATCGTTTTTCTAAAAACTGAAAAGTTAATGTCCCCGAAGAAATTAACTACGGGCGAATTTCTCAAAGAACCCTCTAATAAGTAAAACGATTAATAAAATGTCTACATACCAAATTATCGCTGGTTTTTTCCACAGTGGAGAACGATAAATCGACGTCGACCGGCGGCAATATTTCTTCGGAGAGATTTGCCCACAGTTCTAACTGGCTATTTATACACACCTGAGCCACCCCCGCATGTTCCTTAATCTACGCACTCGGGCCAATCAGATTTAAAAACAACGCGAAAACCACGTGTCTTAAAATTGCGTCACGTTACCTGACGGCCGCGTGCTTCCGGACACGTCATACCGCGTGCCGGAAATGGCGATTATTTCGTAAACAACGAAATCTCCGTGATCGTGAAAAAATCTATAAGAGGAAAAACTGGCCGAGTGAAAAATAAACCTACCATCGTAAAACGACCCCATTAAATTTATCTCCTCAAAAATACCAAACACGATATATATCCAAGAGAGAAGAAAAAAATGATGAAAATTCAAAATAAAAGAACAGGATCGGGCCGGTTGAAGGACAGAATTACAGTGCGGCATCACATAAGTCCCCCCTTTCAAGTGCGGGAATCCGTGCTAAATCACTGAAATCTCTGGGTTTCATACTGGTCCGTATCTAGATCTACGTCCCGATCTAATCACTGTCATAATTAGCATTATCATACAGGCCCATCTCCATATCCTTGAGAATCTTGGCAAGCCCTGGATTGTGAGGGTCACGCCTGGTGATTTCCTCCTGGCGACGCCAACCTGACTGGTCGCCCTTCCTCCTCCCTCTCATGTGTTTCCTTCGCCCACGAAATTTCCTGGCGGCGCGTGGTAAATAATGATTACCAAATGGTGCGACCTCCCAGTGTTTTGAAACAGTCTGACTGGCTTGGCCAGACAACACCGTACCAGGACGTAACTGTTTGCGGTTGACTGAAGAACCGTGCACATGTTCCTTGTTGTCAGTATTTCCCTCCCTTGAGGGATTTAATACCATAGGGGGCCTAATTCCCGACGACAAAGAAGATCCTTCCGAAATCAGAGACGTCGCCACTGTAAAACCTTTAGGCTTACCAGGGCTGACAGGCGTATACGCCTCTGTAAATAACCTTCCACTGTCTTTAGAGGCGCCAATCCTCTTCATAGCAGGACAAGGATGTTTGAGCTCCCGTGGGGCTCCGTGAATGTGGGGTTTTCCCCTTTCACTTTGCTGGCCTGCAGTAGGCCCCCTTGCATTAGCAAGGATCGGTGTGGTTGGGTTTCCCAAAACTATGTATGGGCTTCCCATGATGAAATCATGTGCCGGCTGTGCCATTACAGCTGCCTTGATGGTGCCAGACACAAACTTGCATTTCACCTCAATATTGGCTACTGGCAGACGCTGTGAGATACCTCTTCTCAAAATGCCACCAATCTCAACTATTTCTCCTGTCCACTGCCCTGGTTTCCCCAAATGACGAGCGACGATACTGGGGTAAGTGAGCCCGCTGTCAAACAAACAAGTAGTTGTCGTTCCGTTCACTACAGCCCGTCCACTGTTAGAGAACAAATTCTCTGCCTTGACCGGTTCCCACTTATTCCCTTTGGTCACTCTCACCGGTCTTAAACAAGCTGCATGATGAGCTGGTGGTTTGTTCATGCACCGGGATGTCCAGTGGGATGTGGTTCTGCAATTCCGACAATACCTCTCATTATCTCCCCTGTTCCTACCGGATTCCTGAGATGGTGTCGGCTGTGCTTGGTTATGCTGCTGGGGGCGCAAGTTGTAACCAGAATGTGGCTCCTTGCGAGAAGGCCCTGGTTGCTGATGAGCTGGTGAAGTAGCCGACTGCGATGACGAAGCTCCTTTGTCTGGGGCTGGCAGGTCTGGGTTTTCCGTTTCTGTCCCAGTACTTCGGCCTGTGCTGTCTGGAACCTTTCGGCGAACACGATAATCTGATCGAGTTGCTGGGCCCCCTGCTCCGCCAGATACCGCCTCAAGTCGGGGGACATGTTTGCCTTAATTTGCTCACACAAAACTAACTCCTCCAACCCTTCAAACGTTTTTGCCAGTCCTGACAGTTCCCTCCACCGGGTTAAGTAATTTCTCACCCGCTCTGCAAACTGAGCAAAACTCTCTCCCTTCTCCGGCCTACTCTCCCTGAACATGGTTTGGCGTTTGCGGGGTGTCCACTAAAACCTTTGCAACAAAGCGTTTCGCAGTGCCTCGAAGTTGTTCTGGTCATCTATGAGCAACTTGTTGTAAACTTCATACGCATGACCTTTGAGCGATTGTGATAATTTCAGACACCAAAGACTCTCATCCAACCCGTATGCCTTTGCCATTCTTTGAAATTTCTCCAAGAACACGTCAATCTTTTCATTCCCATTAGGGAACGAGTCAAATGGGAAGCTCATGGCTGCCATCCGGGGCCCTCCGTTTCCTGAGGTGTCTCTCGCTCCTGCTCCGGGTGAATCTCCATTAGCTGAACTGCCTTCGGAAGCTCGGTACTGCAGTTCCAGAGAACACAGGGCACGTTCATGCTGTCTCTCTGCTGCCTTCTCCGCTGCTTCCCTCTCTGCTGCCTTCTCCTGTGCTTCCAATTTCCGAAGTTCCATCTCAGCCTGCCTCTCCGCTGCTTTTGCGGCGGCTTTCCTTTCCTCTTTTGCTGCTTCTGCGGCGGCTATCCTTTCCTCTTTTGCTGCTTCTGCGGCGGCTGCCCTTTGCCTTTCCTCAATTTCTGCGGCGGCTGCCCTGTCCTCCTTCTCTTTCTCTCGCTGATTATGCCTATCAGTTTCCCTTATAAGGTAGGCCTTAGTCTCCTCCTTATCCATTCCCATATCCTGAGCAGATTCACGCCAGGCAGCTCGTAACTTGGCCATATCCGCCATTTTACCTGTAAGCTGCTGTAAGTTCCCAAAATACAGAGAAATGACAGAAAAGGAGTAGAGAAGGAACAACCTGTTACGTAATATAAAATACTCCCTCTTTAACCGCTGTTCCAAAAACCCGACCTCAGACTAGCACTAAGTCTGAATAATAACCTGAAAAAAATTTAGTTAAGAAGCTACCAAAAACTAAATTACCTTCCTGTTAAAGAAAAATATGTCGGTATGCCGTCAATTACCACTTAGTCATATAAATCAAAAATACCACCAAAAATCTACTAGACTGCAACCTGTGGAAAAACCTATAACTGGATCAGTTGTAATAGCTCAAGTCTAGGGGATATTTAAAGAAATTCTATTCTCAGAAAACTTCCTATAGAGACAATCTATGAATCTAGATCACAGAATTGATCTCCACAAAATGATCCACCGGACGATTGCCGCACACTTGTCACGAAGTGGTTTTAAGTTTATAGAGTTTGCCTGAATGAAAACAAGACCCTAGTATGAGAAAGTCTGAGAAGATAGAATTTAGATGGAAAATGACATGCCTGTGGACAGATGAGACTATTGGCTCAAGGGATAGAACCAGGTTTTGACTCGCTCTTGCCGCTTCGTGACGTCCAACTGGCTATAATCTCACCCTCCTCTGACTTCCTTTAAATACAAGGAGATAAGGTGTATAAACGACCACAGACACCACTATACAGACCACATGTAGGTATAGTATAGAATAGAAGCTGATCCAGTAAATAATATATGTATATATTTATTTACATACAAGAAAAACATAAAATGGCATCATACGTCATCAAGTCAGTCGATAGCGTGCACTGTTGCACGGCCTGAAAACAAGTAACGATTAAATTGCAAGACCCTCAAAAAAAAAAACCTCAATCACATTCACTCTTCCTGTCATCCTGCTGAGGAACAATAAAAATGGTTAGTGCTTTAAAGTACTCTGATCTTGTGGGGCTGTCAACTTTAGCCTCCACTCTCTAATACCACTAAGATTCTACTGTCTCAGTCCGGTTGACTCTTCCTCAACGAAAACATCTACACAGCTTCCATCTAGGTAGGCGATATGCGCCGCTAACTAACACCACTAGCGATGCTAAAATAATAGACTTGGAGTAACCCAAAGGCTCAATGTCTATCCTTCGAGTGGACACTGAACAGACCCTACTGGTCCTGTCTATTTTCTCCCTCCTTCTCTCTCTCTCTATCTGTCTCTCTCTTGGTCTCAGTGTCTCTCTAACACTCGACGACTGATGATGCGGCGTCTCCGTTACGCTCTTCTCTCGTTACTTTCAGGACCTAGGTATGGTAACCCTGTCACCTGTTCCTGAATTTGGTGATGACGATGCTGTTCAGGTATCAAGCCTGAGGTGCTTGATAAACTGTCGACAAAACTTCTCTGCTGCTGAATAGCTTCCCTCTTTTAACCCGCTCCGGAGTTAGAGGGGAAAAAACCAGCCTTTATTTCCGGCTGTACGCAATTGAAACCAGTCTCACGGCCACCTACCGTTGCTAGAGACTATAATAGCGATGCTCTCGGCTGTATGATAAATAAACCACAGTCCAGCTGAAGCATAGGGACTTCACTGCCAGAGACCATAGGTCTGACCCTTAAGATAGGTCCTGTTGCCGTGGGTAATTTTGCACATGGGCAAATTTACGCTCCCCCACTATTCTTGCCGTGACTCGCTGAAATTAAAATAAAATGCGTCTATTGTATAACAACTCCAACATAACGCATCTCTAACCCATTAATCTTTATAACTCCCTTACTCAGTACTTCACTCGTCATGTACAACAACAACAAACAAAAATAATATTACCCACGTGGCACATGTAAAACAACAACAAACAAAAATAATTATTACCCACGGCACTTAAATCTCTCTCCTCCTCCCCTTCTCTCGTTCTGAAAAAAAAACGATACATAAAATATTCCTACTCACGTGTCTCTTCATTCTCACTCCTTCCCCCCTCTCTCTCTCTCATCTATAATCTGCCAGGTAAGTAAACAGAACCTCCCGACCTGTCTGCCTCTTATCTATTTGTGACGCGCGGCTAATCACGTGTCAACATTTCCAACTCGGGAACTTCTTTTGTCCGAAACGGGGTCTCCTTTTTAACTTCTTTTTACACAAATTCCGGGGTCTCCTTTTTAACATTTTCCCACATGAGGTTTCCCGGCTTGCTCCAAAATTAAATTAAATCTCGCTATAGGAATAGTTTACTCCTCTAAGCAGTATAATTCACTTACAACGTAAATCTGAACCCTCCGACAATATTTCTCACATTAAAGGCATAATAAAATTAACGTACACACAATGGAGTTCCCCATAAAATTACATTAGTAAATACACAGAAATAAATGTTGGTTTTACATAACATTCTACAAATATGGGCACACGTGTTTCTCACAACTTCACACACTCCTATCTACTGCCAAAATCATAGAAAGAATAAGCACACTGTTACATTTACGTCGTTCTTCAAAAATGATAATGGATGGCACTATCGTTTTTCTAAAAACTGAAAAGTTAATGTCCCCGAAGAAATTAACTACGGGCGAATTTCTCAAAGAACCCTCTAATAAGTAAAACGATTAATAAAATGTCTACATACCAAATTATCGCTGGTTTTTTCCACAGTGGAGAACGATAAATCGACGTCGACCGGCGGCAATATTTCTTCGGAGAGATTTGCCCACAGTTCTAACTGGCTATTTATACACACCTGAGCCACCCCCGCATGTTCCTTAATCTACGCACTCGGGCCAATCAGATTTAAAAACAACGCGAAAACCACGTGTCTTAAAATTGCGTCACGTTACCTGACGGCCGCGTGCTTCCGGACACGTCATACCGCGTGCCGGAAATGGCGATTATTTCGTAAACAACGAAATCTCCGTGATCGTGAAAAAATCTATAAGAGGAAAAACTGGCCGAGTGAAAAATAAACCTACCATCGTAAAACGACCCCATTAAATTTATCTCCTCAAAAATACCAAACACGATATATATTCAAATGAGAAGAAAAAAATGATGAAAATTCAAAATAAAAGAACAGGATCGGGCCGGTTGAAGGACAGAATTACAGTGCGGCATCACATAAGTCCCCCCTTTCAAGTGCGGGAATCCGTGCTAAATCACTGAAATCTCTGGGTTTCATACTGGTCCGTATCTAGATCTACGTCCCGATCTAATCACTGTCATAATTAGCATTATCATACAGGCCCATCTCCATATCCTTGAGAATCTTGGCAAGCCCTGGATTGTGAGGGTCACGCCTGGTGATTTCCTCCTGGCGACGCCAACCTGACTGGTCGCCCTTCCTCCTCCCTCTCATGTGTTTCCTTCGCCCACGAAATTTCCTGGCGGCGCGTGGTAAATAATGATTACCAAATGGTGCGACCTCCCAGTGTTTTGAAACAGTCTGACTGGCTTGGCCAGACAACACCGTACCAGGACGTAACTGTTTGCGGTTGACTGAAGAACCGTGCACATGTTCCTTGTTGTCAGTATTTCCCTCCCTTGAGGGATTTAATACCATAGGGGGCCTAATTCCCGACGACAAAGAAGATCCTTCCGAAATCAGAGACGTCGCCACTGTAAAACCTTTAGGCTTACCAGGGCTGACAGGCGTATACGCCTCTGTAAATAACCTTCCACTGTCTTTAGAGGCGCCAATCCTCTTCATAGCAGGACAAGGATGTTTGAGCTCCCGTGGGGCTCCGTGAATGTGGGGTTTTCCCCTTTCACTTTGCTGGCCTGCAGTAGGCCCCCTTGCATTAGCAAGGATCGGTGTGGTTGGGTTTCCCAAAACTATGTATGGGCTTCCCATGATGAAATCATGTGCTGGCTGTGCCATTACAGCTGCCTTGATGGTGCCAGACACAAACTTGCATTTCACCTCAATATTGGCTACTGGCAGACGCTGTGAGATACCTCTTCTCAAAATGCCACCAATCTCAACTATTTCTCCTGTCCACTGCCCTGGTTTCCCCAAATGACGAGCGACGATACTGGGGTAAGTGAGCCCGCTGTCAAACAAACAAGTAGTTGTCGTTCCGTTCACTACAGCCCGTCCACTGTTAGAGAACAAATTCTCTGCCTTGACCGGTTCCCACTTATTCCCTTTGGTCACTCTCACCGGTCTTAAACAAGCTGCATGATGAGCTGGTGGTTTGTTCATGCACCGGGATGTCCAGTGGGATGTGGTTCTGCAATTCCGACAATACCTCTCATTATCTCCCCTGTTCCTACCGGATTCCTGAGATGGTGTCGGCTGTGCTTGGTTATGCTGCTGGGGGCGCAAGTTGTAACCAGAATGTGGCTCCTTGCGAGAAGGCCCTGGTTGCTGATGAGCTGGTGAAGTAGCCGACTGCGATGACGAAGCTCCTTTGTCTGGGGCTGGCAGGTCTGGGTTTTTCCGTTTCTGTCCCAGTACTTCGGCCTGTGCTGTCTGGAACCTTTCGGCGAACACGATAATCTGATCGAGTTGCTGGGCCCCCTGCTCCGCCAGATACCGCCTCAAGTCGGGGGACATGTTTGCCTTAATTTGCTCACACAAAACTAACTCCTCCAACCCTTCAAACGTTTTTGCCAGTCCTGACAGTTCCCTCCACCGGGTTAAGTAATTTCTCACCCGCTCTGCAAACTGAGCAAAACTCTCTCCCTTCTCCGGCCTACTCTCCCTGAACATGGTTTGGCGTTTGCGGGGTGTCCACTAAAACCTTTGCAACAAAGCGTTTCGCAGTGCCTCGAAGTTGTTCTGGTCATCTATGAGCAACTTGTTGTAAACTTCATACGCATGACCTTTGAGCGATTGTGATAATTTCAGACACCAAAGACTCTCATCCAACCCGTATGCCTTTGCCATTCTTTGAAATTTCTCCAAGAACACGTCAATCTTTTCATTCCCATTAGGGAACGAGTCAAATGGGAAGCTCATGGCTGCCATCCGGGGCCCTCCGTTTCCTGAGGTGTCTCTCGCTCCTGCTCCGGGTGAATCTCCATTAGCTGAACTGCCTTCGGAAGCTCGGTACTGCAGTTCCAGAGAACACAGGGCACGTTCATGCTGTCTCTCTGCTGCCTTCTCCGCTGCTTCCCTCTCTGCTGCCTTCTCCTGTGCTTCCAATTTCCGAAGTTCCATCTCAGCCTGCCTCTCCGCTGCTTTTGCGGCGGCTTTCCTTTCCTCTTTTGCTGCTTCTGCGGCGGCTATCCTTTCCTCTTTTGCTGCTTCTGCGGCGGCTGCCCTTTGCCTTTCCTCAATTTCTGCGGCGGCTGCCCTGTCCTCCTTCTCTTTCTCTCGCTGATTATGCCTATCAGTTTCCCTTATAAGGTAGGCCTTAGTCTCCTCCTTATCCATTCCCATATCCTGAGCAGATTCACGCCAGGCAGCTCGTAACTTGGCCATATCCGCCATTTTACCTGTAAGCTGCTGTAAGTTCCCAAAATACAGAGAAATGACAGAAAAGGAGTAGAGAAGGAACAACCTGTTACGTAATATAAAATACTCCCTCTTTAACCGCTGTTCCAAAAACCCGACCTCAGACTAGCACTAAGTCTGAATAATAACCTGAAAAAAATTTAGTTAAGAAGCTACCAAAAACTAAATTACCTTCCTGTTAAAGAAAAATATGTCGGTATGCCGTCAATTACCACTTAGTCATATAAATCAAAAATACCACCAAAAATCTACTAGACTGCAACCTGTGGAAAAACCTATAACTGGATCAGTTGTAATAGCTCAAGTCTAGGGGATATTTAAAGAAATTCTATTCTCAGAAAACTTCCTATAGAGACAATCTATGAATCTAGATCACAGAATTGATCTCCACAAAATGATCCACCGGACGATTGCCGCACACTTGTCACGAAGTGGTTTTAAGTTTATAGAGTTTGCCTGAATGAAAACAAGACCCTAGTATGAGAAAGTCTGAGAAGATAGAATTTAGATGGAAAATGACATGCCTGTGGACAGATGAGACTATTGGCTCAAGGGATAGAACCAGGTTTTGACTCGCTCTTGCCGCTTCGTGACGTCCAACTGGCTATAATCTCACCCTCCTCTGACTTCCTTTAAATACAAGGAGATAAGGTGTATAAACGACCACAGACACCACTATACAGACCACATGTAGGTATAGTATAGAATAGAAGCTGATCCAGTAAATAATATATGTATATATTTATTTACATACAAGAAAAACATAAAATGGCATCATACGTCATCAAGTCAGTCGATAGCGTGCACTGTTGCACGGCCTGAAAACAAGTAACGATTAAATTGCAAGACCCTCAAAAAAAAACCTCAATCACATTCACTCTTCCTGTCATCCTGCTGAGGAACAATAAAAATGGTTAGTGCTTTAAAGTACTCTGATCTTGTGGGGCTGTCAACTTTAGCCTCCACTCTCTAATACCACTAAGATTCTACTGTCTCAGTCCGGTTGACTCTTCCTCAACGAAAACATCTACACAGCTTCCATCTAGGTAGGCGATATGCGCCGCTAACTAACACCACTAGCGATGCTAAAATAATAGACTTGGAGTAACCCAAAGGCTCAATGTCTATCCTTCGAGTGGACACTGAACAGACCCTACTGGTCCTGTCTATTTTCTCCCTCCTTCTCTCTCTCTCTATCTGTCTCTCTCTTGGTCTCAGTGTCTCTCTAACACTCGACGACTGATGATGCGGCGTCTCCGTTACGCTCTTCTCTCGTTACTTTCAGGACCTAGGTATGGTAACCCTGTCACCTGTTCCTGAATTTGGTGATGACGATGCTGTTCAGGTATCAAGCCTGAGGTGCTTGATAAACTGTCGACAAAACTTCTCTGCTGCTGAATAGCTTCCCTCTTTTAACCCGCTCCGGAGTTAGAGGGGAAAAAACCAGCCTTTATTTCCGGCTGTACGCAATTGAAACCAGTCTCACGGCCACCTGCCGTTGCTAGAGACTATAATAGCGATGCTCTCGGCTGTATGATAAATAAACCACAGTCCAGCTGAAGCATAGGGACTTCACTGCCAGAGACCATAGGTCTGACCCTTAAGATAGGTCCTGTTGCCGTGGGTAATTTTGCACATGGGCAAATTTACGCTCCCCCACTATTCTTGCCGTGACTCGCTGAAATTAAAATAAAATGCGTCTATTGTATAACAACTCCAACATAACGCATCTCTAACCCATTAATCTTTATAACTCCCTTACTCAGTACTTCACTCGTCATGTACAACAACAACAAACAAAAATAATATTACCCACGTGGCACTTAAATCTCTCTCCTCCTCCCCTTCTCTCGTTCTGAAAAAAAAACGATACATAAAATATTCCTACTCACGTGTCTCTTCATTCTCACTCCTTCCCCCCTCTCTCTCTCTCATCTATAATCTGCCAGGTAAGTAAACAGAACCTCCCGACCTGTCTGCCTCTTATCTATTTGTGACGCGCGGCTACCCACGTGTCAACATTTCCAACTCGGGAACTTCTTTTGTCCGAAATTCCGGGGTCTCCTTTTTAACATTTACACATGAGGTTTCCCGGCTTGCTCCAAAATTAAATTAAATCTCGCTATAGGAATAGTTTACTCCTCTAAGCAGTATAATTCACTTACAACGTAAATCTGAACCCTCCGACAATATTTCTCACATTAAAGGCATAATAAAATTAACGTACACACAATGGAGTTCCCCATAAAATTACATTAGTAAATACACAGAAATAAATGTTGGTTTTACATAACATTCTACAAATATGGGCACACGTGTTTCTCACAACTTCACACACTCCTATCTACTGCCAAAATCATAGAAAGAATAAGCACACTGTTACATTTACGTCGTTCTTCAAAAATGATAATGGATGGCACTATCGTTTTTCTAAAAACTGAAAAGTTAATGTCCCCGAAGAAATTAACTACGGGCGAATTTCTCAAAGAACCCTCTAATAAGTAAAACGATTAATAAAATTTCTACATACCAAATTATCGCTGGTTTTTTCCACAGTGGAGAACGATAAATCGACGTCGACCGGCGGCAATATTTCTTCGGAGAGATTTGCCCACAGTTCTAACTGGCTATTTATACACACCGGAGCCACCCCCGCGTGTTCCTTAATCTACGCACTCGGGCCAATCAGATTTGAAAACAACGCGAAAACCACGTGTCTTAAAATTGCTTCCGGACACGTCATACCGCGTGCCGGAAATGGCGATTATTTCGTAAACAACGAAATCTCCATGATCGTGAAAAAATCTATGAGAGGAAAAACTGGCCGAGTGAAAAATAAACCTACCATCGTAAAGCGACCCCATTAAATTTATCTCCTCAAAAATACCAAACACGATATATATTCAAATGAGAAGAAAAAAATGATGAAAATTCAAAATAAAAGAACAGGATCGGGCCGGTTGAAGGACAGAATTACAGTGCGCCATCACAGTATCTCGTCAATACTCAATGATGAATCAGTGCATTATTTAGATGGTTAAATTATTCTCTGACTGGTTACTAGCAGTGAATAAAATTTATATTATAGTTTAGCTAGAAATTATTATTTATTCTGCTATCCACTGTAACACAGTAAAACTTAGAGAATTATCAAATGACTGGCCTATTCTAGAAAATCACTTCGGCACAAAAATCTAGTGAAGATATAATTCGAACTAACAATTCTATCACTCGACAATACTAGTCAATATATATTACCTCCAAACAGAACTTCTTAAGACTATTCTCCAACGCAAACTGAGATTTTACTTAATAAAGTAATCTAGAAACGCCGCTAAATATGTCTAGAGAAACTGCGGAGTCTGAATGAATTTGAGTTAGATTTCTGTGGTATATATATCTCTCTGATGAAAGGAAATAAGTTAATAATCCACCGAAAAACCAGACCTAACACCTACAGTAAATTCTCTGTTCAGATTCCAAGATGAAAAGAAATCTACCCACTAGCCGAACCAGAACTCAGGCAAATCGAAATTTGACCAGACCGTGTTTAATTACTTCACTAGCGAGCGGGTTTTACAAAGGAGGTAATAAAAATCTGCTCACCTTGTCTCCCGAGTTAACTGCTCTAGTACTAAACTTTAATTACCCCTTTGATCGCTGTCCATCGAACCATACATTAACTTAACGCCACCTCCCATAGTTGCGTCACTTTACAACTATATTCGATCTTTGGCTTTCAAAATTAAATGAAACCGACTCACATATGCTAATCAGGTCTGCTGGCAAATTTACATCAAAGAAAGATAGCGAACAGCAATTAAATGCTTGCTAAATTGAAAAATGAGAAAGGTAGAATATGGGAGGAAAAAGTACCAATCGAACTTATGCGAAAGAAAGGTAATACCAATCGAGCGTATGCGAAAAAAAAAGGTAAAAGAGCGAAAGAAAGGTAAAAGACAAGTGTAGAATAACAAAAGATATAGAAATTTATTAATCATAATATCTCTGCCGCACACTGGAACTTGTCTGGTTCTTGTCATTAGTTACACATTAGTAATCTTGTCATGCATTTCGGTCCTTTTGTTCTACGCAAGCACCTAGTTATAGGGGTCTGTAGCTTTTTGGTTGCTGTTTTTGTTGTTCTCCATGTTTCAGAGCCATACAGTAGGACTGACTTGACATTTAAACTGAAGATTCTTATTTTTGTGTTGGACTTGGTTTCTCTTGATTTCCATATATTTCCCAATGAAATGAAAGCTCCTCTAAGCATGTTGTATCTTATGTTGATAACCTCCCCCTCTCTCCTGTTATAACACGGGCAAGAAACTCTGGAATTGCCACGTAAACTAGTGTCTTTATGATAAATTATGAATTGCACAACATACATTTTGCTATAACTTTATGGGCAATGCCCCGAACAGGATATTTCTTTTAGGATTTGAACTGCAACTACAAATACATCTTTACTGGCATGGTCATCGATACGCACGTTATGTCTTCCTTCTGTCACACCTGCGAGACTACTGGACAGTGGCAGCTGAAAAACCAGCCTGACAATTTTGAACAATGGAAAGCAGAGCATCTGAAGGACTGTTGTCGTAATTACAAAGGGTCGGGCCGGAATGATCGAGGTAAAACCTGTGAGGTTCTCTAGCTTCGTTCAGTGGCAAATCATAAGCTACGCTACACTGTTTTGCTATCAGATGGCGATTCCAAGGCCTACAAAAGACTCTGCGACATCAAACCGTATGGTCCAGAAGTTGACATAACCAAAGAGGAGTGGGTCAACCATGTCGCAAAGCGATTAGGCACTGCACTGAGGACACTCATTACTGACTGCAGGAAACAAAAAGTCACCCTTGGTGGAAATGGCCATGGTCGTCTGACCCAAAATGCCATATGAAAACTGGGTATTTACTACACCAGGGCCATCCGCAAGCATAGTACAGCCCCAGAGATGAAACAAGCCATCACGGCATCTCTCTACCATGGGTATTCGACAAACGACAAACCCCAACATAATTTGTGTCCGCCAGGCAAAGACTCCTGGTATTTCTATCAGGCTTTCATCGCCAAAGGAGAAGCTGCTTCACCACGAGACCCAAGTTCACACACCGCTAGACTATAACCTTTTCCATAAGCACTTAGCCCCTTTTTATGAGCGCCTTACTGATCAGCATCTTCTCAAGCGGTGTGTGCTAGATGCAACTCAAAATGCAAATGAAAGCCTCCACAATGTTATATGGAGTCGTTGCAGCAAGCGGAAATTTGTGTCATTAAAAAAGGTCAAATTCAGTGTCCTTGTGGCCATTGGAGAGTTCAACTTCGGTCCATCAGCCAGTGCAGAAATAAAAAAGCTGTATGGCCAAGCATCTGGAACAAACTCGAAACACCCTGGACAGGTGCGATTACGGAAACGTCTGGCCAACAGCCAGAAATATGCGGCTGACAAACTTGTAAAAAGAAGAAAAATTAGGCAAGACAAAGGCGAGAGGAGGAGCTGCAGAAATCTGAAGAAGGTGCAGCATATAGTGCTGGACAATTTTAGAGACATTCAGCCCCCCAGAATGGAGTATATTGGACAAGACAAGGCACTCGGTGAGTAAAATGCATTACAAAACTAACAACCTATCTAACAGACCATTATCAAATCTAATATGCATGTACTACACATATATATCTTTATTTTTACACGAGATAATTTAGATATTTTGGTAATTTAAAAAAAAATATTTTTATTGTTATGTTTTTATATTTTTTCATACAAAAATAGTGTATTTTTAAAAAAAAAATCATACTTACTTACTTAGTCGTTCCCCTTCTACCGTGAGGTGTAGAGGTTTGGAAGAAATAGCGCCAGACTATTCTATCGGCTGTCTTCCTCCTGGCCTGGTTTCATTCTAGTCCTCGGTCCTTCAAAGATTGTCTAATGTTGTCCTCCCAGCGGACTCTGGGTCGTCCTGGGGGTCTGGATCCCTGGTTCTTTGTTTCTCATGCTTGTCGTGGTAGCCGATCCTCTCCCATTCTGCAGACATGGCCAAACCATCTTAGTTGGCACTGTTCTACTTGGGTCTGCAGGGGGTGGGATTTTAGGCCTTGACGTATCGTCTGGTTGCAGACCATGTCTCTTCTTGTTACTTCAACCACCTTCCTCAGATACCTCATTTCTGAGGTTTGGATCTGGCTTTTGTGGGTTGTAGTCATTGCCCATGAACCGCATCCATATGTCAAGACTGGGACATAGGTGGAGCGGTATACAGCCATCTTCGTTTTCTTACCAACTTCTTTCTTGCTGAGGAATCCTTTATTTATGGCCTGAAAAAGTCTACCAGCTGCTGCTTTTCGAGTGGCCAACTCTTCTTTGATGCCTCCCTTTCGGTCTATAATAGCTCCGAGGTATTTAAAGTGGTCGACCTGCTCCAGGACCTGTTCTCCCAGCTTAATTTGATGTCTTCTTTCTTCTCGTGATATCACCATGGATTTTGTTTTAGAGCTGCTTATGACCATCCCTCTCTTCTGCAGCTCTTCCTTCCAGACTTGCAGGTTGGATTGGAGATGTGCCTCTGATTTAGCAATCAGGGCAACATCATCAGCAAATGCTAGCTCTGAAATACAGACCTGTCTCATCTTCCAGTACCCCACTGAATACTTTCTTGTTCTCTCCTTATGTCTTGATGACATCGTCCATGAGGAGTATGAAAAGATAAGGTGACAGGATATCACCTTGTCTTACACTAGTGGTGGTCCTGAACTCTTCTGACTTATGGTTTGCTGTCTCATATAATTTCTGCAAGACTTGTAGAAGCTCTGTATAGCATGAATCACAGGTGCTGGAATGTTCTTTCTTGCCAAACAGTCCCAAAGTTTGCTCCAGGGGACCCTGTCAAACGCCTGTTCCAGATTGTCTTACATCTGATTGATGATGCTGAACAGAACATCAGTCTAAAGAAGACAGAGGTTATGTCACTCAATGTGGGCGATCCTGAGCCCACAACAATAAGGAACCAGAAGCTGGAACAGACGGGCACATTTACATACTTAGGATGCACAGTAACACCAGACGGCGGAACAAGCAAAAGCATCAACAACAGAATTAATAAAGCGAGAACAGCCTTTGCTAGTCTAAACAACGTCTGGAAGTCCTCTCAGTACAGCACAAACACCAAATTAAGATTATATGAGAGCGGTGTACTTTCTGTGCTTCTATATGGTGCAGAATACTGGAGAGTAACAGAGAAGGAAATATCGAAATTGTCCTCTTTCCTTACAATCTGCCTAAGGAAAATTCTCCGAATCTTTTCGCCAAATACCATCACCAACCAAGAACTGTTTACTCGGAGCAACCAAGAGGACATGCACACCATCATAGCTAGCAGACGCTGGAGTTGGGTTGGCCACGTTCTCAGAAGAGACCCCGATGTCATCACAAGAACAGCTATGCTATGAACCCCTGAAAGAAAGGTCGACTAAAACAACTATGTGGAGAACATACAAACATAATTGGTAATTTTGATTTGTCATATTTACAACAATACGACAGATGTGATGCCACTTTCCCGTATCGGCAGTTTTTCATCTTATTTGGAATTGAAAACACTATATATCCTAATTATAACCCATCAGAGGTTTAACGGGATATTTTTCATCATTAAAATTTATTTTTAAACAAAATTAAATTTAAAAAGCACGGAAACCACCACCACAAGAATGTTTGATACAGGTTTCCTGGGAACCAGTTACGTGGTGGTTTTGTGCCCTATAGGAGAGGAGAGGTACATGGAATAAACGAACAGTGGGATGAAAATAAAAATAACAGTGGGATGAACAATGTATCCGTGACTCGCTTCCCATGGACAACAGAGAATAGCATTGTTGGCTGCATCAGCGAATGTATAAACAAAGAAATTAATTAAAACGAAGTTGAGTGGGAGACAGAAAACTAAAAGTATTTATTGATTTATATTGTTTAAATATTTCTGCCTGCCCCCCCCCCCCCCCCCCCCCCCCCCCAATTTTATTCCTTTGGCGCCAAGAGAAGGGATGTAACTCGTGAATACTGACGAGCAGATGATTGGATCTTAATGCTGTTGTTCGGCAGGAAATGAACAGTTACATAATTGGAATACACAGTTTTAACCTCTAGGCTTAATGTGTTCGCTATTTTATCAGCCTTAGATCTACGATGCGGTGAGTGCAAGTCGTCATCTGTGCCTAAAATATATAGAATGTATCATAATTTGTTGTGATTTTTGCGTAGATATTGCTTCTTTTACTTATCACTGGCTGCGAAAGAGCGACCAAGCTCAGCAGCCCTAGCTAAACAACAACGCCTGTCTAATCTCGTGCTCACTGTGTCCACATAATGTACGCTCCTTGAAGTTATCAAACTATGTATGCAATCATTTATACATAGCCCAGCTCTGAAAGCAAAGTATTGTTGTAGAAAGAAAGATTACCACTATTGAGTGTCGGTAGCCCATATGCGATCTTATCTTGTTGAAGTTAATAAAACAAACGAACTCATACATGCCGCAGTGTGAAGAGCGAGGGTTGATAATTTGATTGAATCATACGTTACTCTCCGCTAAACATTTTGTTACCCTTGTTCATTAAAACTGGTCCTCCAGGTTGGGGGTTTTAGCATAGGGCTGACACCCCTGTCTGTGTAAAAAAAACAATGAAGTTACGGAAACAACAATAAATGAACAAACTTTGCTGCGGGATGGACATTTGGAGTCTGTGGCTCGTATGACTGGCAGTGGTGAAAGCCGAAAGGAAGCCACTGACATGAAAACGGATGTCCTGACCGCAAAACAGGATACGAGAATAGGTTTTTGGAATGTCAGGACAATGTACGAGACAGGTAAACTAAGACAGGCCACGGCAGAAATGAGAAACTATAGGTTACACATTCTAGGGATAAGCGAGAGCAGATGGACAGGGGCAGGAAAAGTTAAAACAGCAACAGGAGAAACAGTACTTTACTCTGGAAGAGAGGATGGACAGCACAATGAAGGCGTAGCCATTATTCTACAGAAAGGAATAGAAAGGACATTACTGGAATGGAAACCCATCAACAACAGACTGATAAGATTGAGAGGGAGATTCACCAACACTACAATAATACAATGCTATGCACCAAAGAATGATAGCGATGAGGAGGTCAAGGATGAATTCTATCAACAACTGCAGAAAGAAATGGAAGACACACCTAGATATGATCTTGTTATAGTAATGGGAGACCTCAATGCGAAAGTTGGTACACACAATACATATAATGAAAGAACAATGGGGAAATGCTATAGCGGAACAGCAAACGAAAATGGGGATAAACTAATAAGTTTCTGTAGCATTAACAACCTGGTCATTGGAGGAACACTCTTCCCACATAAAGAAATTCACAAATTAACATGGGAATCACCAAATGGTCGGGACAGAAACCAGATAGACCACATCATAGTTAACGGTAGATGGAGACATGCATTACAAGATGTGTAGGTAAGAAGAGGTGCAGATGTGGGAAGTGATCACCATTTAGTAGTAGCAAAACTGAAAGTGAAACTAAGAAGGGCTGCACCAACTGTAACTACACAGAAAAGGTTTGACATCAGCAAATTGAAGGACTTCCGTTACCAGAAAAGCTTTTACGGCCGACATAAATAAACGATATCAATTTGCCAAAAGTCAGGAAAAGACATTGATATAGACCAGAATTTCAACACCATTTCAACAATATACAAAGAAAGCAGCAAATCATGCTTGGGATTCCAGGAAAGGAAGAAGCAAGACTGGATAACACCAGAAACATTAAACACCATAACGATGAGAAAGGAAATGAAAAGAAAGAAAACAGAAGCGAAGTCCCCCAGGTTAAAGCAACTATATAGCGAACAGTACAGTCAGCTGGACAAGGAAGTTAAACGCCAAACCCGAGCCAACAAAAGGAATTTCCTAGACGATCTTGCAAGACAGGCAGAGAAGGCAGCACTGAGAAATGAACAAAGCACAGTATACAAAATAACTAAATTCATCAGCGGAAAACGAGGTGCAAACAATATTACATTAGTAAGAGATAAGCAAGGTAATCTCATCACGACAGCAGAGGGACAGGAAACAAGATGGGCAGAGCACTTCAGAGAAACTCTGAACAAGGAACCACCAGAGACACAATTGAATGTTCCTGAAGCTGAAAACGATCTAGATGTGAATACAGACATTCCACGCAAAGAAGAAATCATCACAGCAATCATAGGGTTAAAGAACGGCAAAGCTCCGGGCCATGATAACTTAAATGCAGAGCTATTTAAGACAGACCCTGAGCTAGCAGCAGAACTATTAGAACCACTATTTGCACAAGTCTGGAAAACGGGGACAACACCATCAGAGTGGAACAAAGGAATAATTGTCAAATTGCCCAAGAAGGGAAATCTTGCAGACTGCAATAATTGGAGAGGAATCACTCTTCTCTCAGTTCCCAGCAAAATACTAGGCAGGATAATTATACAGAGAATTTCAAAGGCAGTAGACCACAAACTGAGGAAAGAACAAGCAGGATTTAGAAAGAACAGGAGATGTGTAGATCATATATTCACTCTCAGGAACATTATAGAGCAGTGCTCAGAATGGCAAAGACAGCTTTACATAAATTTTGTTGATTTTGAAAAGGCTTTCGACAGCATACATAGGGACAGTTTATGGAAAATATTGAGGGCTTATGGAATTCCAAGCTGCATAGTGTCAGTCATAAAAAGCCTCTATGCCAACTTTAGTTTAGTGTTGGGCAGAGCAACCTAACCTTTGAGGTGAAGACAGGAATACGACAGGGATGCCCCTTATCAACCACTCTATTTTTAACAGTCATAGACTGGGTGATGCGCCAGACAACAGAGGGCAGTCCAAGAGGAATAAGATGGACAACATTTTCTACATTGGAAGATCTGGAATATGCAGATGACATTGCACTACTAGCACATTCACATCAACACATCCAGGAAAAAATGGATAAACTTAATAAGTTTAGCCAGCAGGTTGGCTTGAATATCAATTTAAAAAAGTCTGAGGTCATGACGCTCAATGTGAGCAACCCTGAGCCCATATCAGTAAGGAATCAGCAATTGGTACAGACAGATACCTTCACATACCTAGGAAGCATAGTAACACCAGACGGCGGGGCAGGCAAAGACATCAACATCAGAATGAATAAGGCAAGAACAGCCTTCTTTAGCCTAAACAACATCTGGAAGTCCTCCCAATACAGCACAAGCACAAAATTAAGATTATATCAGAGCTGTGTGCTTTCTGTGCTTCTCTATGGTGCGGAATGCTGGAGAGTTACAGAGAAGGGAATGTCGAAATTGTCCTCTTTTCACACAACATGCCTAAGAAAAATTCACCGAATCTTTTGGCCAAATACCATCACTAACCAAGATCTGCTTACTCGTAGCAAACAAGAGGACATGCACACCATCATAGCTAGCAGACGCTGGAGCTGGGTTGGTCATGTCCTCAGAAGAGACCCCGATGCCATCACAAGAACAGCTATGCTTTGGACCCCTGAAGGAAAACGAAAGAGAGGCCGACCAAAAACAACCTGGCGGAGGACTGTGGAGGCTGAGATGCAAAGAATGAACCAGAGTTGGGGCACTGTACGAAGGATGGCCACCGACCGAGCAAAGTGGAATCAATTTGTTGTTGCCCTACAAGACGCCACTAGGCATGATGGCCACTGACTGCTTTGACGGTCGGCGGCTAAGGATCAAAGAAAGAAGAAGTTCATTAAAAATTAGGCCTAGCTGTTTTTTTTTCTTAACCAGCGGCACTTGGGCTTTCAGCCCTTCGGCCCAATGACATGTCATTGCGAGGCTGGGGAGCCTGTGGACTTTCCTTCCAACCCGGTCAGGAGCTTCGCTCCTTCCCAACCACAGAGGGTTTAAAAAATTAGCTGTTAACGCTAACCATGACCCACTAGAATCACACAATAATAGACACATGTCCGCTCAGCTGACTAAATATACATCGGCCAGGTTGAAATGAACAACAGTGAGCCGTCTGTTCGATACAGCTTTAAAAAAATAAATAAGAAAAGAATTCAGAGACACAGTAAACAGTGTTAAGGTAGGGTAAGGAATTCTAACCCTAACGACATGATCAACTTATTTTGGATCACATTGAAGAACATGGCCCACTGTTGTTCATTTCACCCATTTGCCATGTCGCTTTCTGATTAAGAAAACAGCAACTACTGTTAATCCTAATTCTGTTTTGAGCTTTTCCAAAAGTATTAACCCTCAACAAACAATAAGGCTGTATGTTAAAAAATAAAATACAAATTTACTGCCCATGAGATCTGCATATTCATATAAAACCATCTCTGATGTGCTTCTGTTCAATCAGACTCATAGTTCTCTTACACTTTTGGACATTCATAATGATCCATAATATAACCTTCGCTGAAATTTTAATCACTCTAAGCAACATGACCAATGTATTGAGAGACATGGCAGCATTAGTCTATTATTTTGTAATTCAGCCCGTAAATCTATTCCTGTTTCAAGCATTTATCAAAAGCAATAAAGTGTGACTAACATGGAGGCCATACATTAAAAAGGAAAAAAAAACAGAATACCAACATAATGCTTATTACTTTCTCCACATCCTCAGTTAAGGGCATGCATGCATTTTTTTATGACTTGTAAGAAAGCTCGAAACGTAGTGGCAGCAGCATTTAGACACTTTCTTAGATCCCAGCAAAATATATTTGTTGTCACTCCAAGCAACATGGATGAATTACCAATCATAAGTTAGGTGACAAGATGGCGAGCACAGTTTAAAGTTAGATTCAGCTGTTAATTTATCAAAGATAACTATCTAGACACAGTATGAATCTTAAGCATGTAGATCACTGGCTGGCAGATCTAGGAATTGTACAAGGAAGGGGCGATACATCAGAATGTTAAAGCTTACCCCCTCCCACCCCCCACTCCTTATTTACACATATTTTTAGACAATTAAAAAAACAACATAACGAATTTTGAAAAAAAATGTGCCAATACTCAAAAATATTCATTTTTTTTTTAATATAACTATTTATAATTGCATAAAAGTAAGGTACAACTACAAAGAGACAAAATTTGATACAAATTCATACATATTTTATATTATAGCATAACATTTTTTTATTTAGGATTGGCTGCCTGATATAGAAATTATCCGCCTCTTGTCACAAAGTCCTCTGTTTTTGCGGCTCAAGTGAAGTCCCCTTGTATCGCCTGCTTGAGGCTGTCTTTTGTCTCATTGTTGTATCTTGGTACCCTTTATTGTCTTTCATTGTCCTGTCACGAAGAATTACTTGCAAACTACGTTCATAACCTTCAGGGTACTTACCATTGTCCAGTACCAGACATATTTTAATTTGTCCATCGTCCGACCTAATGATCACATACATTTAAATCCCGGGGGGGGGGGGGGGGATACTGGCACGGTTGATATGAATTAAAGGTTTTCAAAGTCCTAAATGAGGGGCGATCGCACTGTTGCCACGCCTTTGGATCCACCAATGATGTAGATTGTTGTATTATTAGAAAATTGCATACCAGATGACAAGTTTAAAAAAAAAATGTTTTAAATATGCTATATTTCTTTTTCTTATTCACAACGGGGTATCAAATTCACAGACGTAGTATACAAATTAAATGCTATTCATTTGAGTTGAAATTAAAAACAGTGGCATGTATTCAACGCAGCGTCAAAAAATAAATAAATTCAGAAACAAAGTAACAAGGGGTAAGAGTTAGGTTTAGGAATCCAAAATCTAACCATACACCCTAACCTTATTTCTAACCCGAACAACATTGGCGACTTTTTTAGATGACGTCAAAGAATATGACTAACTGTTCTTCATTTCAACCTCATTTTGCTCATTAATTGATGACTTAATTCAGCATTTGGCATAAAGTAGATGTCGGTCTATCAGTAGAAAACAGGAGATGTTACTTTCATCGTTAACTGAAGATAATAATGTGGTCTTTTCTTTGAAGTGAACGTTGGGTAAAGTATCATTTAGTTTGAATTTTCCACTGCTATGTTGATGGAATTGTAAGGAGTAGATCAAATTACGGACGGCTGGCAGATGGAAAAAGAACAGTTGAGTGACCGCAGCTAAGGTTCAAAGATGTGTGCAAGAGAGACATGATGGCACTGGACATAAATCCAGCAGCCTGGGATGATGAAGCTGCCGATCGCAGCAAGTGGTGATGCTCTTTTCGGCACCACCTCAGTTTGGGAGAAAAGAAGCAAGCAGAAGAGAGGAGAAAACATCGAAAGGAACACCAGGAAAATAAGCAACTGAGGGCTGTCACCTCAAGGGTGCATTCCCATAGTCAGTTATGACTGAAGAGGCTACTATTATTAGATAATCCTGCATCTATAATAGTTGCACATAGGCTGCACTTATTCCAGATACTTTGAAACCTGAAAACAGACAATATTATATCAAGGTAGATCTATAGGGAACTCAGTGTTTCTAAAGTAGATCCCTACAGCTTCTCGGTTTACTGCCGCTGACCTAAACATTACATCTGATAGTATTTGATTGACAATGAGTAATATTTGTACTATTCCAAATTATGCAGTGAGGTGCTTACTTAGAACACCCACTGAAGAATCCTGTTGATTGTGTTACCAGGCATTTCTTGCTCTGGAATCCACAGGGTAGGAGAGGTAGATACAGACCGAAAAACACATGGAGAAAACTAGAGGCAACAGTGAAAAGCATGAGGAAGTCATGGAAAAGCCTTGAGTTGATGGTTTGTGACAGGAGGACTTGGCTTGCGTTTGTTGAAGGATGGTTTGTGACAGGAGGACTTGGATTGCGTTTGTTGAAGGATGGTTTGTGACAGGAGGACTTGGCTTGCATTTGTTGAAGGATGGTTTGTGACAGGAGGACTTGGCTTGAGTTTGTTGAAGGATGGTTTGTGACAGGAGGACTTGGATTGTGTTTGTTGAAGGATGGTTTGTGACAGGAGGACTTGGCTAGCGTTTGTTGAAGGATGGTTTGTGACAGGAGGACTTGGCTTGAGTTTGTTGAAGGATTGTTTGTGACAGGAGGACTTGGCTTGAGTTTGTTGAAGGATGGTTTGTGACAGGAGGACTTGGCTTGAGTTTGTTGAAGGATGGTTTGTGACAGGAGGACTTGGCTTGCGTTTGTTGAAGGATGGTTTGTGACAGTAGGACTTGGCTTGAGTTTGTTGAAGGATGGTTTGTGACAGGAGGACTTGGCTTGAGTTTGTTGAAGGATGGTTTGTGACAGGAGGACTTGGCTTGAGTTTGTTGAAGGATGGTTTGTGACAGGAGGAC
Source organism: Oreohelix idahoensis (assembly GCA_024509875.1). Lineage (NCBI taxonomy): Eukaryota > Metazoa > Mollusca > Gastropoda > Stylommatophora > Oreohelicidae > Oreohelix > Oreohelix idahoensis. The sequence goes on from JAMPIV010000150.1 coordinate 688,811, forward strand.
TTGGCTTGAGTTTGTTGAAGGATGGTTAGTGACAGGAGGACTTGGCTTGAGTTTGTTGAAGGCCTACGCTTTTTGGGGAGCTGAAGGATAATGAATGATGAATTAATTATAACTTCAACATGCTGCTTCTACCTCAGTATAACATGACTTGACAATAGGTTAGTTTTAATGCATACATATTTCTTCAAGCACTAGTGTATTCTATAACTAAAGCCCCTTCAAATCATTATTGTAGAGGTAGATCAGTTTGGGTGTTGTGTATAATACTATGTTCAGTATTGCATCATCTGTCATCTACCCGATAAATAAGATCATCACCTCTCATCTACCAGCTAAATAAGATTATCTTCATCTCTCATCTACCTGCTAAATAAGATCATCTTCATCTCTCATCTACCAGCTAAATAAGATCATCTTCATTTCTCATCTACCAGCTAAATAAGATCATCTCTCATCTACCAGCTAAATAAGATCATCTTCATCTCTCATCTACCAGCTAAATAAGATCATCATCTCTCATCTACCAGCTAAATAAGATCATCATCTCTCATCTACCAGCTAAATAAGATAACCATCTGTTACGCACAGAATTTTTTCCGAAGACATTGTATAATTATTTTCTAAAGACATTGTATAATTAACTTGTCTGAATTGTACACTTTAATTTTTTTTTCGGTCAAAGCTAGATAACCCTTGTTTGACTGTGATTACCATTTTCAATGATGGTTACCTTCTTTTGTGACGGGACGCGTCGGTCCATTTTTTGAATGATGTGTGGTCATTCTCCTTATATGGTAGTATCGGTCAACTGTTTCTTGGAATGATTGAAACCAGTGTTGAGGTTTTTATTCCTGTCCATATAAGGCGTGATTTATTGCAAATCTTTATCTGGAATGTCTCCTACATCGTCTCGTTTTGATTCTTACTCAGGTGTATGCGTTCTGCGCATGTCAGGACGTTAGGTGTGCTTGAGAAGCTTTCCTGTCGGGGAGTCTATGAAAGTTGTGAAGCAGAGAGGACGCTTCTTGCGTCTGTGATTCTTTGATAGGGAATTAGGAGTCCTATTGTGAGTTAGTTTAGCTTACAAGGTCCTTCCCTTGATGATTCAAAACGCCTGGAGGCGTGTGTTTTGTGGTGTTGATTTCGAAGCAAGGTAATACCTCATTTATGTTTCAAATCTGTAATCTAACTTTATGTTGACAATGGTCGATCTCTGCTCACTTACGAATTACAGAAAGAGAGGTTCTTCTACTAGAAGTCACGCCCCAGGTATCTTCATACCTGAGATTAATATGTACACGGGTCATACTTAGCTCGAAGGACAGTTCTATGTTCTATGAACGTCGCTATGTCAGCGATTGTACCTACGTCGAGGTTAGACTTACGGAATGCCTGTAAAGGTCAGCTTGACCTATACTCCTGGAACACCATCCTCGTGTGACTTATGATTAGACTCATTTAGCACATCTGATCAGTGAGAGGAGTATTGATGCACTTTTGTAATATTGGAGCCAACAGTATAATCCCCTTGGCGCCATATCATGTTTTGAATATATGCCAGATGCATTGATGAACATAACTTATGCTGAATTTCGTGAACTGTCATGACTATGGTTTATTGTGGAATGGATGTACAGTTACCTGTCTTGTGGCGTCAGAAAATAAACGATGGAAAACGTCAATAGCAGTTTACACCTTTATATGACTTTCCATGTCATACCACATATGTTGTGAACTTGTGAAACCACATCACCCACACTCACAGCAAGCAACAACAGACCAGACAAGACACCTCACACTTCAACCTATTATATCCCTGGTGTCTATAGGGGTGGTACTCTACTGGGCTGCTGATTACCAACGACTTCGGACTGATACCTGTAACGTCCATAGTGGCCAGATTTGTGGTCTATCATCTTTAGTGGCCCGTAGTCAGCCTAAATCCACCCTTATCACCATCATCTTTCATCTACCAGCTAAATAAGATCATCTCTCATCTACCAGCTAAATAAGATCATTATCTCTCATCTACCAGCTAAATAAGATCATCTTTCATCTACTAGCTAAATATCATCATCTCTCATCTACCAGCTAAATAAGATCATCTTCATCTCTCATCTACCAGCTAAATAAGATCATCATCTCTCATCTACCAGCTAAATAAGATCATCATCATCTGTCATCTACCAGCTAAATAAGATCATTTTGGGACCCAAGACGCTTCAAAAGTGAGGAATGCAGTAAGTGACCCATAGCTTGACTGCCTGTGTCAGGGTCAGCGAACCAGAGCTGACCAAGACCCTACTCCACCTCCACGTGGTGGTCCTGGAAACAGGCTGCATCACTGCAGTCTGGCTGAGAGAGTAGGGATCGCAGAGGGAAGGCAAACCCGGTCCCAAAAAATGCCGTGCTGAAGTCGGATGTGTCGACCGAAAGGTGCAGATATCACAGCTCCGGCGTAAACAGACGCAACGCAACCAACGTCCTTTTCAGGACGAACGAGGAAGAAGAAGAAGAAGAATCTACCGGCTAAATAAGATCAGCATCTCTCATCTACCAGCTAAATAAGATCATCATCATCTCTCATCTACCAGCTAAATAAGATCATCTTCATATATAATCTACCAGCTAAATAAGATCATCTTGGGACCCAAGACGCTTCAAAAGTGAGGAATGCAGTAAGTGACCCATAGCTTGACTGCCTGTGTCAGTGTCAGCGAACCAGAGCTGACCAAGACCCTACTCCACCTCCATGTGGTGGTCCTGGAAACAGGCTGCATCACTGCCGTCTGGCTGAGGAGTAGGGATCGAAGAGGGAAGGCAAACCCGGTCCCAAAGAATGTGTGCGGAAGTTGGATGTGTCAGCCGAAAGGCGCAAATACTGCAGCTTTGCTGTATGCGGACACAACGCAACCAACGTCCTTTTCAGGATGAACAAGGAAGAAGAAGATCATCTTTATCTCTCATCTACCAGCTAAATAAGATCATCTCTCATCTACCAGCTAAATAAGATCACCATCATCTCTCATCTACCAGCTAAATAAGATCATCTTCATTTCCCATCTACCAGCTAAATAAGATCATCTTCATCTCTCATCTACCAGCTAAATAAGATCATCATCTCTCATCTACCAGCTAAATTAGATCATCTTCATATCTGATCTACCAGCTAAATAAGATCATCTTCATCTCTCATCTACCTGCTAAATAAGATCATCTCTCATCTACCAGCTAACTATGATCATCTTCATATCTGATCTACCAGCTACCAGCTAAATAAGATCATCATTATCTCTCATCTACCAGCTAAATACGATCATCTTCATCTCTCATCTACCAGCTAAATAAGATCATCAACATCTCTTATCTACCAGCTAAATAAGATCATCTTCATCTCTGATCTACCAGCTAAATAAAATCATCTTCATCTCTCATCTACCAGCTAAATAAGATCATCATCATCTCTCATCTACCAGCTAAATAAAATCATCTTCATCTCTCATCTACCAGCTAAATTAGATCATTTCTCATCTACCAGCTAAATAAGATCACCTTCATCTCTCATCTACCAGCTAAATAAGATCATCTTCATCTCTCATCTACCAGCTAAATTTATATCATCTTCATCTCTCAGCTAAATAAGATCATCTCTCATCTACCAGCTAAATAAGATCATCTTCATCTACCAGCTAAGATCGTCATCATCATCGCCCGTTAAACCCTCCCTCCCCCCTTCCCAAGGTGGAAAGGCCTTCAACAAACTCATACCATGTGGGGTGTTGGGAAGTCAGGTATTGGTAGTACCTCTGGTGAAGGAGCTGTCATGCCCTTTTCAGGGCAGCTCAGCCACCTTTGGTCCAAACCTGGCATCCAGCCCTCACCTGTGGCTCCTTGTAGCTGTCAGCATGCGACAGCGGCCACCCCCGGACAACGGCTTTGACAGGCCGGCTAAACTAGGTGAGGGTAGCCGAATGGTTATAAACCTTCGGTGAGTTAGGGTCTGCCTACCCATGCATGCGAAGACTGGATTCGATAGACTGCGCGGAAGAAACCACCTGTTGGTTGAACGGGCATGACGGCGATTACCAGCAACGCGCTGTGGAGCGTAAGGAGCACGGCGAGGCACGTAGAAAGCCCTGGTCATCCACTGCACCTGACTTCATCTCCAGTCGTCTTGACTTGTCTTGCCACTGGATTGAGATGGACCCAGCGAGAGAGTGAGGTCGACGAATTGCGCAACTCTTCCTCACTTTAATCCAAATCACCGCGCAAGTCACTCTTTCATCCATTCATCCATCCACTCACAACAAGTCCTGTGGCGATGGGCGAGCGGCGAAGCGGCAGGCGTGGGTACGCTGGCAGTCGTAGTCGCAGACCTACACACAGGCGGCTCAGGCCATATGGTCGTCTTCCACTGATCGGAGCAGCAGTGGGATTCGGCAGCCCCCTGAGTGTCTGAGCAGCCCTCTTTAGGAAAGCACTGCTCACCTCCATGGCATGAGGAAGGGGCTAGAAAAGGTGCCCTAAACATTGCCAGCTTCACCATTACCTAACCAGCTTACCGCGGTTGGTGGGTACCCTACTTCGGCGGTCGACATATAAGAAAAAGAAAGGACAGATTTTTCCCCCTCATTCTAGGCGCATGGAATGTGCGCACTTTACTTGACAAAGACTTTAACGCAAACAGACCTGAGAGACGAACTGCCCTGATTGGGAGAGAACTGGCCAGGTACAACATTGACATAGCAGCACTGAGTGAAACTCGACTTGCAGGCGAGGGCCAACTTTGCGAAAAGGGTGCAGGTTATACATTCTTTTGGAGCGGAAGAGGAACTGAAGAAAGACGAGAAGCAGGGGTTGGATTTGCAATCAAAACAGCAATTGTCAGCAAGTTAGTGGGGCCCCCAAAGGGAATAAATGACCGACTCATGACGGTCAAGATCCCTCTGTTCTATGGAAGAAAACATGCCACCATCATTAGCGCGTATGCACCAACTATGACAAACCAGGATGATGTCAAGGATAAGTTTTACGAAGAACTACATGCAGTCATTGCATCAGTTCCTAAAGCAGATAAGCTCATCATTCTTGGTGACTTTAATGCAAGAGTAGGCTCAGATAACATCTCCTGGAATGGCACTATTGGTAGGTACGGCGTGGGTCGCTGTAACAGTAATGGACTTCGTCTCCTCCAGACTTGCGCAGAACATGACCTCCTTGTCACCAACACCATTTTTCGACTTCCTACCCGCAACAGGACCTCCTGGATGCACCCTCGCTCAAAGCATTGGCACCTAATTGACTATGTAATTGTTAGGAAGAAGGACAGGCAAGATGTCCGGGTGACCAAGTCCATGTGTGGTGCCGAATGCTGGACTGATCATCGCCTCATTGTATCTAAACTTAAAATTCGTATCCAACCAGCCAGGCGCCCTCAGGGGAAGAAAACTCAAAAGAGGCTGGATGTCACCAAACTAAAGAAGACAAAAATCAAACAGTCATTTACTGACACCTTAGAAGACCGTCTCAAATCTATCTCGCTAGACGGCCAAAGTGTGGAAACAAATTGGGCAGCCCTAAATGAGCAGATCTACAAAACTGCTACAGAGGTCCTGGGTCCTTCCATCAAGAAACAAAATGACTGGTTTGATGAGAACTCAGATGATATAAAGCAGATGTTGGCTGAGAAACACCATCTCCATAAAGCATATTTAAATGATCCAAAATCTACATCCAAGAAAGACGCTTTCAACAACATGCGTAGAATCGTCCAACATAAACTACGCCAGATGCGGGATTCATGGCTGAGTAATAAAGCAGATGAGCTCCAAGGCTTTGCTGACAGCCATGACTTGAAAAACTTTTACCTTGCACTCAAAGCGGTCTGTGGTCCAACATCATCAGGATCATTTCCCCTCCTTAATGCAGATGGAAAAATACTAATTACAGACAAAGAAAAAATGCTCCAACGCTGGGCTGAACATTTTAATAATATCTTGAACCAGCCATCATCTATTAACGACGAAGCCATCATCCGCCTGCCCCAAATTCCTATAAATGAAGCATTAGATGATGTACCAACTCTGGAGGAAACTAAAAAAGCGATTCGTCAACTGTCTAGTGGAAAGGCCCCTGGCTCCGATTCAATTCCTGTTGAGGTTTATAAAGATGGCGGTGCAGTTCTGATAGAGAAACTTCATATGATCTTCCAGCAAATGTGGCAGAGTGAAACCATCCCACACGATCTCAAAGATGCCTCAATTATACATCTATATAAACGTAAAGGTAATCGCCAAGACTGCAACAATCATCGAGGCATCTCTCTTTTATCAGTCGCTGGGAAGATATTCGCCAGAATCCTTTTGAATCGCCTTACGGCTCATCTTGACAAAGGTTTTTTACCTGAAAGTCAGTGTGGATTCCAGAAAGAACGTGGAACCACAGATATGGTGTTCGCTGTAAGACAGCTACAAGAAAAATGCCAAGAACAGCACTGTGACCTGTACACAGCTTTCATCGACTTGACAAAGGCGTTCGACACGGTCAGTAGAGAGGGTCTATGGAAGATCATGGCAAAATACGGCTGCCCAAAGAAATTTATCACAATAGTGCAGCAACTGCATGATGGAATGCAGGCTAGAGTTCAGGAAAACGGTGAGCTATCAGAGCCTTTCCCCGTCTCAAATGGAGTTAAACAAGGGTGCGTACTTGCACCGACTCTGTTCAGTATCATGTTTTCTGCTATGCTGACTGATGCTTTTAGAGACGGGGACACAGGAATCGACATTAGTTATCGTATTGATGGAAAATTGTTTAACCTTAGGAGGCTTCAAGCAAAAACCAAGGTCAAATCACACACCATCAGAGATCTTCTGTTTGCTGATGATTGTGCCCTCAATGCTGGCTCAGAGGCTGATCTGCAGCATAGTGTGGATAGATTCTCCGAAGCCTGCGCCAACTTTGGGCTTACCATCAACACGAAGAAAACAGAAATCATGTACCAACCAGCTCCTGGCACAGTTTATACTGAGCCAGTCATCAAGGTTAATGGTGAGAAACTGAATGTTGTGAACAGATTCACATACCTTGGTAGCACACTATCCCAGAACATTGTCATTGATGATGAGGTGAACACCAGGATCTCCAAAGCCAGCAGCACATTTGGCAGACTATACACCAACGTTTGGCATCTAAGTGGCATTAGTCTACAGACAAAGCTGAAGGTGTACAGAGCTACGGTGCTTCCAGTGCTGCTATATGCATGTGAAACATGGACTGTATACAGGCGCCACGTAAAGAAGCTAAACCACTTCCATACAGTCTGTCTCAGGAAGATAATGAACATCAAATGGCAAGACAAGATCCCGGATACCGCCGTTCTTGACAGAGCTGGTATCCCTAGTATTGATACTATTCTGATGCAGTCACAAATTCGCTGGGCAGGTCATGTAGTCCGCATGCCAGACCATCGACTGCCAAAGATACTCTTTTATGGTGAGATGCAGAAGGGTAAACGCTCCCATGGTGGCCAAAAGAAGCGCTTCAAAGACACGTTAAAGACGTCATTGAAAACCTTTGATATAAACCCAGACACATGGGAAGCTGCTGCGCAAGACCGAACTGCTTGGCGCACATCTCTTCGTAAAGGTGCAGCAGCATGCGAATCATCCATGAGAGCAGCAGCGGAACAGCGGAGACAAGCTAGAAAGGACCGTGAAATAAAACCTTCACATGAAGCAAACATTCCCTGCCCACACTGTCCAAGATCTTTCCAGGCCCGCATCGGGCTCTTCAGTCACCTTCGTACCCATAGACTAACCTAACATATTCTTAAATAATTGGATGAACAGAGTGGTCTTCATCACCCGTGATGGACGAACAACCACCATGTCTTCCTGTCCCATGCCATCAGTTCAAGAGTCTATCCATGTCTTCCTAATCTCTTGTATTTCTGTCTCCAGTTCTCTTCTCTGTGTGTCCTTCAATCTCCCTCTATTTCTCTGACCCTGGGGATTCCACAACAAGGACTGCCTTGTAATACTGTCAGTAGGTTTCCTCAGTATATGTCCTATCCATCACCAGCATCTTCTTCTTGTTTCTTGTCCCGCTGGCATTTGTCTGGTTCTTGTCATCAGTTCCACATTGATGATCTTGTCATTCCATTTCAATCCTTTTATTATATGCAAGCACCCATGTATGAAAGTCTGTAGTGTCTTGATTACTGTTTTTGTTGTTCTCCAGTGTTTCAGAGCCATACAATAGAAGTTTAAGATTCTGATTTTTGTGTTGGAATCAGTTGACATAAGTTATTGATAATATCATCGCAGTACTTTCAGAGGTTGATATTCTCTATCACCTCTGTGTCCAGTTTTCTCCTAGGCCATGTTGTTAGACTGGTTAGATGTCTAGAGTCATCTATCTATGTTGTCAACTTATCTCTTTCCACCAGTTTTGCATATTTCACGACATGCTCAGAGTGTTATAATACCCCTCATCTCAAGATTTGCCCAACAAAATTGGGCCCAGTTCTTGGCAGCAATTTTCCTTCTAGCCTCTTTTGAGATGTTTCCATCATACTGTTCAGCAGCCCATGGAATTTTTAGCATTCTTCCTAACAACATCTCTGTAGCCATAATTCATTCTGTATGTTCATTGACTTTGATTAATGTATCTGTGATAGCATCAGTTTGGTATAATATGAAAGAATTCTTTCTTACTTCATGAAGAAATAACTGGAGTATTTTGGTTTTCATTTTGTTTTTGGTTGGTGGATTTGCTGTAATTTCCGTAGTTGCACATCCCTTAAAAATGTTATTATGTGGGCAGGTATTTAAATTTAAATGCAGAAAACTTTTAAATACCCATTCATTTGCAAGACCACGGTACTTGTCAATGTACTGCTAATGTTATTTAGTTTGATAAATATTTAGCATGCATTTTAATGCTTCCTGTGTTCATTTTCATGCTTAAGCAGGTTAATTATCGCTTAGTTTAGTGTTTCTTTCTAATTGTATCATCGCATGTTTTAATGATATCATGAGCTGTGGCAGCATTAAATGAATTTACAGACACATATATACCTACTTTGTGGACTATGAGGGAGCATTTGTTAAATTTTTTCTTTGCTTACTCTTGTATAACTACATCTGTCTCTTTCCATAAAGCTGGCTTTACTCCATGCCATGCACTTTTATTTAAATCAGTGGGGTTGATGAAGGCCATGCTATCAGTCTGTTCCTTTTGTGGAGCCAACTGTCTTGGAGGACTTGTTCTACTGTTTGTTAGTCTTCCAAATACATGGACACTTTTTTGTCTACCCAATTTTTAATTTGTTGAGTAGATGGTCTTCTTGGCAAGAAGTAGTATGCTTCTGGATGTTCTCTGTGTCATTTTCTTTGAAGTAATTTTTGACTTCAGTTAAATTTCGCTTTCTTCTTTGACTTATTTATCTGTCTTCTCAATTCCAAACATCTTGCAATGGGCAGGAATCAACTGTACTTTCACATCATTGAATGCATAGCTGGTTTCCATTAGTTCTTATAGACTATCCAGTTCAATGTTTTTATGGTTACCAAGGGAACATTATAGTTTACATTAATAAACATTATAGTTTATGTGGAATCTATGAGGAACACTATCGTGCCTGTATCATCCTTGTTTTCCACGATGGTTATTGCCGCTGGTTTTAATGCCTTTCCCTGAGCTTTTTAGTTGTTTGAGAATTTTCTAGTGGTCACTGAAATATGGAGTACTTGAGTCCATTCTGTTGTTGAATTACTTTTTCTGCTTGTTTGAGAGTGTGAAAAGTGTGTATGTTGTTTTTTTCTCATTTATTTTTAATAGTCATTCTTGTATCCATTTATCTAGTTCTTGTTAGGCTTCCTGCATCTTGCTGTTATCTGTTTTGATAGTCTTCTGCTATCCAAACCCCTAGGCTTTTGGTCCTATCTTTTCCAGTTTTTAATGCTAAAATCATTTTCGTTCTTTCCATGTATTTGGCACTGTACTTTCTTTCCAGCTTACATTTATGATTTTTAGAAGTTTATTTTTTACTTTATTTTCCAAGATGTTTTAACATTTCATGTGTGATTCCATCCTTTCCTGGAGATTCTTGTTTTTCAGTTGTTCTAGTTCATCATCTGGCTCTTGCATTGTACGTTTACCATCTTGTGCTTCTCAACAACATTTGATGTTTGTCCTTTTAACTCAAATCTTTCTTCCTTCTGCATTTGCTGTGCTAACCATGATATATTTGCTGGATTCTTTCCTTTCATCAGTTTTCTGTTTTCCTCCGGTGTTATGCTCAGCATTTTTACATCCTCATTGTCAATAATTTTGCAAGTTTCCATAGTTTTTGTTTAATTTTTATCTACAGGTTAAGGCTTTCAGTTTTTTCTTCCCAACTGTTTCTTGTGGCTCGGTTCAAGATCTTTTTTGTGCTGTGCTGGGGCTTTTTCAGTTGGAGATAGCTTTTCAGTTTATAGTACCCTGCTATTTCTCTGACAGTTGATAGTTCAAGTTTCTGCAGTCCTTCTCTCCAATAAGGTTTATATATATATATATATATATATATATATATATATATATATATATATATATATATATATATATATATATATTATATATATATATAGTTCTATAGATATATATATATATATATATATATATATAGATATATATAGATATATAGATGGAGCCGCGGTAGCATAGTGGTTAGTGCACTGGCTTCCTAGCGCAGTGGTCTATGGTTCGATCCCCAGATGAGGCGGAAAAATTTTTAGGCCACAAACGGCTCCTGGGTCGACCCAGCCCCAAATGGGTACCAGAGCTACTCTGGGAAGGTTAAGGCGGCCGGCGTGATGCCGACCACATCACCCCTCGTGTGCCGACGGTCAAGATAATATGGGCCTAACACCATATTCCCAATATGCCTCAACGGGCGTGTAACGGGTTCCTTTACCTTTTTACTTTTTTATATATATATATATATATATATATATATATTTTTTTTTTTTTTTTTTTTCTGTCGCTTCGCACTGATTTCTTTGTTGATTTTCGAATCGCCGTGTTTTATCTCTTGTCATGTCCCACATTTTTTTTTTAATGTATGGTGATTTCTGTGAGCAACTTAGTTCTGCGAACTTTTTCCAGTATGTTGTTATTTAGTTCTGTCCTGGTAGGGGCTTTGCTGTAGTTGTGTGTAATTTAGTTTAACTGCTAATTCTAGTCTATAATCATTTCTTCAGTTGTTTTTTTACTGTTCTATATGTTTATTATTTTAAGTTTTATGAGGCAAAGGACTGGTCAAAAGTAGTTTTCTGTTGCATTGAATTAAAAGGTTCATAAGTCTTCTATTTGGTTGATAAGCTGTAAATTATTATCTATTTCTCAATTTTCTACTTCCTCTCTTCTGGTGTCTATCGGTCTGTACTCCCACCTTTCTGAGTGGCTGTTGAAGTCACCAACTCAAATATAATTGTCTTTGGGTATTTAAAGCGTTCATTATTCCATGGGTTTCCTTGGAGGGCAATATATATATCTTGTAAATTCTAATCTTTTCCTAGTCTCTCTGTGGTGGTATTGTCTCCCCTGCTCCACAGTATTGGTCCAACAATGGCCAAACTTATAATGTATAATGATGAGGGTATTCAAAGGTATCAACCTTAGCTGACAATTGCTCTTGGCAGAGATATAAATAGAAGAATGATGCTCATACTTTAGGGAGCCTCACATGAATTTAAAGAAAAGCATGCATAACAAACAACTAAGATAATCTAAGCTGTCATGAACTTTAGTATTCTCCCGCCACTTCTGTGAGGTAATATATGTTTGCTCATATTTCTGAGGTGATTCAACAACTATTAATCTAATAGCTCTTTATATATTGTATTTATTACAGTATAATTCATACGAGTGCAGACATACAATTCACTCAAGAATGATAAACCCAACTATAGCTTTAAAATTACAGATAAACAGGTTTAATAATCACTTATGGGTTAATAATGTAAAATAAATAAAGTTGTTTATAAAAAAGAAGTGATGATATTTATCATCATCGGATGATTTAAACTGTGGTGGAAATTCGAGAAAATTGAAATGTTCGTTGGTTGCTACTTAGCTTCCAGTGTGGGGTCTCTTGGCGTATGCATCAGCCTCTGTTGGTTCCCACAGGTGCCTTCAACTGTGCTTCTCCACAATAGCCAAATATTGTGGAAGCAGGACGTTAAATTTACTAAACTGCTTGTATAAATAAATATGGGGACCGCCATGATATCATCATCCACTCCCTGCTCTCTTTGGAGCTTGGGGGCACCTCTGCTGTTAGTTTCTGTGAGGAAACCCGCACGAAGCAGCCACCAGCTCATGCAATGGTGGTTCATGTGTCAAGTTATTTGCAGTGATGAGGTTGCCAGCTGCATGCCATTGTACAGCCACAAGCAAATTATACATGTCAAAATGCAATGATAAAATGTACATATAACAACTTACCCCGAGTTTTTTGTCGGCGAGCACACACTTTTTGCACAGTAAACGTCCGAATATTGTCAGGCAACTGTTTAAGATACCGTACCTTTCAGGTGAGTTAGGTGTCTGAGTGCATTTAAAGTAGGATCCTAGAACTTAAGGTGCAGAGTGATGTCTCGGGGGTTACTCTCTTGTAATCTTAGAATTCACGTCCAATCATGTGGCCTGTCCTATATTTGGGTCCTAATATTCTGTGTTCCTAGCTTTCTTCTTGAAGCAATTGGAAGTCATTGAAGTAGTCTTACAACACTGTAGCATTTAAACGAAATTTTTGTCTACACGCCCAGGCTGCTACTTCGAGGAGAAGTCCAATCAGGAGCAGTCTATCTTAGCATATCAAATGCCAAACCAATTGCAAATAAGTCTGATTGTGGGTGGGGGTCTATTCCCCCACTACCCTCTTCTCATGTAAAATCTTGTTGTTATTATTGATCAGAATCGACGTCACTGCACTCTGGGCAAACCCATAGGTGCTCACTCTCCCTCTGCAATTGTAGAAGGAAATGAATGCTAATTGTTCCTGTTGCACGCTGGCTGTATACACGCCGGATGCATCCGCTCATAAGTCTATCCCTGCTGGTCTTGCCTTTGATGCTAAATTCCAGCAATCTTAGCCTTGATTCATCAATTGTAATGTCATATTCTAATAGGTGCTCATTAATTGCCCTCAGTATCTCTCCCTTATCCATATCCAGTGCACCTTCTGTGGGTGCTCATGAAGTTAGTCTGTCAGCTCTTTCATTGCCGCGTACCCCTACATGACCAGGACAGTAGATCCACACCAGCCTCTGCAGATTTGAGGCTTCTATGGAGGTTTTCCATTCATGTCGGAGCCATCCACTTTGAACCTTAGGGAGCATGGATTGTGAGTCTGATAAAATAACTGCCCTTGTTAATGAACTCTCAGAAAGTCACCTTAAGGCTGCAGTAGCATCATGTAAGCCCCGCTATGTTCGGCGATGATTCTGCCCTTTACTTTAGCAGAGTTCCCCACCATGATTTCTCACCAAGGATTACAGACCCATCATTGTACACAATGGCATCATCATCCCAAGCATGATCATTTATCAGTTGATTAATTTCCACCTCTGCCCTCCCATTGGCCCAGGTTCTGCACTCTCTACCAAGGCTGATGATGACTTGTTGGAAGTTAGTCCAGTTCTCATCTGACTTACTCCAGTCTTCCCCTTTGAATATATTTTCAACTGTGGTTACCTCCTTAATCGTTGCCTCTGACTGTGCCATCCATGATATCCTCCGCTTTATTCTCGCTCCCTTAATGTCAGCTATGTTTCCATGCAGTGGGTGGCTTTTGTCTGTGGCTACTCGCATATAGGCTTTTGACTGGGCCATTGCACATCTAGATCCAATCGACAGTAATCCAAGCATGTGCCGCATCATCACAATGGTGGTATCTTCCGTACAGCCCAGGACTACACTCATACTTTTATTTTGAATGCAGTCCAATTGTTCACATTGTCATATTGACAGCGTGAGTATTCCCAGACCATACTCGATGACTGACATGACTAGCTGATGATACAGGCGAAACCGTAGTCTTTGTTCCAGGTGCGCTGCGACCATTGTTTGTATGGCTGCCAGACCTCTTGCACTTCTGTATGATTAGATCAACATGGTACTTGCATGATAACTTGTGATCAAATATTATTCTGAGGCATTTCAGTTTGTCTTACCTTTCAATTTTCTGCCCACTGAAAGTTATGTCTGGAAGATCTGTTTTCAGTATGGAGCTGTTCAAGGAACACCACAGCACACAAGATTTGTATGGATTGACCCTGGAGGCGGTGTCTTCACACCATTTAACCCCTCATGTAGTGTCCCGTGTATGCTATGGACCAATTCTTGTCAGTCAGAACCAGTCCTGTAAATGAGTATATCATCTGCAAAAGTCAATGTTCATCCCAGCCCAGTTGGCTGAATGGTGGCTACCTTTGCTGTGTAGATGTTAAACAGTACCGGAGATAGTGGAGAACCCTGGGAAAGTCCTGGGCACATAATGCTCATTGGTTCTAATATCCATGTTTCCAAGCGAAATGCAGCTGATCACTCATTTAAGGCAGCTGCTGTCCATCATGTTAGCCAAGGGTTAACACTGCAAGCCATTACACAGTCCATTAAACGTTTCAAAGTTCATACTGTTATAAGCATCCTCTAGGTTAATTGCTACAGCAACCGTTGCTCGTTTACCCTGGAATCCCTTGTACATGTCGTAGATTTTTGATAGGGGAATTAAGACTTGGGTTGGTCCCTTCTGAATAGATTTAGGGACCCAAAGATGCAGCAATAGTGAATGCAGTCAGCAACCCATCACTGCTTGCATCAGGACCAGCGAACCAGAGCTGGTCAAGACCGTACTCCACCAACACGTGGTAGTCCTGGAAATATATATATATATATATACCACTCACGTGCACACACACACACAAGTGACGACAGTTAGACGCACAGACGTGGAAAAACTGTAACAATGATTATATAGATATTTTGGAACGAGCTGACCGTCACGCTGATTAAGTGAATTTTAATTATCATAATAAAATTCCATCACAACACCTAAAAATTACATCAAGCATATACAAATAGTCATAAAGTCAATGAATTGCTACAAGAATGATAGACCCATTGGTATGATCTTTTCCCTCGATGTATAGCCCACAGTCCTGTTAGATGAAAAGTGATAGCCCCAAAGAGTCACGGATACATATGCTTTAGTCTAAGATTTCCAACAACATATAAAATACTTATACATACTATTCCTCGGTGATAACTTACATTATAAACTGCAAGCAGAGAGCTTGACTTATCGTTTAAATCTCCCGTGAAATAAGTTATATTTCCTAAATCAGTCATCATGAATTAGAAATACATACATATTTTGTCGATACTCAATGATGAATCAGTGCAGTTATCATCATCATCTCAACCCATAACCCGTCATGGGTCGTAGGGGTGCCATGGTGGAAGCATCAGCAGACAGGGTCCTCCACTGCTCTCTATTCTCAGCAATGCGTACAAGTGTGGAGAAACCGTGTCCTGCCCATTCTTTGATGTTATCAGCCCAGGATTTTCTTTGCCTTCCTCTTCTCCGTTTACCTTCGACTGTTCCCTGGAGGATCGTTTTCGAAAGGGAGTCATGACGAGTTACATGCCCAAACCAGGCAAGCTTTCGACGTTTCACTATTGACAAAAGTGGTTCTTGATGGCCTGCATAGGTGTTTATCTTCTCTCTAACATAGACATTTGTTTTGTGCTCTTTATAGCAAATGCGCAAAATTCTTCTGTAACATTTATGCTCGAAAGCCTGAATCCTTCGCTCCGTATCTGCAGTGAGTGTCCAGCCCTCACACCCATACAAGAGAATAGATAATACAAGTGATTTGTATAATTTGATCTTCACAGGAAAACTGATGTTACTTTTCCAGATCACATTCAACCTTGTCATGGCAGCTGAGGCCATCTCAAGTCTTGTCTTGATTTCTTTATTTGATCTTCCATCACTACATATAGTGGACCCGAGATATTTAAAGGTGTTAATTTCTTCTAACGTTTGCCCATTTAACGTAATGTTGGTCGGAACATGTTTCTTATGGCTATTCACCAATATCTTGCTTTTTTCTATATTAATTTCCATCCCATATGTTCTTGTTACTTTCTCCAGTCTAGAGGTAAGGTCTTGAAGTTCTGATTCTGTTCCAGCTATCAGATCAATATCATCAGCAAAACGTAGATTACACAGAGGTCGGCCTCCAATCGATATGGTTGATTTATAATCGTAGAGAGCCTCCTGCATAATATGTTCTAGATAAATGTTAAAGAGCACTGGTGACAGGATACATCCCTGGCGAACTCCTACAGTTGTTTTGAAAAATTCTCCAATGTCATTGCTTGCAAAAACAGCACTGCTTGCGTCCTTGTATAGTGCTTCAATGATATCTATGATGTTGGTATCAAAATTGAATTTTCTCATTATTTGCCATAAACCTTCATGCCAGACTCGATCGAAGGCTTTTGTGAAATCGATGAAGTTATGGTATAAATCATGTTGATGCTGGAGATGTTTTTCGATCAGTAATCTAATATTGAAGATTTGTTCTGAGGTACTTCTTTTTGGTCTAAAGCCAGCCTGTTCCTCTGACAAGATTTCTTCTGATTTCTGTTTTATTCTGTTCAAAAGTATCCTTAACATCACCTTACTTGGATGACTAATAAGGCTAATGGTTCTGTAGTTCTTGCACATTTTTAGATTTCCTTTCTTTGGAAGCGGTATTACTAATGACTGCGTCCATTCTTTTGGCCATTTTTTTGTACTCCATATCTTCTGGCAAATTGTTGTCATGATTTTTACTATATCTGGTCCTCCATATTTCAAGAGCTCTGCTGGTATATTATCCACACCCGGTGACTTCCCTCCTTTCATCGAACATATAGCCTCTTCCACTTCTTCCCGTAGTATTGCTGCATTTCCGAGTTCTCTGTTTTCGCACTTAATGTTGTTTAATATGCCTAAGTCAGTGTCAAGTTTACAGTTATATAATTCTTTACAATATTCTGTCCACCTTCTCATTACAGCTGTTTTTTCATTGAGCAGAGCCCCATTGCTATCTTCTATGACAGTTACCCTGGGCTGTTGGGGTTTTGATAGTCTTCTTAATGTGTCAAAAACTGCCTTGCTGTTACCTTTTATTAGCCCCGTATTAATGGACTCACATTGATCAGCTACCCATTTTTCTTTGGCCTGTTTCATTTTCTTTCTAATATTTTTATTCACCATACTGTATTGCCATGCTGCTTCAGGAACCTCTTTCTTAACCTTTTTCATTTCCCGTCGTGTATCACATAACTTCAGAATGTCATCTGTAACCCATGGTTTGTTTATTTTCTTTCTTTTACCAAGTATTTCTGTTGCTGATTCAATGAGCACGTCTTTCATGTTCTCTGTGATTGAGTTGATATCATCCTCCAAAAAGTTGAGAGCTGCGAATTTTCCTCCAACAGTTGCCTCAAAGATTCCCGCGATTTCTGGATCTTTCAATTTGTCTAAATTGAATCTTAACTGAGAACATCTGTTTTGATTATAGTTCTTTTTGAGTTTAAGCTTGAGCGTCATCAATACCATGTCGTGATCACTACCAATGTCGGCGCCAGGAAAAGTCCTAGTCTTGGCTTTATTAATGCTGGACTTGAATCTTTTGGATACAAGAATAAAATCAATTTGGTTATGTATCTCAGTTTTTGGGGCATGCCACGTTGTTCTTCTTGATAACTTATGAGGAAATAGTGTATTTGCAAGGGTTAGTTTATAGTTGCTGGCAAATTCTAGTAGCCTTAGTCCTCGATCGTTGGTTTCTCCAGTCCCAAATTTCCCCACTGTGCCAGCCCAGTGACCGTATGCATCTGGCCCTATTTTAGCATTCCAATCACCTAGAACAATGAGAAGATCTTTCTTTGGAATTTTCTTAATTGCTTCATCCAAATTGTCATAAAATGTATCAATTGCCTCATCCTCATAGTCAGTAGTGGGGGCATATACCTGTATGATGGAGATGTTCTTTGGATGTGCTGCAATACGAATGGTGATAAGCCTGCTATTTATTGGGGTGCAGCTGATGACAGAGTTCAATCTATCTTTATGTACGATAAAACCTACTCCATGCTGATGTTTAGACTCATCTCCACTAAACCAAATTTTGTGACCATCATCCGTTATTGATTCACCTAATCCTGTCCATCTGACTTCTGCTAGGCCCAGGATGTCCCACGAGTATCTAACAAGTTCATGTGTTAGTTCTTTGACTTTTCCACACGCATATAGCGTGCGTACATTCCAAGTTCCAACAACAAAATTTTCTCTTGGAAGTTTCAAAACAGGTGTTATTACTGAGTTGACTTTCCATCATAACATTTCAGTGGGCAAGAGGTTTGCTTGGCGGTGCCCATCTCCTCTCCAAGTATCCTTGCAGGTACATACAAAAATGTACCTGGAGCAGTAACAATAGCCCTCAATAAATCTGTAATGTTATAAGTTAGTTTAAAATATTCTTGACTGATTATTAGCAATTTAATAAAATTTATTTACAGCTGCATGAGTTTAAGCTAGAAATTATAATTTATTTAGCTATCCACCGAAACACGTCAGCTAGAGAATATAACAGACTTATAAATTTAATTTCTTCTGCACAGAAATCTAACTAGTAAAATGAAATAAGCGATTATCACTGAATCACTCAACACTACTAGATATATAATATATTTACCTCCAGACAGAACTACAGGCAATCGCACAAACTTAGAATTTATTCACTCATATAGTTAGTCTATAAGCTCGGCAAAATGTCGAGTCAAACTAAGAACTTCGCTATGCAAGCTTATTTCCTTAGCACGAGCAACCTGTCTACTGCAAAATTTGGAGAACTGAATGCATAGTCTAAGCTCCTTCTTCTTTGATCCTTAGCCGCCGACCGTCAAAGCAGTCAGTGGCCATCACGCCTAGTGGCATCTTGTAGGGCAACAACAAATTGATTCCACTTTGCTCAGTCGGTGGCCATCCTTTGTACAGTGCCCCAACTCTGGTTCATTCTTTGCATCTCAGCCTCCACAGTCCTCCGCCAGGTTGTTTTTTGGTCGGCCTCTCTTTCGTTTTCCTTCAGGGGTCCAAAGCATAGCTGTTCTTGTGATGGCATCGGGGGTCTCTTCTGAGGCCATGCCCAACAACACTTCCCATTAACTTAGACGCTGGCCATAACTGCCAAAAGTGCGTCTTCACATCTACTACGACATGTCTCATTTCTGAGCTATGCAGATTGGCGCCTCCTCACACCTCACGCCGAGAAACTTAGCCATAGAAGCGCTCGTGTCATGGACAATGTAGACAAATGTCTGCTCTCTATGTCTGACGAGCCGAATTCTCACAGTATTTCGTTCACATCCAGGGACTGACATATTACGCAATAAAATGCGTTACTAGTATGAGAAAAGAAACGATAAAAGTCAGAATGGGAAAGTAATATTTTGTCGCTAACGAACGAATGCGAAAAACAGGAAAAGGATAAAAGAGCGATAATAAAGTAGAGGACACGGGTAGAAAAAGAAAGAATATAGAAAATTTATTAATCATAAATCTCTCTGCGACAGTACACATCATATGATTCATACGCAAATGTTCCAGCATTTCCCCATGGTGCTTTAATAGGCCTATAGCTATTCAGGGTATCAGGAAGGATGTGTACATTTTCGAGGGGGCTCATTACTTGTCTCGTAACTATTACTACAAATCAACATAAGATAACGTGTGATTTTCAACATAAGAACGTGTGATTTTTAATATAAGATCACGTGTGATTTTCAAACTCCATTACCACATAACGTCTTGCCACTTCCGTGGGTATTTGTCATGTTTACAAACTCACTACTTCACAGATCTAACATTATAATCTCCTCCAAGCTGTTATTTTCTTGTAATTGGTTATTACAACAAAGCCCATATTCCGGAAGTATTACATCACTATCCGTGGTTTAATCGCCAACAAGATTGTCATTTCCTACATCCCAGTGAGATCTACCGTGTATTTGGACGCGTCATGTTTGCAGACTAGCACCTTATCATGCGACAACATGGTTTCGTGTATCTTCGCAGACAAAAATTCTGAGTTAACAATAGGAATGTCGCTCAGCGTAGACTTTTACTCCATCTGGAGCTGGTAATAAGCGGAAAGTCAATGTGGCAAGTTCGCTCCAACGCTAAGCGTCGCCGATAACAAAGGAGAAAATAACCAGGAGAGAGGGGTGAGTGATAGGTGTGACAAGATGTGATAAGAAAACCTTGTCCGATGAAAGCGAAAACAACGAATACTGAAAGAATTAGCACGTACAGGGAATGGCAGAGTCATAATGCCGGAGAGGAGTGAAGATCAGGTAAAATAACGAACGTATTTTGTGACACTCTCGCGATGTCTGATCCTGCTACTCTTGTTTGTCTTCTTATTTGGTGTTGTATTTCTTTGGTTGACAGCGAGTTATGTGTCAGAATTAAGATACTCCCATTGTCTACCCTTATGGTTTTTGCCATTCTGTTTGAAATATGTAGCTTTGGTGTAGGTAAGTTTCCTGGATGCAGGCCACATCTTTATTTTCAGCATGGAGTTGTACTGCAAGCTCTTGTTTCTTATTTGACTCCCTTCCACTTTCCACAGGAGGATGTTTAAAGTTTCGATTGGTTGGTATGTTCGTCAGTAGTGACCACCAGTAGCCCTGGGTGGCAGAATGTTTTGATACTTGAGACCCAACTTTCCGATAGTCGAGATGTATTCAACATCCATGATTAATATATGATATTGTTTAGAGCTGAAAGAGTACGTTGTGCCGTAATTTACAGCTGAACAGTTTTGTCTGTACCTTTTGAGCTAACATATCTAATTTCAGCAAACATTTGTATTCAAGTTTGCTTTCCTTAATCTTTGGCTGCCCTCGGCGTACTTACAAAGCAACAGGTGGTTTGAAATCAAAGTTCTCTTTCTCTTAGATAGTTTGTTATCCAAGATGTATGATCCACCGCAAAGGCACTCTGGGTTTTTTTGCGTCAGAACGCACAACCTCGCCCCTTATGATAATTAAACAATGATCCCGCCACAAGGCCAAGAGCTGAGCTTCTGCTGTCTGAGGTATTTTGAGTCAACGCCGTGATAGCTTCTTCTTCTTTGATCCTTAGCCGCCGACCGTCAAAGCAGTCAGTGGCCATTACGCCTGGTGGCGTCTTGTAGGGCAACAACAAATTGATTCCACTTTGCTCGGTCGGCGGCCATCCTTTGTACAGTGCCACAACTCTGGTTCATTCTTTGCATCTCAGCCTCCGCAGTCCTCCGCCAAGTTGTTTTTGGTCGGCCTCTCTTTCGTTTTCCTTCAGGGGTCCATAGCATAGCTGTTCTTGTGATGGCATCGGGGTCTCTTCTGAGGACATGGCCAACCCAGCTCCAGCGTCTGCCAGCTATGATGGTGTGCATGTCCTCTTGCTTGCTCCGAGTAAGCAGATCTTGGTTGGTGATGATATTCGGCCGTGGTAGCATTTAAACGAAATTGAGATCTCATCCTCAACTCCATTCCAGACTATGACAGCATTTGGGATCTGAAGAAACAAAAGAAAGTATAAACTCTACTCATACAGATGTTGCTGGGATAATGTGGGATCCCTGAGACATTTATTGTGCTCGTTCAAGACTTTTATGAATAAGCCACCTGCAGCATTGTCCACAAAGGCAACCTCTCAGAATCCTCCACATTAGACAGTGGCCACACAAGAATATCTGCTTTCACTAGTGTTCTTTGTCACGGACTGGGTGATGAGACGGAAAACCTCAGGAATGCGGTGGAAATTTATGAAACAGCTAGAGGATATTGATTTTGCAGAGGCAGGACCCTGATAAATAACTAGGCCTAAATTACTGCATAGAAATAAGCAGAGGGAAACCCCGAGTAATAAACATTAGTGGATATGTTTCCTGGCACTTGTAAAAAAATAAAGAATCAGAAAAGTAGATACCAGAAAAAGTAACAAGTTTACAGGGGGAATAGAACCCATGACCCCCTGAACGACGCCATCGCCTTGCTACAGTAGTCATCACTTGTGTTAACTTTTCTGTTGCCTGTCTCCTTTATTTTCTAACGAGTGTCTGCATCATGTCCATTTAAGTTTATTATTTTACAACACCAATACAGAGGAAATAACCCAAGTTTGAACGGTGTACAAAACTGTGGAAGGTCAAACAGCTACAGTATTGCTAGTAAGGAAAATATCCTACATAAGTACATATAAACTATTCCACAGCGATTGTAAAACATAGAGAAGCAGTGTTGTATGTTTCGTTTTACGTACCCCAGTACAGGATATATAATATAAATGAGATCGAGAGTTTTACATAGAAACAAACACATCATCGACCGTATGGGGAAGTGTATCCGCGTGTCGTGTATGTGACGTGACCACGTGATCCATAATGACGAGGCAAGAAAAAAACAAATGTCAGCTTCAGTCTTGGGTTACTTGTAAGGACGTCGCGTCTGTGAAATTTATTTAATGTGATTTATATGTAACGAGATAGGAATTTGTTGAAGGAAATGATGCATAGTATTGTGGTTTTGTTATTGGTGAAATATTAATCTAACGTGATATATGTGGTGCTTGTGTGATTTATACAGTGAGCACGGTGAGACCCTTTAAGTCCCATTATGCAACCGATCACGAAAATGGTGGAATAAGAATGAAAAAAGTCAATTAAACAGCTATTTAAAAACTTTAAAACAGAGTTAAATATTACTTTTTTAGACCTTATTTGTTTATTTATAAAAAGTAAATCAAATATTAACCCAAACACCCCACGCTTTCACACCCCCGCCCCTTCTTTTTTTAATATAACGAGTATGAAGACTACCCTGAAAGGGTGCAGTGTTACTACCTATAGCCCCTTTTCTTACCCATTAAGATTTCCATTTTACGGGGGGAGAAAAAAAAACCAGTTGGAACATTTTCATATACTCTGTTTACAATAATTGGACAGTAGAGATGATGCCATGAGCAGGTACCGGCAGTTGAACATATTACTTGGAATTATAGATGCTGAAATGTAAAGGTAGTCTTCCCATAGCAGACGCTGTCGTAGAGGAGTGAAGTGTTAGAGACTTCACTATACTAAGTCCAGTTTCGAGAGGTGGTGGGGTGACCAGTTGCCTTCCTCGCTGCCTTGGCCTTCCCTGATTCAAGAACAGTCATATACCCATTTACAGCTGGGTAGGCTGGAGCGTGAAGCTGCCGTGCTTCGAACCTGGTACCTTTGCCGCGGAAGGCCCGCGATCTATTCATTCTGCCAATCGGATGCTGTTATATATTCTAATTATAACCCATCAGAGGTTGAACGTGATATTTCTCTCTCTGTCTCTCTCTCTGTCCCCCCCTCTCTCTTTCTCTCTCTCTCTCTCTCTCTCTCTCTCTCTCTCTCTCTCTCTCTCTCTCTCTCTATATATATATAAATATATATATATATATATATATATATATATATATATATGTATATATTTTTTTTTTTTTTTTTAAATAGGCCTAGCTAAAATTAAATGCGATTATAAAATATTTACAAGTTGCTTACCACTCTACCGTTACAGCGACAGTGAAAATTACGGTAAATTAGAGTCGATTTTCAGAGTTAGTTAGAGTGCAGTATTTATCTCTGCCTGACGAAGCACTCGGAGACATGAAGGAAAAGTGGAAGTTAAATGGGCAAGAGGAGGACTGCGACGTAAATGGAAAGATAATATCAAGAAATAACTCCCAATAACCTAGGTGAGTGTGACATCAAATCCAGAGAGAGAAAACATTGGAGATGACAACCTGTATATGATCTGATGATGAACTCCTTTTCTTCTTGGACAGAAAGGAATGCGGCGTCATTCTAAAATCATTAATTGCAAAAGATTGCCGAACCTTCTTGGTAGAACATCTCCACTGAATTTGACAAGAACCATAGGCAGACAAGCCAAGGTAGCAACTTTGGAAATCTTAGAAGATATCGGCAGTTATGGAATTGAAGAACTATCTCCGGACAATTGCTTAATTACTGGTCGTTGCTCTTCTACATTTGGGTGTAGAGGTTATCCAGAGAGAGAGAGAGAGAGAGAGAGAGAGAGAGAGCGCGAGCGTCATGCTGTGCTGTCGGCTGTCTTTCTTTTGGTCTGGTTCCAGTCCAACCCTCGGTCCTTCAGAGATTGTTTGATAGTGTCCTCCCAGCGAATTTTGGATCGTCCTGGAGGTCTGGATCCGTAGGTGTTGGTTTCCCATGTTTGTCGTGGTAACCGGTCTTCTCCCCTTCTGCAGACATGGCCAGACCATCGCAGCTTGAACTGTTCCAGTCGGGTCTGCAGGGGCTGGGTTTGGGGACTGTGACATATCATCTGGGTTCGGACCCTGTCCCTCTTGTCGTTTGTGCCACCTTCCTTAAATACCTCATTTCTAAGGTTTGAAGCTGGCTCTTGTGGGTTGTAGTCATTGCCCACGACTCACATCCGTAAGTCAAGATTGGTACATACATGGAGCGGTATCTTGCCAATTTCTCTTTTGCTGAGGAATCCTCGGTTGATGGCATGGAAACGTCTCCCGGCTGCTGCTCTTCGGGTAGCCAACTTTTCTTTGAAACAGTTACTGACAACTACTGAGGCTGAAAAAAGGAAACATTAAGACAGGCCTGACAGCATTTGAAAACCGTTGTGTAGGCTAGAATGGCTGTGTGAAGTAAGGTCACCCACGAAAGTCTATGAAAATAAACTACAGGAAAATATTCACATTTGTAAAACAGCCATTTTCGCATCCACAGTGTCCTAGATTTTCCCGTGTTCCCGTCTTTGTTGACGTCACACGTTAACGTTGCTTGAGTAACCGGAACAGAGTGATCGGAGTGCTTGCTTCACGAGTCAGAGTTTGAGTAACCGGAACAGAGTGGTCGGAGTGCTTGCTTCACAAGTCAGAGTTTGAGTAACCGGAACAGAGTGGTCGGAGTGCTTGCTTCACAAGTCAGAGTTTGAGTAACCGGAACAGAGTGGTCGGAGTGCTTGCTTCACGAGTCAGAGTTTGAGTAACCGGAACAGAGTGGTCGGAGTGCTTGCTTCACGAGTCAGAGTTTGAGTAACCGGAACAGAGTGATCGGAGTGCTTGCTTCACGAGTCAGAGTTTGAGTAACCGGAACAGAGTGATCAGAGTGCTTGCTTCACGAGTCAGAGTTTGAGTAACCGGAACAGAGTGATCGGAGTGCTTGCTTCACAAGTCAGAGTTTGAGTAACCGGAACAGAGTGATCGGAGTGCTTGCTTCACGAGTCAGAGTTTGAGTAACCGGAACTGTGTGGTCGGAGTGCTTGCTTCACAAGTCAAAGTTACCGGCTTCGTAACCAGGTAGCTTCACGCTGCAGCAGTCTACCCAGCTATAAATTGGAACCTGATACTGCTGTTGTGTTAGAGAAGGCAAAGGCAGCGAGGAAGAGAACCGGTCACACCGCCTCCCTCATAAAACCGAGACCTAGTATGGTGGTCTCTAACATTTCATCTCCCTACAGCATTATCAGCAGTAGAACTAACTTTGCCGTTATATTATCATATTACCCTTCGGCAACATGCGGAGCATATGTCTTCAGTTAGTCAACGCTAAGATGTCACGTCATAAGCTGTCCGCTGGAGGTTTGTCCATTAACAAAAAAATCCTTGATAAGTTTGCTCCCAGTAATCATGGCGCGAAATTTCCAGTCGCCGCTGGGCACAAGAAATTTAAGGCGGGTGACCACAATTTGAGCTACAGACTTTATTATTGCTGTATTGCTTATTTATATTGGTTGCCGTGTCAGAAACTAAATTTATTTGCAGATTTTGCTACCGGCATTCGCTAGCGAAAAAAACAAATGATGTTTCTCATCCGGAGGCAACAGTTTGAGCTGGTTAATGCACGCACAGCATCCTGATTTCTGCCTTTCTTGTTTTACTTCTTACACTAACTTTCATCGCCATTATCGCTTTTTTTGTTTTTTGTTTCATAGCACTGCAGCCGCTGTTGGTCACAGATTTCTTTTTTGTGTCCTTTTCTTCACCTCCACCCAGTACTTTCTCTCTGAAAGATTTATATATAAGTCATTAAACCCAGCTTGCTCGGAATAGTATGACCTTTGCTGTAACTCTACATTGGGTTCAGCCTTGACAAACGGTGTGTTTCTCTCCAGTGCATTCCAATGGATGTGTTCAAACCCTGATTTTGCCACCAAGTAGTCTTCCATCTCTCTTTTTGCCTACTGGGCTCCTGGTTATTTTACGGCCAGCTAAATATAACTGGGATCTGACACTACTTTTACACGTGACTGTATTAAAAGACTGTTCCGTTTTTCCACAACGAAACCGGCTACGCTCGTGCACGGGTTGAATAATTTTGTTGTTGGTTTTTGGTTACATACTGTAGATTCCTCCTGAGGGGCTATCTACATAGCAGTTATTTTCTGTCCTTTGTATCTCCAACGCATTCTATAGGGTGAGTGCTGGTGGTAAAATCTGTTACTGAATTTAGTTGTTTTTTTTCCGGTACTCCCTGACGATTTTTTGTCCCTTATCCTCGTAATACGTATTGCCCCCCCCCCCCCCTTTCTTAAAAAACCCACTGTTTACCGCCGTCCGTCTTACTGCAGTAGTTATGTTCTTTTAATTACTTAATTTGTCATGATACATATGTGTGTGTGTGTGTTTTACCGCTTAGCGTTGATTGTAAACAGCTGTCATGATAACGAGAAGTCATAGAAAGTTAATACATTGGATGTGTTAGCCCAGAGGTTTTCAAACTTGTTTGGTCCGCGGCTCCCTTGACCTGTGCATAAATTACCGCGGCTCCTCTCTATACTATATATTATATATAAGCAATTGTAACCAAAAAGATATTAATGACTTCTGAATTTTCCATATTGTGCACTTTTCCCAAGCCACCGCGACGCCCTTAGCCGAGGGCTGGGAGCCGCGACGCACAATTTGAAAACCTCTGTGTTAGCCTGCAGTTCTGCGCTAGGTATCATTCATATTGTTGGATAACTTATAATTCACGAATGACAAAATAACGTGTTTGTACTGTGAGTGTAATATTCTGCATTTGATAGCACTGTGTCTAAGTACAGTTAAGCAGACGTGTTGATTTCCCTGATGGGAGTGAATAATTCGAGAGAATTTAACAGAATGAGCGGAAGAGACCAAGAATCTGAACATTCTCATCCACGAAGAGTTTTGCGATCCACGTCCAGAGGAAGTGTTAGTGAAGAAGAGCCGGATCTACCTTCCATCGTGGCGTATCTTATTCGAAGGTATGTACCTAGTTTGATCGGTGTGCTTTCACATTTCAATATTCTGTTACAACTTTTATTTTAAATAATGTGAGTGTTGTTTGGATGTTTCATATCTTTGAACCCTTGGTGATAAGGTCTTTTTTTTTTTTTTGGTCACCACGTTAATAAAGCTGGTATTGGTGTAAATGGTCAACTCTAAACCGGCACAGTGTTGGGCATACAGGTCACCTTGTCCAAAAACGTAATGAGGCCCCGACAAGGATGTAATGTTGACTATGAGTGTTAATGTGAGTGTCAGTACGCGAATGCATGGATTGTTCTGAAGAGTTGACTAGAAGATCGAACACTCACTCACACGTAGCTAGAAGTTAATGATGCAGACTACTGTGGTCGTTTCATACTGTTTAATTGGACGCACACACTTGGACAGTACGGGTATAGTTACTGGAAAACAGGTCGACATATATCATCATACTGTTGATCAATGGTCTACAATCTTAAGTTGTCATTCATGTTGAAGAACATTACAATGGAACGTCCGTAGCCAAGCACTTAGATTTCCACTGTTTATAAATATAATCATCAGGCCTTACTGACTGATCATGTCAGTTAATAAATAATGTTCAAACATGACTCCTAGACAGAACCTCTTTTCTAGCGAAGATTCCTTTAGGTAAAGTTCAGCAATTGGGTTTTCTTTATAACTGTGATCTCTTAATCATCACCTGATAATAAGGGGCATCCCTGTTCTCTGATCGATGATCGACAAAAAATATAGGCTCCAAAATGGCTTCTGGTTCCAGTGAGCATTACTCACTATACAGATGCATAGTAAAGCTTCAATAAAGGCTTTGTTCATGAACACAAATGTTTCTACAAGAATCAGCATATTCTTTCATCATAACTGCTGCATACAATCATATTCAGTGCTGCTAGGTAACATGTCATCCCGACATATTGATATAGATAATCATCATGTAGACGTCTGCCCATCTAAGCCTAGCAAGGAAAAAGTTCAGCAAGAAGTTCTTTTACCTGGGCATGGGAAATACACTAGCAGAACACATACGCTCTCTCCTGGCGTTACAGAATAAACACTGGGGAACTCATAGACTTAATAATCATATCAAAAACTATCTTCTTCCCCATAATAGATCACAGATATCAACAAACTTCGGACTGGTCTCCGACATGACATTCACCAGGCTCCATCATCACGGAAGACCCCTTTTTTTTTTCTTCGCATGCGCAGAAACTCCCTGACCCCAAAGTTCAGTACAAGGAAAAATAGTCCCACTTAGACATACAAAGATATCACGATATAAGACCGAATCGTCTTAAATAGACAAGAAGTAAACATAGACTCGGACCATAAACATTCCTGTATAAACCTAAGCAAGAACAATCTGTTTCTGGCCCAACAAGGAACAGACCAACAAAATCTGGATTCATACGCCAAGTTCGATATTCAGGGGAGATAACCCATATAACAAAAGTATCAATCAATCATGGGTGATATATCCTTGGCCAGGAAAGCATCCTGATTTTCAAAACAAATACTTTCCCTCAGACAAATAAATATTATGATAACTACATACAATGCCACCAGTAATCTGTTGGTAACACTTGGCTCACTAGGTTTCAGGCGACATAGGGAGCTGAAATTTTGCACACGACCTCTATTGTAGTAAATTTTAAACTTTCAAAATGTGAAGGAATCTGGAGTGACCTGTTCCGGGCCTGCCATACAAAAATTAAAGCCGAAGAAATCATATGATTTTTACAATATTACAGCTGTGAAAGGAACACATAACTTGGTAACGTACACAAAATTGTGAACAGGATCACATAACATGGTGCCGTTGTACACAAAAATTGTGAATATCGTTATAACTTTGTTGCAAATTGTAGCGTCAGGAGCAAAAGTCCAATTAAAGATTTTATTTTGGGTCCTGTTTAGTTTTGACATTAACTGTATACCAGTGACACCTGATACTTGCAGAAGAAAGTCACATGACACACAAAAGTCTTGACATATTTTAGAAAAAGACTGACGATGGATAGAGCACACATTGAGGAAACCTATTGAAAGCATTACTAGGCAGTCCTTGTTCTGGAATCCCTGGGGCACTCCAGAGGAAGACAAAAGAAGGCACAGAAAAGAGAGATGGAGACAGACATTAAGTGAAGGAAGAAGACATGGAAAGACCTTGAACTGAAGGCACAGGACAAGAAGACTTGGCGTACATTTGTTACTTACTTACTTAGTCGTTCCCCTTCTACCGTGAGGTGTAGAGGTTTGGAAGAGAGAGCACCAGACTATTCTATCGGCTGTCTTCCTCCTGGCCTGGTTCCATTCTAGTCCTCGGTCCTTCAAAGATTGTCTAATGTTGCCCTCCCAGCGGACTCTGGGTCGTCCTGTGGGTCTGGATCCCTGGCTCTTTGTTTCCCATACTTGTCGTGGTAGCCGATCTTCTCCCATTCTGCAGACATGGCCAAACCATCTTAGTTGGCACTGTTCTACTTGGGTCTGCAGGGGGTGGGATTTTAGGCCTTGACGTATCGTCTGGTTGCGGACCATGTCTCTTGTTACATCAACCACCTTCCTCAGATACCTCATTTCTGAGGTTTGGATCTGGCTTTTATGGGTTCATCGCCCATGACTCGCATCCATATGTCAAGACTGGGACATAGGTGGAGCGGTATACAGCCATCTTCGTTTTCTTACCAACCTCTCTCTTGCTGAGGAATCCTCGATTTATGGCCTGAAAAAGTCTCCCAGCTGCTGCTTTTCGAGTGGCCAACTCTTCTTTGATACCTCCCTTTCGGTCTATAATAGCTCCGAGATATTTAAAGTGGGCATACATTTGTTGAAGACCTTATACTCCTTGGGGAGCTGAAGGGTGATGGTATTTTAGAGACAGGAAGATAACACTTCAGAGTACAGCAGGGATTCATAACGTTTTTGCCCTCACACCTCCCCTGAGAGTGAACTTAATGCTCACACCTCCCATCCTTCCACAGATTAATCAGAGAACCAAACAAAGATATTCTTAATATGTTACCACATGGATTTTATTTCTAAGTAAATTCTTGACATACACAAAGAAAAACTTTAAATATAAATGAACGACCTTAATGAAATGGCTATATCTACTTTCGTTCAGTAAGGGCAGAAATTCGAGGGACCGTCTTCGACAATGTTTGGGGCATCTACCAGATTTCTAGCCAGTGCTAAAGCAGTTACAATAAATATTTCTGGAAGTACCTCACGTAGCATTGAGCCACCACTGCAGTTTGTCCCCTTGCTAGAAACCTGCGCCACAATGTGACGTGCTGTTGCAGCAGTGGTTTCTGTAGCGATATGTTTTACATGATGAGGTTGTGAGCCGTATGCACAACCTCATAATAGTCACCTTGTATTACTTGCCTCATGGTACAGTAGTTCTATTCTTTCGTTATCTCTTCAGAGCCCCCCCTCCTCCAGGAACTAAACGGAGCATCCCTCTTTAGTGCCTTTTACAAGATCAGGTCCAACATAAAATTACGAATTTTCAGCTAAGGTATCAAGGCATGTCCATTTACATGGCTCAGAAATATGGAGAAAACAAAAACTACAACTAGGAAATCACCAAACACCACAGAGAGCTTAGTGAATAAATTGACAGTACTTTTGAAATAATGCGAGTGAAAAATCAGGCCGATGTTATAAAATAAATACTAACAAAAGCATATTACAATAAATGAAACACGTCCGGATATAACCAACAGCTCCATGTATATGGTAGATGGTTGAAAGGGGCGTGCTACAAAGAAAAGTAGCAAACACCTATTTTAAAAAAAAGCTTAAAGCTGTGCGACCCGGTTGTTCGCGGTATCTTCAGTTGTAACCATGACTCATGTTTATTAATATTAGGGGATGGAGAATGACAACAAACAGACATTACGTGAAGTGTACAAGTCCCTCGCGATAATTAGAATCCTAGAATCATACACAGATGGCTGACTGATTTATGCTGAACCAACTGAAGCTGATGGAGAGACAATGAAAGCCTGCATGTATCACGCAGTGTAAAAGATTAAAATGGCATCAAAATGAGCGGATTACAAAAACAGAGATATGAAAGAATGGAGTATAGAACAAGGGAAAAACTGAGAAATACGAATAATATTTTGGTTGCAGCAGAGAACTCTAAGGATTCGGAGAGCTAGCGAAAATGAAACATATGTGTTACACTTAGGAGGTAAAGAAAAATAAGAGCTTTTAAATACGGGACTGTAAAAATGTGATTGTAATACCACTCTAAGAATACAAAAGCAGAGAGCACAAATGTAAGCCTATCTTGGAATAAGCTCAACTCGACTAATAAAGTTTAAGAGGTTTATACTTACAAATAATTACGGACATGAATAAAGGGTAGGAAACACAGCTACGCGTGTAATATCGGTGATACTCCGAGTTGGGAAATAGTTGTATGAATTAGAGAAAACAGCACAGACTAAGTCAGAATAATGAAGAGTTTGTTATGTTTTTAATTGTAGGCTCTATATACATTGAACTTCTATATGTCAGCGAGACATGGACAACCTATGCCAAGCAAGAAAGGCTCAATACCTTCCATCAGCGGTGTCTACGCGACATCCTCGGTATTTCGTGGAAGGACAACGTGACAGATGTCAAGGTGTCACGTGTTGGCCTTCAAAGCATGTATACACTGCTTAAACAGCGCAGGGTACTTGTGCGTTAATTCACCGGTTAAATCAAATTGTGGATATTTATTACCCAAACCGATCACCGTACTCTTTCTTGACTGAAAAAGTGTCATTTTCCTCTCCCCCCTCCCCCGTTGCTTAGAATTTTTTTTAAAACACGCCTGCCGTTCGTAAGGTTGTAGTCACGTAGCACATTCTGCCGTAGGGGAGTGAAGTGTTATAGACTTCGATGTACTGGGTCCCAGTTTTATGAGGTGGGGTGGCCTGTTCCCTTCCTCGCTGCCGTTGCCTTCTCTAACTCAAGATCAGAGGCAGGTACCCTTTTACAGCTGGTTAGACTGATGCGTGACACCTGTTCCCTTTCTCGCTGCCGTTGCCTTCTCTAACTCAAGATCAGAGGCAGGTACCCTTTTACAGCTGGTTTGACTGATGCGTGACACCTATTCCCTTCCTCGCTGCCGTTGCCTTCTCTAACTCAAGATCAGAGGCAGGTACCCTTTTACAGCTGGTTTGACTGATGCGTGACACCTATTCCCTTCCTTGCTGCCGTTGCCTTCTCTAACTCAAGATCAGAGGCAGGTACCCTTTTACAGCTGGTTTGACTGATGCGTGACACCTATTCCCTTCCTCGCTGCCGTTGCCTTCTCTAACTCAAGATCAGAGGCAGGTACCCTTTTACAGCTGGTTTGACTGATGCGTAACATCTGTTCCCTTCCTCGCTGCCGTTGCCTTCTCTAACTCAGGA
The DNA here is from genome assembly GCA_024509875.1 of Oreohelix idahoensis. NCBI lineage: Eukaryota > Metazoa > Mollusca > Gastropoda > Stylommatophora > Oreohelicidae > Oreohelix > Oreohelix idahoensis. Next base: position 721,656 of record JAMPIV010000150.1, read on the forward strand.
TCAGAGTAAGGTACCCATTTACAGCTGTTATGGAGTGTTAGAGACTTCACCATACTAGGTCCAGCATCGAGAGATGGGGTCTACCTAGCTATAAATGGGTACTTAACTTTGAGTTAGGGAAGGAAAAGACAGCGAGGAAGGAAACTGGTCTCCCCACCTCTCGATGCTGGACCTAGTATGGTGAAGTCTCTAACACTCCATAACCAGCTGTAAATGGGTACCTGACTCTGATCCTGAGTTAGAGAAGGCAACGGCAGCGAGGAAGGGAACATGTGTCACGCATTAGTCAAACCAGCTGTAAAAGGGTGCCTGACTCTGATCTTGAGTTAGAGAAGGCAACGGCAGCGATTTCCCTTGTTTCCTTTGTACCGTTAACTTGTAGAACTGATTCAATTCCGTTCTATTGGTTTATAAACTTTTTTTTAAAAATACGGGGGGGGGGGGGGGGGGGGGGGGGGGGGGGGGGGGGGGGGGGGGGGGGGGGGGGGGGGGGTTTGGGGGGCGGGTCTGTCGTAAGCGTGTCAACTATGAATGCAAGAGAAACGCTTTTTTTTTAACTTGCCTCCCAAATCACAATGTGAAATCAACATTTTTCAGTCAAGAAAAAGTACGGTTCTCAGTTTTGGTAATAAATTTCCAGAATTTGATTTAACCGGTGAATAAACGCACAAGAACCATAACCCAGCGCAGACCACGCTGGCTTGGCCATGTCCGCCGCATGGAAGATGGTCACATCCCCAAAATATTTTCTACTGTCAGATAGCAAAAGAACAGTCGGGCGACCGCAGCGGAGGTTCAAATATGTGTGCAAGAGAGACATGAGACCACTGGGCATAAATCCAGCAACCTGGGAGGATGAAGCTGCCGATCGCACCAAGTGGCGATGCTCCTTACAGTCCACCTCAGATTGGGCGAAAAAAATCTCTCACAAGAAGAAGAGAAAAGAGCACGCTGAAGGAGCACTAAGAAAAAACACAGCTGAGGGATGTCACCTCAGTGGCGCATTCCCATAGTCAGTCATGAATGAAGGGGTTACTACTATACATTGACAGACTAAATTGTTATTTCTAAGATCTAGGCCATCGTTCGGCAACCGGTCGATCGCGGGCTACCAGTAGATCATGGGGAATGATTTGGTAGGTCTCTAGGTGACAGGAAAACAAAGAACGAATTTTTAAGCTAGGTTAGAACAGTTTTTGATTAGCTGTCTACCGCCGGCATTTTTAACGTACTATACCAGCGGTCCCGGTGTCAAGCTATGAGCTGGCTTACGGGACCCAAAGATGCAGCAATAGAGAATGCAGTCAGCGACCCATAGCTTGACTGCTTGCATCAGGATCAGCGAACTCAGAGCTGGTCAAGACCCTACTCCACCTCCACGTGGTGGTCCTGGAAACAGATTGCATCACTGCAGTCTGGCTGAGCGAGTAGGGATCGCAGTGGGAAGGCAAACCCGGTCCCAAAAAATGCCGTGCAGAAGTCGGATGTGTCGACCGAAAGGTGCAGATATCACAGCTTAGGCGTAAACAGACACAACGCAACCACCATCCTTTTCAGGGCGAACGAGGAAGAAGAAGCTGGCTTACTACAACCTTAACTTTATTCATGAATTGCGTGAGATTTATGGAGCGCCATCTTTTCTTTGAACTGCTGTTAACATTGGGTAAAATATCATTTAGTTATAATTTTCCACCGTTTTGTTGAAGAAACAAAACAAGATGCAGATCGTCTTCTAGAGATACAAGTTGGATTGTCTGAGCTTTGAAGTGACCTAAATGTTTCTGCCTGAGGGTGTCTTTGTATTCATCGCATTTCCTACACTCTTTTACCCTTGTCTCCTGTGTTGCGTCTATTTCGTTGAGGTTATTTGTTTTATGACTTCCATTTCTACGTGTAAAAGGATCCCGTTACACGCCCATTGAGGCATATTTGGAATATGGTGTTAGGCCCATATTTTCTTGACCATCGGCACACTAAGGGTGATGTGGTCAGCATCATGCCGATTTCTACGTGTCGTTGTGTATAATTATCAGTTTCATTTGTACTTTAATGTTTGTTAGTATGAGTGCAAACAAAAAGGTAACGACATTTGAATTCTGAATGGGGGCATGCCTGTTTTCCTTTACTGAAGTGAACGAGAAATGTGTATATACGGTACTACACAAAGTAGGCATCATTTTTAGTCAAGAAAGGCCATTTAAAAACTGTTCATTCTAAAATTAACACTGATTTCCCTTCAAGCTGTGCAGATATGATTTTATCTAGTAAGTCTTTAGACAGTTTAGTGTTTCTTAAAATAGATCCCAACAGCACCTGGGTCGTCAACTGCTGGTCTAGATTGTTTGATGTCTACGAATCAGTTCGGAACTTGCTATTGACTAAAGTCTAGCCTGCTTAGTGAGGAATTATTGAATAATGCATGCCTAGACGTTATTATCATATGACAGAAGTGATTAACAACAAAAACACAGTCTTTTGTAGCAGAACCAAACGACAACCAATTCTTTTAGAGATAGAAGTGATGGATATGACATTACTTTCAGGAAACAACAAACACGTATCAGCCAAATATGTTTCTGACTGGAATACGCAGGGTAAAAGAGGATGGGAAAGGCTTAAAAGAACCCGGAGAAGAACGGTCGAAAAGAAGGTAAAGGCCGCTGCCATCTTCACGTTGAAATCCGGCTTCACTGGATCCCCAGTGTCTCCTGTCTTTTGTCTTGATGGTACACTGTGATAGACTATCTCCAGTGTCTTTTGTCTTGATGGTACACTGTGATAGACTATCTCCAGTATCTTTTGTCTTGATGGTACACTGTGACAGACTATCTCCAGTGTCTTTTGTCTTGATGGTACACTGTGATAGACTATCTCCAGTGTCTTTTGTCTTGATAGTACACTGTGATAGACTATATCCAGTGTCTTTTGTCTTGATGGTACACTGTGATAGACTATCTACAGTGTCTTTTGTCTTGATGGTACACTGTGATAGACTATCTCCAGTGTCTTTTGTCTTGATGGTACACTGTGATAGACTATCTCCAGTGTCTTTTGTCTTGATGGTACACTGTGATAGACTATCTCCAGTGTCTTTTGTCTTGATGGTACACTGTGATAAACTATCTCCAGTGTCTTTTGTCTTGATGGTACACTGTGATAGACTATCTCCAGTGTCTTTTGTCTTGATGGTACACTGTGATAGACTATCTCCAGTATCTTTTGTCTTGATGGTACACTGTGATAGACTATCTCCAGTGTCTTTTGTCTTGATGGTACACTGATAGACTATCTCCAGTGTCTTTCGTCTTGATGGTACACTGTGATAGACTATCTCCAGTGTCTTTTGTCTTGATGGTACACTGTGATAGACTATCTCCAGTGTCTTTTGTCTTGATGGTACACTGTGATAGACTATCTCCAGTATCTTTTGTCTTGATGGTACACTGTGACAGACTATCTCCAGTGTCTTTTGTCTTGATGGTACACTGATAGACTATCTCCAGTGTCTTTTGTCTTGATAGTACACTGTGATAGACTATCTCCAGTGTCTTTTGTCTTGACGGTACACTGTGATAGACTATTTCCAGTGTCTTTTGTCTTGATGGTACACTGTGATAGACTATTTCCAGTATCTTTTGTCTCTTGTCTTGATGGGACACTGATATATCTCCAGTATCTTTTGTCTTGGTGGGACACTGTGATAGACTATCTCCAGTATCTTTTGTCTCTTGTCTTGATGGGACACTGTGATATATCTCCAGTATCTTTTGTCTTGATAGTACACTGTGATAGACTATCTCCAGTATCTTTTGTCTCTTGTCTTGATGGGACACTGTGATATATCTCCAGTATCTTTTTTCTTGATGGGACACTGTGATAGACTATCTCCAGTATCTTTTGTCTTGATGGTACACTGTGATAGACTATCTCCAGTGTCTTTTGCCTCTTCCTTGATGGTACACTGTGATAGATTATATCCAGTGTCTTTTGTCTTGATGGTACACTGTGATAGACTATCTCTAGTATCTTTTGTCTCTTGTCTTGATGGTACACTGTGATAGACTATCTCCAGTGTCTTTTGTTTCTTGTCTTGATGGGACACTGTGATAGACTATCTCCAGTGTCTTTTGTCTTCTTGGTACACTGTGATAGACTATCTCCAGTGTCTTCTATCTTTTGTCTTGATGGTACATTGTGATAGACTATCTCCAATGTCGTCTATCTTTTGTCTTGATGGTACACTGGGAAACGTATTTCACAAGTTAGAAAGAAGCATTCTACTTTTTTGGGCATGTTATGAGAAGAGGAAAGCTGGAGTATTTCATAACAACAGCTAAGATTGAAGGAAAAAGAGATAAGGGAAGACAAAGAAAGCAAATATTGGACAGTTTGACATCATGGCATGGAAAGAAGTTAACAGCAGAATTGATAAATTGTACTGGAGACAGGAAGTTATGGAGAGACATGATCTCCTACGCCATTAGGCATGGTACGTGAAGAAGAGAAGTCTCATAGCAGAAACTGCCGTTAGGGAGTAAAATATTAGAGACGTCGCCATTTTAAGTCCAGCTTTTTTTTATGAAGTGGGTTGGCCATTTCCCTTCCTCACTACCTTTGCCTTCCCAAGATGAGAGACAGAGGAAGGACAGAACGTTAGACGGGCCTGCTTGCTCAATTCTTAACCGTTGAAAATAAAGTTCGTACGTTCGCTCCTAAAGATACCCATTTACCCCATCATGACGCAAACAGGTTTAGACTCCAGAACCCAGTTAACTGTTCCACAAGAGCAAAGTGCTCTAACCACTTAGCCAGTCTGACGCCAACAGCAGTAGTTTTAAAATAAATGCTAAACCCATAGACCTAGTTAAAGGACAGTATACATTTTTTTTTAAAAATTGAATGCATAACCAGCCGCTGCGTGTCGCCCGATTTGTGTGTGAGACGTACCGATACCATTGATACACTTTCGTCTTGCACTAGCGGAGTCGTTGGGTTTTAGCCATTCACAGCTGCTGCCGCGTCATAACAGATAACTCGGGCTGTTTGTGTGTGTTTTTGTTTCGTGTCAGTTTTTTTGTTGTTTCGTGAACCGGTTGCGTAATATGGCCTGAAGTAAAGTAACATGGTGTCTGTAGCCCCGTGTAGCTGCCAGGGGTCTTTGTGAAGATAAGAAAAACATTCATAGTCACACGTCTAAACCAGTGATTACAATGGACAACAAATTTTGACTTTTTGTGTGAATCTGAGATTAAACCAAGTTACCTTTATGTTGTTTGGACTGCTGAATATGAAAATGGCCGTTAAAACACCAGACTAGCTCTAGTTTTTTTTAAATATCTATAAAACAAGTTTTACACATTTGCATAGACATTTGCATATGATAATACTGCGCATAGTGGAAATGATTCACAGCGACACCTTTTTGCCTGTCGCTTGTAATGAGTTTCTGGAGCATCTCTCACAAGGGTCCAACAATAGTCTGCTAGCATTGCTGCATTCCATTTCCCTTGGTACCATTTTTCGAGGGTAGTAATGTCCTGATGAAATCGTTCTTCATGCTCGTCACTGACAGAACCGCAGTTAGCAGGGAAGAAATCCAGATGAGAGTGTAAAAAGTGTAATTTTAAAGACATGTATGTTGCACCCTAGTCTCTCGTAGCGCTGCAAGAGGGTTTCTACAAGCTCCTGGTAATTGTCAGCCTTATTGTTTCCTAGAACGTTTGTGGCCACTTGCTGGAAAGCATTCCAAGCTAACTTTTCATCACCTGTGAGGATATCATAAAAACGCTGATCTCGGAAGAGCTGACGTATCTGTGGACCGACAAATACACCTTCCTTGATTTTGGCCTCACTAAGTCTTGGAAATTTATCACGAAGGTATAAAAATCCTGCCCCATTTCGATCCATTCATTCATTCATAACCCTCCACTCCCAAAGGAGCATAGGCCTTCAAAACACATGCCAAGTTCTCCTGTCACGTGCCATCATCTCAAGTTCTTTCCATGTTCTCATCATTTTCACCTCTGTTTCCAGCTCTCTTCTCCATGTGCTTCTTGGTCTACCTCTGCCTCTCTTGCCCTGGGGGTTCCAGAACAAGGACTGCCTTGTAATACTATCAACATATTTCCTCAGTGTGTGTCCTGTCTATCGCCGTCTTCTTCTCATCTGTTGTTCCACTGGCACTTGTCTAGTTCTTGTCCTCAGTTCCACGTTGGTAACCTTGTCATACCATTTTAATCCCTCTATTCTACGTGTGGTGGGTTTTGATTTTATGAATTGTTGTTATGTATTATTATTGTATTAAATGAGATCAGCTGTGAAGGTCCCTGAATTTAACAAATAGTATTTTACACTTTCCAGAGTACCTTTCCGCTACCACCCTTTTGATCTCATTCAAAATTAATCTATATTATTATATAAAATGACTTCGTGTAGTGTCTAGGGTTATGAATGTGGAGTGAAATGTGCAATAACCAACAAACATACAAACAAATAGTTTATTATCCACAACCACCAACAGTACTACAACAATAACATACCAACGACATTTTAAAAGGCCATCTTATTTAAGACAGTGGTTGAAATTTGTGTAAATAAATTTTGTACAATTTATTATCCTGATTCTAATTTATTTTGAACCAGGACTGACAATCAAAAGTGAAATAAAAAGAATCATTTACAACATTCCAATAACACAGTGGATCTTCTGTCCATACATACACTATTATTCTAATATAAGTGTGTGGTTATATTCTTCTACTTGAGGTAATACTGGTATTACACCATAGATTGTTGGTTATAATCACTCCCTTTAAGTTAAGTCTTGGCAGGAGAATACAGGTAGAACGTTTCCTCTGCTCGCTTGACAATCTTTTCCACCTTTTGATAGGCAATGGCCACTAGCATGGGCTCGAAGTATACAGATAGAGTCCTGAATCGAGCAGTTCTCAAGCGTTTGGTACTACATTAACGTCAGTACCCAGGACCCTGAAATGTGAAGGTTATGCATCCTTCTTTATACCTAGTATACTATACTATTCCACATTTAAGTACAGGTACATTACAAACAAACGAAAAGGGTCATAGCTTTATACCAACCTATGCCACCATTATCTTTTGATGTGACAATGTACACCAGTATTCCTCTCCCCTAATAGTTACAATGCCACTGCAATTCCAGCTGTCATCTTTCCATATAATAGGATAGGTGTTATGCTCCTTGATGACAATCATACATATTTTCTTGTAGTTTTACACCTCTCTGACAGTCTAACACATGGTGGATTAATCTCTAGGCTCTGCCTAAGTTTGCTACAGGCCTACTTACTTATTGTCGTACATTATTATCTCACATTCAATTTTTATTTCAAATACATGTTAATAAAGTCAATCTTACCACATTTATTCAATGAAATACACAGTGAACGATGACTGGCACACTTTCGATCTGCCGTTCTGTCCAGGCTTTTGAGAAATATGGTTTTCACTGCACAAGCCTGATCTCATCGCTATGTGTCAAAATTTTGTTAGAAATGGCGTCCCCAACTAATGCTTTTTCCCCAATATCAACTACTCTCGCCAATGATTACCCTTATTTCACTTGTAAACAAAGTCATTCAAAAATACAATTCAATTTTCTACTACGTTACTCGGGTGATATATGTTTAGTACGAGGTCGGCCAATAATATTTTCAAATTCCACCCAATCCCCTTCCTCGTACCATCTTAGCCTAGCTTTCACCTAATTGTTTTCCCAAAAAAATATGCGATCCAATCTAAGCAGATATGACTTGACCTGACAGTATCTCTGATCTCTAAGTATTGTTTTATCAATATTTGATTATTTAATGGACTATTTAGATAACTAACAACATATTCTTGCCCAGCAAGTCTTCAGGTACACGAATATACGATTTTTATGGGGCTATGTGGCTTGGTTCAAAATTCTATCTTTTTTTTTCTATGTTTCAAGCTAAATACGAGAGCTTATGTCATTCGCAATAAAAGCTAAATGTGTTTCCATGACCGTAGTGTCCAGATTTCTAACTTTTTCATCGTATTGGGGAAACCCGCCTATAGCAAAGCGTGCAAGTCGGTTGTAGTGTTAAAACCAATTTGAGACGTGATTTGCGTGTTTTATCTAGCCTTGCCTCTCCTTTCCCCAAATGCAGTTAGGCAAATATTTCTTAGAACTAGGAAAAGTGGGGCGTTTATGTCAAGGACGAATTTGAAAAATAGGGTACCGTTTTGTTCGGCTTATGCGTTTAGCAAATAATAAGCTTAAATCGTAGGCGACAACCTACGATTCTCGCCGAAAATTTTTAGTACTATCTTATCTTTGACTTTATGCACATACTGTTATATTCTAATTTAGATATTGTATTTAGAAGCTCACCACACATCTCCCCACTTAGAACAGACTATCATATGTCAGTTCCTACTTTTAAATACACATAGATAAATTTACTATCTATGCCTGGTGACTACTCTGATGTTCGTCATACGGATGTCTGCTTAAAAAATCAGCGCCAACATTGGTTTTGCCGGGAATGTATTCTATGGTAAACTGGTATGGCTGTAAGAGCAATGACCAGCGTAATAATCTAGCATTTTCATGCTTTGCTTGTGACAGACATACGAGTGGTTTATGATATGTTTGGATCTTAAATGATTTACCATAAAGATAAATCTGGAACTTCTTTATAGCCCATATGACAGCCAAACATTCTTTTTCATTTGTTGAATATCCCCGTTCTGCTGTGTTCAACTTACGGCTAGCATGAGCAACTGGGTTTAATTCCCCATCAAGTGAATTTGACCTTTGTAATAGAGCTGCACCCAAACCTATATTACTCGCATCCATTCTCACAATGAATTCTTGACTCAAGTCAGGTAATTTCAAAATGGGCCTGCTTGTGAGCTTTTCCTTCAACTCTTGGTAGGCTAATTCACACTGCGCTGTCCAAATAATTCTATCAGGATTTCCTTTGCGCGTTAAATCAGTCAATGGAGCACATATGGAGTTAAAGTTTTTAATATACTTTTAGTAGAAACCACATAATGAGACAAAAGATCGCACATCTTTTTTTGTCTGTGGTCTTGTTGCTTTTTTCAACTTCTCCAGGTTCTTGGGGTCAGGGGTCATGTTTCCCTGATGTACTGTGTGTCCCAAGAATTCCAGCTCTTTACATCCAACACAGCATTTCGTCGGTCTAGCTGTCAAATTGGTCTCTCTCAGTCGATTAAACAACATATTCAGAGAGTTAATGTGTTCCTCAAATGTTTCTGTGGCTATAAGAATATCATCCATGAAGTTGGTGATGCATGGATTATTCAGGGGATCCAGTAACTTTCTCATCATCCTCGAAAACACACTCGGTGCATTTTTCAGCCCGAATGGCAACATGTTAAATTCATAATGTCCTTCCGAGGTGCTAAAGGCTAAATAAGGTCTGACTTCCGGCTTTACTGGAATCTGATAGTAGCCTTTGCTCAGATCCACTTTAGAGAAATATTTAGCTTTATTCAGCCTGGCAAACAGCTGATTTGTATCAGGTAATGGATCCACCTGACCTTCTGTGACAGCATTCAGTTTCCTGTAATCTATACACAGTCTGTGTTCTCCAGAGGGTTTTCTCAACAGAACCACACTGGAACTGTAAGGAGATTCACTGTGTGAGATAATCCCTTCTCTCAACAGATAATCTATTTCCTCCTTCAAAGCTTTTTCCTTAGCGAATGGGATCGAATAGGCTCTCATAAAGATTGGTGTTGTGTCTATGAGTTTCATATCATATTCTAATAAATGTGTATGCCCCGGTCTGTCCGTTAACACATCTGTATGGTTATCCAGAACATGTTGAACTCTCTCCCTCTGATTTTTCGTTAAGTGCGTACTGATTTTTACCTGTGCAGCGGTCTCACAAGGGTGTAACGGATATTCATGAGAAGTGAGTGGTTCCTTTTTCATCTCCATTGCAACAGACAAGGTCAGTAGGTGTGTCTCTTCCTGGTTTTCTCTGTCCAGATATTTCTTCAGGAGATTCACATGATAGATTTTCTCTTTCCCCTTCTTATCTATCTTATAATTTGTTCTAGACACCTTCTCTAGAACTGTATATGGACCTTGCCATCCAATTTGCAATTTATTATGGCTGCCGGGCAGTAGAAGGAGCACCTTCTCTCCCACAGCTAATTCTCGATCCTTCGCTTTCTTATTGTAATAGGCAGCATGCTTTTTCCTGGCTTGTCTTAAATTTTCATTGGCAAGTTTCCAGCCAGTTTTAAGACGAGTGGTCAGCTCGTTTACATATTGATATGATGAGGTAATATTTTCTTCTGCCTTTTCATCGGTCCATGTCCTTAACAAGGCTTCCAGTGGACCTTTTATTGGCCTTCCAAATAGCAATGTTGCCGGGGCCATACCGGTTGAACTATGGGGTACCTCCCAATAGGCAAACAGGGCGGCGGGAAGGTATTGGTCCCATGTATCTGGTTTTTCATGTGCCAACTTTCTCAGGATCGACATGAGTGTCCCGTTAAATCTTTCTACTTGGCCATTTCCTTGGGGATGGTACGGGCTACAATGGAAGTGTTTGGCTTGAAAGATCCTGAATACTTCTACTGTTAGTTTCCCCTTGAACTGAGAGCCATTATCAGTCAAGATTTGGTTGGGAAAGCTTAACCTGGTGAAGATTGTGAGTAATGCCTCTGCCACATGCTTCGAATCGATTGATGACAGGGCTACCACCTCTCCCCACATAGAACAAGTGTCCACCAGAGTCAGAATGTAACTGTTCCTCCTCTTGGTCCGAGTGAGATGTCCCACAATGTTCACTGCAACTCTTTCAAAAGGTGTTCCCACTATGGGCATTTCCCCTAGAGTTGCTGGAGCAGTCCAATGCTTTGGAGCTACCCGTTGGCACTCTGGACAGGATTTTACATATCTCTTTATGTCTTCAGTTATTCCTGGCCAGAAATAATGACAAGCTATACGCTGTCCTGTTGCGCTGATCCCCATATGACCACTGAAGGGAATCGCATGCCCTAGCTCCAACACTTTAGTCCTATATGAATTGGGAATGACCAGCTGTCCGTGACCATTGGATCCAGTTCCAGTGTCCTATATATCAGTTTGTTCTTCATATAGAAATCTCCCTTGTCTGGAGGTGTATGACATTTGGACAATTTCTTAAAACAAGGCTTGAGGGTCTTATCCTCCGCCTGCTCTTTCCTCATCTCATCTGGATGGGTATTTATCGGATTATCTTCCTCCTTTTTAGACTGTGATCTGGTCTGTACTGTTGCCATGATCACAGGTCTCTTGGGATTCCCCAAGAAGACATATCTACACCCCAATATCAGAGGGTAGATTGGTTCATTTATCACTGCTGCTTTTATGATTCCTTCCACATATCGCGTTTTCACATTTATCCTGGCGATGGGAAGTGTCATGGTCGCTACGTCCTTGGTTGCAGCTTGAATCTCCACTGTTTCTGTGGTGTATTGATCTGCCTGCACCAGGTGAGAACTCACAACTGAATCATAATCTAATCCAGTATCATACAAACACCTTATAGTGATACCATTGCATGTTACATCTTCACACACTGGGGGGGTGGTAAGGTTCCTGTTGTTCAGTAGGGTTGCCCTTTACTCCCTTTCTCCCCATTTTCATTGCAGCGAAATTTGGAGTTTTCCTTCTACAATTTTCAGTGTTATGGTTGTCCATCCGACAATTTTTACAATACCTCTTTCCCTGGTTAAAAGATTTTCTTTCATCATATTTCCTTTCATTGAATTGTGGGGTTTTATTTGTATAGTCATTGCGTGGCCTATCAAACTGGTGCTTACCTTTATTCTGTTCCCTATGGTCAAACTTATTAAAGTTTTGAGGTGCCTTAAAATTGTCTACCTGTTTCTTTTTATTACCAGCTACCTCTGCTTGGGCTGCCTAATACCTCTCAGCTACATTTAGTAACTCACCCAGCCTCTCTGCACCTTGTTCCATGAGAAACTTTCTCAGGTCTGGAGCCATGGACTCTCTTAGCTGCTCAATAAGGATCATTTCCTTAAGATCTTGGGTTTTCCCCAGAGCAGTCCATTTCTCCAAGTAGGTCTCTAACCGTGCAGAGAACTTGTGATAGGTCTCACCCGACAGTAGTTTGGCATTCCTAAATTTTTTTCTATAAAATTCTCCGTTCTTTTCGTATCTTAATAAAAGAGCCTGCTTTAGCATGTCGTAATTGTCTTGGTCATCTCTGCTCATCTTGGCAAAAACTTCATAAGCCGTTCCCCTAAGCCCTTGGGATAACTTGAGGCTCCACCTCTCTCTCTCTCTCTAACCCATATGTAGTAGCTAAAAGTTCAAATCTACTTAAGTACCCTTCGATGTCATCGTCTTTCTCAACAAAGTGATCTACATGAAAACCCATAGCTGAAGTTGAGGCTCCCTAACTAGCAGTAACATCTGAGGCGAAGGGGCTGGCACCATTTTCAGGAGCATGGCCTTGAATTTCCAACTCCCTTAGTCATAACTCGTGTTCCCTCTGCAATCTTCTATCTTCTGCTTCCCTCTCAGCAGCCAGTCTCTTTTCTTCTCTTTCTGCAGCTAGTCTTTTTTCCTCTGCTTCCCTTTCAGCAGCTTGTCTCTTTTCTTCTGCTTCCAACTTCTTCTCTTCATACTGGAGCCTTTTAATCTCTGCCTCCCTATCTGCCTCAATCTGCAGCCTCTTAATTTCTTTGTCAGCCTCAATTTGTAACTGTAATTTTCTTTCTTCTGCTATCTTCCTATCCTCCCTTTCAGTATACTTGTCGCATTCTGAAGTTACATATTGGATCAAAGCTTGACCCTCTATATTCATTTCTTTCACCGTCTGCACAGCAGCAGATCGAAACTTTGCCAGATCAGCCATTTTATACTATGCAACCTTTAAAATTTCTAACTATACAAATTTCTAATTATGGCTAACAATTTCTAATCATAACCAGGAACAACCACAGGCACTGATAGCTCAACTACTATTTTATTTCCACAAAAGGAATACTTTTAGTTTTATACTTTCTGAGATTCCTAATATAATTGATAATATTTTAAGAATTTAAAATCCCAGAAGTGAACTACCCAATATAGATAGTATATGAGAAATGCAATCCCCAGGAGCGAGACCCCAATATATGTGGTGGGTTTTGATGTTATGAATTGTTGTTATGTATTATTATTGTATTAAATGAGATCAGCTGTGAAGGTCCCTGAATTTAACAAATAGTATTTTACACTTTCCAGAGTACCTTTCCGCTACCACCCTTTTGATCTCATTCAAAATTAATCTATATTATTATATAAAATGACTTCGTGTAGTGTCTAGGGTTATGAATGTGGAGTGAAATGTGCAATAACCAACAAACATACAAACAAATAGTTTATTATCCACAACCACCAACAGTACTACAACAATAACATACCAACGGCACTTTAAAAGGCTATCTTATTTAAGACAGTGGTTGAAATTTGTGTAAATAAATTTTGTACAATTTATTATCCTGATTCTAATTTATTTTGAACCAGGACTGACAATCAAAAGTGAAATAAAAAGAATCATTTACAACATTCCAATAACACAGTGGATCTTCTGTCCATACATACACTATTATTCTAATATAAGTGTGTGGTTATATTCTTCTACTTGAGGTAATACTGGTATTACACCATAGATTGTTGGTTATAATCACTCCCTTTAAGTTAAGTCTGTTTTCGTTTGTCACTTGTGGAAATATTAATATTAGGCACAGTTTTCTTTAATGCCACTTTCTAGTCTGTTAAGTTCTTTTAGTTGAGCTGTGAGGTGCCGAACAAGAACTTATCTTGGCAGGAGAATACAGGTAGAACGTTTCCTCTGCTCGCTTGACAATCTTTTCCACCTTTTGATAGGCAATGGCCACTAGCATGGGCTCGAAGTATACAGATAGAGTCCTGAATCGAGCAGTTCTCAAGCGTTTGGTACTACATTAACGTCAGTACCCAGGACCCTGAAATGTGAAGGTTATGCATCCTTCTTTATACCTAGTATACTATACTATTCCACATTTAAGTACAGGTACATTACAAACAAACGAAAAGGGTCATAGCTTTATACCAACCTATGCCACCATTATCTTTTGATGTGACAATGTACACCAGTATTCCTCTCCCCTAATAGTTACAATGCCACTGCAATTCCAGCTGTCATCTTTCCATATAATAGGATAGGTGTTATGCTCCTTGATGACAATCATACATATTTTCTTGTAGTTTTACACCTCTCTGACAGTCTAACACATGGTGGATTAATCTCTAGGCTCTGCCTAAGTTTGCTACAGGCCTACTTACTTATTGTCGTACATTATTATCTCACATTCAATTTTTATTTCAAATACATGTTAATAAAGTCAATCTTACCACATTTATTCAATGAAATACACAGTGAACGATGACTGGCACACTTTCGATCTGCCGTTCTGTCCAGGCTTTTGAGAAATATGGTTTTCACTGCACAAGCCTGATCTCATCGCTATGTGTCAAAATTTTGTTAGAAATGGCGTCCCCAACTAATGCTTTTTCCCCAATATCAACTACTCTGGCCAATGATTACCCTTATTTCACTTGTAAACAAAGTCATTCAAAAATACAATTCAATTTTCTACTACGTTACTCGGGTGATATATGTTTAGTACGAGGTCGGCCAATAATATTTCGTCTCACTTCAAATTCCACCCAATCCCCTTCCTCGTACCATCTTAGCCTAGCTTTCACCTAATTGTTTTCCCAAAAAAATATGCGATCCAATCTAAGCAGATATGACTTGACCTGACAGTATCTCTGATCTCTAAGTATTGTTTTATCAATATTTGATTATTTAATGGACTATTTAGATAACTAACAACATATTCTTGGTCAGCAAGTCTTCAGGTACACGAATATACGATTTTTATGGGGCTATGTGGCTTGGTTCAAAATTCTATCTTTTTTTTTCTATGTTTCAAGCTAAATACGAGAGCTTATGTCATTCGCAATAAGAGCTAAACATGTTTCCATGACCGTAGTGTCCAGATTTCTAACTTTTTCATCGTATTGGGGAAACCCGCCTATAGCAAAGCGTGCAAGTCGGTTGTAGTGTTAAAACCAATTTGAGACGTGATTTGCGTGTTTTATCTAGCCTTGCCTCTCCTTTCCCCAAATGCAGTTAGGCAAATATTTCTTAGAACTAGGAAAAGTGGGGCGTTTATGTCAAGGACGAATTTGAAAAATAGGGTACCGTTTTGTTCGGCTTATGCGTTTAGCAAATAATAAGCTTAAATCGTAGGCGACAACCTACGATTCTCGCCGAAAATTTTTAGTACTATCTTATCTTTGACTTTATGCACATACTGTTATATTCTAATTTAGATATTGTATTTAGAAGCTCACCACACTACGCAAGCACCCATTTATGAAAGTCTGTAGCTTTTTGGTTGTTGTCTTTGTTGTTCTCCATGTCTCAGAGCCATACAATAGGACTGACTTCACATTTGAGTTGAAGATTCTTATTTTCGTGTTGGATCCGATTTCTCTTGATCTCCATATATTCCCCTATGCAATGAAAGCTCCTCTTGCTTTTTGTATTCTTAGTTTGATAATTTCGATCCAAGGCCTTTACAAAATTTTTCATTAGTCCAAGTTTGATGTGGAGAGGAGGGAGCAAGATCTTGTGGGATTCTACAAGTGGTTCGTTAAGTACATTCTTTTTCCCCGGTTCAAGTTGGGGGCCAATCCTTTTTCTTGTAGTGGGAAGTCCTGGCACGGCTGTCCCACAGACAGAGGAAACAGCAAAACTGTGTGTAACCCTGCTGTAGCCCCATCAAGATGGCAATGACCTTCAGGTCACCACAAATCTGACACTTATACTTGTCATAGTTGATGGTGTATAATAGTTGTTTCATGTTTTACGTTTCTTTCATGTGGACTGCATACCCGAGAGGAACAGATGGTGAAACGTTACCATTATGGAGCAGCACAGCTTTTAAGCTCAACTTGGATGAATCAATGAACAGCCTCCAATCGTCATCTTTGTAGTTGATGTGTAGAGCTGCCATCAGACCCACTATATCAACGTGAGCAATGAGGTTATCTGTCATTTTGAAATATGGAAGCAGATCTTTTTGCCGAGCATGAAACACAGACACATGCACATTCTCTTCTAGAAGATTTCATTGCTGCAGTCTGGACCCCAACAGCTCTGCTTTATTTTTTGGCAATTCCAGATCTCTCACTAGATCATTCAATTCACTCTGGGTAATTTTATGTGGCTGTGCAGACTCTTCAATAGGCAAGAAATCAGGATCTCTTGATGTAGATGCTTTCACAGGTGACAATGTCCACTGGCCTTATTATCTTCTTCATCATCCAGAGTATAATATTCTGGTGGGTCCGGAACAGGAATTCTTTCCCCGTGAGGCACTGGCCGCATAGCAGAGGGAATATTCGGATAGGTCACAGGCCGCTTTTTCTTCTTAGAAATACCATGTCCAATTGGGTGAGTCATGCAAAAGTAACAATCTTTAAGATGGTTTGTCGGTTCCCTCCACACCATTGGAACTGCAAAACGCATCAATCGTCCTTTTCGGTTCAACCAGCAGCGCATATTCATTGCACAGGATTGACAACATATGTGTGGGGCCCAATACCAGTCCTGGTCAACAATCTCACAACCAAAATAAAGGCTGTAAGCTTTCTTTATCATCGGTGTAATGGGTCGCCTTTGTGATAGCAAAGTTATTTGTCTGCAAATATAGCAAAAATAATCCGCACTGTTCACACATTCACGAGGCATCTTGAACGACACGTCTGCACTCACAGAATCCACAACACAAATGATGACAAGGAGGAAATGTGGTTGCAATGACTGCTACAGATTGTGTCATCCAATTGGCGCTCACGGCTATCCATCTCATGGGGAATCACGTGCCAATAATTATTTGAAAGTCATTGTTAAGTTGCCCCTTTCAGTTATAACTGACTATGGGGATGCGGCATTGAGGTCATAGCCCTCAGCTGCTTTTTCCCCCTGGTGTGTATTTCGACATGTTCTTTTCTCTTCTGTTTGTTGTAAGAGCTTATTTTCACCCAATCTGAGGTGACGCCATAGGGAGCAACACCACTTGGTGCGATAGGCAGTATCATTTCCCAGGTTGCTTGATTTATGTACTGTGCCTTCATGTCTCTTTTTCACACATCTTGAACCTCAGCTGCGGTCGCCCGACTGTTCTTTTGCTATCTGCCAGTTGTCCATAATATCTTTGGGGATGCGACCATCTGCTTTGCGGTGGACGTGGCCAACCAGCGTTGTCTGCGATGTCTAAGCAGTGTATACATGCTTTGAAGTCCAGCACGTGACAGCTCCTTGACTTTTGTCATTTCATCCTTACATGATGTCAAAACCAATTATTATTTGAAAGTCATCATTACACAGTGTCCAGACCATTATATTATTTGTTTCTCATTGTTTGACGACTTATTTTAAGTTCAGCCCCATTTTGGGTTATAATCATGGATATTGTTATTGTTATACAGAATTGGCATCATTGCAGTCAGGGCAAACCCATAGGTGCTCAGTCTCCATCAGTATATGTCGAAGAGTGTGAATGTTAACTGTTCCTGTAGCTTGCTGGTTGTAAACATGATGGATGCATCCTCTCATACGTCCATCTCTACTAGCCTTACGTTTGATGCCAAATTCCAACAGTCTTAACCTTGATGATTCATCTATTGCAGTGTCATTCTCTAACAGGTGATCATTAATTGTTCTCAGTATACCACCCTTATCCATATCTAGTGTCCCCACTATGGGTGCTCTTGATGCTAGTCTGTCAGCTCTTACATTACCACATACCCCAGCATGACCAGGACAGTATACCCACACAAGCTCTTGTAGACTGGAAGCTTCTATGAATGTTTTCCATTCATGCCGCAACCAACCACTTTGAACCTTCATGGTAGATTACTCATCATTACCCTTTAGCTCCCCAAGGAACATATGCCTTTAACAAACTTATACCAAGTCTTCCTGTCCCGTGCCATCAGCTCAAGGTCTTTCTGTGTCTTCTTCATTCTTCGATTTCTGTCTCCATTTCTCTTCTCCATGTGTCTTTGGGCTTCCATCTACTTCACTTACCATGGAGATTCCAGAACAAGGACTGCCTTGTAATGCTATGAACAGGTTTCCTCATGATGTGTTCTATCGTATCCATCGCCAGCATATTCTTATCATCTCTTGTTCCATTGGCACTTGTCTGGTTTTTGTCCTTAGTTCCACATTGATAATCTTGTCGAACTTTTAATTCTGAGCAATGATAATTTGTCATACTTTCGATGCAGAGCAATGATAATTTGTTGTACTTTCAATTCTGAGCAATGATAATTTGTCGTACTTTCGATGCAGAGCAATGATAATTTGTTGTACTTTCAATTCTGAGTAATGATAATTTGTCGTACTTTTGATTCTAAGCAATGATGATTTGTCATACTTTTGATTCTGAGCAATGATAATCTTGTCGTACTTTCGATTCTGAGCAATGATAATCTTGTCATACTTTCTATTCTGAGTAATGATAATTTGTTGTACTTTCGATTCTGAGCTAACACCCATTCGTGAAAGTCTGTAACTTCTTGATGTTTGTTTTTTTGTTGTTTTGTTCTCCATATTTCAGAGCCATACAATAAGACTGACTTGACATTTGAGTTGAATATTCTAATTTTTATGTTGGACTTGATTCCTTTTTATTCCCATATGCAGTGATAGCTCCTCTTGCCTTTTGCATTCTTGTTGTGATATCACTGAGTGTCCCTCTGAGTTTGTACTCGTTGCTGCCAAATATGTGTGTTTGAGTCTACATCTTTTGTGTTTTTTCATGTTCAATTTTGATATTATTTTGCAGCTTTTTTTTTAAACAAAGTATCCCGTTCAACCCTTGATGCGTTATAATTAGGACATATGGTGTAATGAATTCAAGACAATAAAATCTGATTTCCCATATCAAAACATAGTATCTTCTTCCCCCCTCCACTCAGTCCAATTAGAGTAAATGAAAACCAAAATTGTGTTAATGTGTGTGTGTGACCTCCTCTTTCCAAGAAACAAACAAACAATTAAAAATAAAAAACAAACAAATATGAACAACAACAAAAATCAAGTCTCTCACAACTGCCCTGCTGTTAACAAGGTGGAAGGGGGTGATAAAGCCTGGAAGTGTCTGAGATTACATACAATCCACCAACTATCTGCCATCATCCACACGAGCACTCCATCAGACTACCCCTTATCCTCTCACCATTATTGATTATTTTGCAGCATTTATTCTCATAACCTTTGTCTTTTCTCTGTGATTTTTCAGACCCAATTGCTGAGAACTGCCATGAAATACGTAGTTTCCTTTTGTCTATAAAATCTAGATGGTTGAGCTGTTTTGTCTGAACCTACATAACTCGAATTCTGTGTTTGTAGAACCTATGATTCACCTTTAATACTTCAACTCTTTTCCCTTCTTCAGTTCATTGTACTTCCAAAATGTATGTGTTTTAATTACCTTTGTATTTCATTGGTATATTTCGTTTTATGGATAATCAGCAGTGTGCATTATATAACTGTTTGGATAATGTTATCTATTCAAAACCTGTTGTATTATCATTGCAGCTATTGCATATTGATTTTTGTTTTGATTTCATATTGTGTCACTACCCTGTTTAGCACATGTAACTATTACATATTGATTTTTATTTTGATTTCATATTGTGTCACTACCCTATGTTAAGCACATGTAACTGTTACATATTGATTTTTGTTTTGATTTCATATTGTGTCACTGCCCTGTGTTTAGCATATGTAATTATTACATATTGATTTTTGTTTTGATTTCATATATTGTTTTATGACACTGTAAATCTCGGCAGGCAATCCCAACTGAAGTTTAAGCAGTTTCATGTCGGACTTTACTAGGTCTCTGAGGAAGCAAAAGACAAGAATAGCACCACTGCTCCCTCAAGCATTTGATAATAGGAGAGTAATGTAAGGTTATCCATGGGAGTGGGCAGGGTCATTGCTCTGTGAGGAGGGGAGAAAAGGAGAATATATTTGACATATCTGTGTTGGAAGTTTAGGAGCTGTGGTAGCGCAGTGGTTATTGCACTGGCTTCCTAGGCTCTATGGTTCATGGTTCGATCACCACTGCTCCCTCAAGCATTTGATAAGGGGAGAGTAATGTGAGGTTATCCATGCCGGGCGGGCAGGGTCGTAATGTAAAATAGACTGCTACAGAAACCACCACCATAAGAGTACATGAATGCCTTGGTGGATGCTTCCTGCTAGGGGACCAGCTGTAGGCGTGGCTCATTGTTCCGTGGGGGGGAGGCGGGTTGGGGGGGGGGGGGGGGGGGGGGTGGGGGGGGAGAATGTGTTTGACATATCTGTGTTAAACGTTTAGAAGCCTTGGTAGCTCAGTGGTTAGTGCACTGGCTTCCTAGCCCGGTAGTCCATGGTTCGATCCCCAGTTGAGGTGGGATTTTTTTAGACCGCAAACGGCTCTGGGGTTGACCCAACTTCATGAATTGGGTCCAGAGCAACTCTGGGAAGGTTAAGGCGGCCATCATGATGCTGACCACATCACCCCTAGTGTGAAGATGGTCACGAACATATGGGCCTAACTCCATATTCCCAGTATTGTTGTCACGATATTGCTTCCCAATGGTCGTGTAATGGGATCCTTTATCTCCTTTTTCTGTTTTGGAGGTTTAAGTAATGTGTGTGCTTATACACCTTTAAGGCTTTGGTTCCAATTCTCTACACATTTCTTTAGATTGTTATTGAAGAAATTCTGAGCCAATGTATAATTTTTTTTTCTCTCTCAGCAGTGGTCAGATCCGCTTTATCAGCCAAGACAATGGGGATTCAGACAGTACCACATCAGAGGAGGAATTCATGGCCCCACCATCCAGACCACCTACAAGTATGTTCTCAGTACTTTTTTGAAACTCTGACCTGCAAATGTTTATATCAAAAGATATCAAATATTTTCACCATCAAAATAAAGAAATGAAATAATAGTGTTACACAATTGGTTACAAATATATATATTTTTTTTAATGCCAGAAATATTTTCCACAAAAATACCAAGTTTGTATTGGGGGAAGCAAAAAATTATAATATTTCATTTCTTCACTTCTTCTTCAAGTACCATGCCTCGTGGCGAAGGCGCTCATGCCTGTTCACAACTTCCTGTCTCCTGTATAATGATCTCATTACATGCCCATTGAGGCATATTGGAAATATGGTGTTAGGCCCATATTTTCTTGACCATCGGCACACTAAGGTTCATGTGGTCAGCATCTCACCGACCACCTTAACCTTCCCAGAGTTGCTCTGGTACCCAATTTAAGAGTTGCGGTCTAAAAAATCCCACCTCAACTGGGGATCGAACCTTGGACCACCGAGCTCGGAAGTCAGTGCACTAACCACAGCTCTCCCTGTCACCAGTACTATTTATCAATTCTGTTGTTGATTTATTTCCATGCTATGATGTCAGACTGTCCAATATCTTCTCTCTTTGTTTTCTTCTATCTCTCAATTTTTCCTATTGTCACAATATACTCCAGCCTTCTTCTTCTCATAACAAGCCCAAAGAAAGTGTAACAAGAATAATTAGCTTCTTTTGCACAATGGCCTCTTTCAGGACATCCTACTATGTTAAGCTTTCCATCATATTTTTACATTCTTTTGTAAAACCACATCTCTGTGGTTTCTAGTGCTATGACTACTTGTTTACTAATTATCCATGACTGACTTCCATATGTCAGGATTGGTTCTATTTAACACCGAAGAACTCTTACTTCCATGGACAAAGAGTTGTTGCATAAAATATATTTTTCCATTTGATGGAATGCTGCTACTGCCTTGACTATTTAGCTCTTCACCTTTGAGATGCATCTTTAGTAGATTGTGTACTGTAGCACTTTAATGATAGTATCTAATATTAGTAACTAATTTTTGCTAAATTTTATCACAATATTTGCAGTAAATTTGATAAGATCAGAAATTTGATCTGTCAACAGTTTTATCATGCAATGGAAAGTATCCGCACCATACGTTACGTTGATCATTGAATAAATAAGCAAGTTATAAGGAAATTAGTAACATAAACAAGATTCTAAAAAAATTCATTGTTTTCTTCACAGGAAAAGTCCAATACTTAAGAAATGGAATGTCCGAGTATTAAAAAAAACCACATACTTAGAATGTATTGTGATAATTGATTTTGAGATGTTTAGATTCCGTTCAGGGGATTATACATTATCAGAAAATAAACTTATTCCAGTTTATTTATAAATTTACCTAAAATGCAATGCCACTCCTGTCCATAAATCCACTGCATGATCGTATAATGAAGTAGGTGGATTTTTATGGATAGTCTGAGCTTTTTTCTTGAGTCTGACAAATCACCGGATATCAAAGTTGCGACAACATTTTTTTAAAAGCTACATTCATTCATGGATAAATTTTAGATTGGTTATGACATTACACTTACTAATAATGTGCAAAATTTAAATGTATTTCTGTTCTAAGATTTATTTTACAGAGTGTTGCATTTTGTGACTTCATCATTTTTCTTTGAGCTTCTTATGGAGCATAGAGCCACTACTGTAGCTGGTTCCCTGACAGGAAGCCTGCACCAAGCAGTCTTATTGTCTTGCAGCAGTGGTTTCTATGGCAACTTATTTGACATGATGAGGTTACCAGACCCATGCACAACTTCACATTAGTTGCCTTGTACAATGTGCCTTAGGGTGCAGTAGTCCTATTTTTTCTTCGTCTCTTCTGGGAATTACACGGGACATCTTAAGGCTTATTTTGACAAAATCTTTTCTGTCATGATTGAACAGAATGTTATTGTGTAGTGGAAAACAATTTTTTTAGCATGAAACGGAATATTTTTGTGCCAATTTTTGTTTCTAAATTTTATTAAATATATTTTTTTATTTCAGTGGACCGAAGCCCTAATGTCATGAAGATACAGGTCAGTTTACTTTGATCACTTATGTTGTTGCCATATTTTCTTTTTAAGAGAATATGATTTTCATGGGTTTGCAGTGGTGTTGGACATAGTGAGGGATAGTGCTTAAGTGAGTTAATATTTGAGATAGGGAGGCTAGATAGAGAAAAGGAGGCTAGGCTGCTTGTTTGTAGCAGGTGTTGATAATCATGGCTTCCAGGAAGTTTGGTCCCTTACTGTGTGTAGCAGTTGTACCCGAACTGTGTTGTGACTTCCTAGGAAGTTTGGACCAAGGATAATGCAAAGAGTAGACAAAGAAACTCATTCTTAATAAAAAATTATGTGAACAAATTCACCATATATAATCCTGATAAAGCCAGAATGAACTTTGATTTTCTGTTTTACCTATTTCAAGAAAATCTAAATTCAGTATATTGCCAACACAGAATATGAAAATATACAGGAGTAATCTGTCGGTAATTTTATTCTGCTGTGTTGTATTAAAATTGCTTGCGATACTTGTCACTAAATAATGCTGTTGCAATGAAGTGCCTTAAAATATTATTAAACATATTTACTTAAATGGTCCCATGTAGAACCCAGGAGTCTCTGATCAGACAGAGAAAGAAGCGGACTGCTTTTCCCTCAGGCATGTCATACATGGTGACTAAAATGAGGTTGTGCATGGGGCTGACAACCTCACTGTGGAAGACAAATTGCTACAGAAGCCATTGCTGCAAAAGCATGTGAGTGCTTGGTTCAGGTTTCCTACCAGGGGACCAGCTGCAGTGGGGGCTCCATGCTCCGTAAGGATAACATGAGGATGAGGATGAATACTTTAATGCCTCGTAGTATTTACACACTGATTACTTATTTTTGTGTGTGTTTTGATCTTAACGGGACAGAAAAGCGATATATATTCCTTGGTGATGAAGTCTTCAGGGAGGTTTTCAGACCGGAGATGGCTTTCTTACCACAGACCCACTGTGCCCAATATGATGGTTAAAGTAAGCATTATTTGTCCTTTGTCAAAAGTGTTCTTGATAAAGAGTGTAGTAATTTTAATGATTTCCACATAACCTAACGAAGTGCTGTGTGTGGAATCTGGTATGCTAATGCGTATGATAATCTTTATGTGTCTTGTTCTCATCAGTGATAATTATGACTACCTAACAAGTAAGCTATCATTTCTTTATGGTGTGTAACTTCTGTCCTGTATTCATTTTCTTCCTTTCCATTTTCTTCCACTGAGCAAGTCAGCACACACAAACACTTGGAAATTATAGTGAACAATAAAACACTTATAAAAACTGAGGACAAATGACTATATTTCTTTTTTTTAAATTGCCAGGAATTGAACGCAAAATTTTTGCTTGGAAGGTAAACATTCTAACGCTAAACCACCATCGCGCTTGGACTATATCGGTTTTTTTTGTTTGTATTAACTATTTTAATGATTGCCTCCTTCAGTCAATGCTGCATCTGTTACTTGCAGACATACTGAGTAAATTATTAAAGAAGATTTAGAGTCCATTTCTGAACTGTAGCTTTGTGTGCTTCTTTTTCATGTGTGTATGTGGTAGTGCAGATAGTTTTGGCAGTTTAGATCAGAGATTTAAAAACAGAAAGTTAGATAGCATCGTTTTCTGTTTCAGCGAGAGACCGGTTTAAACACACAGAAACAGTTCACTCATGGTGACATGTGTGTTATGAGCTGCAGGTGAGAGATTTAACAACTAAAACATTATTTAAAGCTGTGTGCCCATATGTTAAGAAACTCCGTGTTTTACCAAGATTGTCTACCTTGTGTTTCCGATCTGTGAATCTTGGGTACATACATTTTAGGTTACTCCTGTCCCAAACTTTTAAGGTAATTGGTTCAATTTTATTGCTCAGGAGAGAGTTACACATCATTGCAACTGTTACATTTATAGTAGATACGGGGGAAAAAAACCCCACCATTTTGATCTGGGGACACATTTAATAGTTCATTAGCAGCTTAAAAAGTAGAGGCAACCAAACAAAAAAGGTGTGGAGTGAGTTTTACAATTGAATGATACAGTGATGGAAGGGGCTCTTTGAGATATAATTATTATTAAAAAGGTTAATATTGCATATAGTTATGAGTGCATAGAATTTACAAGAACTACTCAGTTTGTGTTTTTATTTTCATTAAAGCCATACCAGGGTACTGGGCATTGGTTTAGAGATAAAACTTGCCTACAGCGTCAGATTTTATCAAAGCATTTTTTTAAACAAATAAGGATGAACATTATTAATATTATATGGCACACGTTTCAGTAGTAAACAAAATGAATATCTTTATCTTTGCCACTTTTAGCTTATATCATATTTGCACCCCAGTGTGGTGGTAGAATTGTGAATACAGGTCTATAAACTTTTATCAGAAAACCGAAATATTATGAAAATCTAAATGTTCTTTGGGCAACTTTTCGATAACAATGTGACCGATTTCTGACCATTTGGGGCGATTTTTCTAACACAGTTTTTGGCAACTTGGGCAAATTTTGACTTTTTTGTGTGGGTGATTTAGTCTACTTTTCAAACACGATTTGGGCGACATCTAAAAACCAAAAACATCCAGTTTCTGAAACGATGCTGTCTCAGAGGATTTTGGATAACAGGTTACAGACCTGCATAATAACCCTCAGCAGACGCAGCATAGGATAGGCAGGGATTATGAGAAACAAGATTTTTCAAGAGATCGAAGATAAAGAGCAAAATGTTTCTAAAAAATGAGAGACAAAGAAAGTAGTGTTATTAATAAAAATGAGATGCAAATATGTTTTTTGACAAGAAAATGTGAAATTTTCATGAAAATGAGAAAATATAAATAGAAGGATGCTTGTTCGCAAGAAATGAAATGAGAGTTGAAGTTTTTTGTTTTTTTTTAAATCTTAGAAACGAATACATTTTCAGAAAATCAGAATAAAAGGCGAGTGTTGACAGAAAACAGAAATAAAAAGAAGTATGTTTTTAAAAAAAAATGTGAATAATACTATTACACTGATGAGTCATAAAAAATTATGGAACATCCAATGTTTGAATGCCGTCACAGTATTTACAAGCTGATGACTTTATACAAAGGAAAGCATTTTCAGAATCTGAGATATAAGGCCAGAAGGTTAGCCCTTTCCAGGGCTTCATCCTGCTAGCTTATAAAAGCTAGTAGTTCATTTCAGGGCTTAGTTTTTATCAACAGTACGATACTTCAGTTGACAAAGTTCTTTTATTTTTGAGTGGCTGTTATGTCCTGATGTAACTATTGGACTTCAGTCTTGGTTGAAATGAACATTGCCTTGCCACAAAAGAAAAAATAAATAAATAAATAAAAGCTAATCTGAGTGAGGCAGCAGGAAAATGTTTTCAGAAAAGTTTTTTTTTTTTAAAATAGAGGATTGTCTAAACATTTAAATATAACAGTATTCATATATACAGGAAACTTCATAAAATAGGGAATCTGAGCATTTGTTACTATAAATGTTAGATATCTTCCAAATTAGAGCATTTTTTTGTCATACTTATGTATCTTTCACACCTTTAGGTATCTTCCAAATCAGAGCACTCAGCTTGAAAACTACAACCACAAGGCTTTCTGTGGCATTTACTCAGAAGATGGCAATGTATTTTTGTCTGCATGCCAAGGTAGGACAGAAACTGAGTTGTAATTATCCAGACATAATATTTGTTGTATATGCATCATCATCATAACCAGGAACCGTTTCTGAAAATTGAGGAAAATTAAAAACTTAGAGATGCATGGAGAAGAAACACTAAAAAGGAGCAGATGGAGAGGGAAAGACCTGGATTTAACTGTTTTCTTGCACAGGCCATGCCAGATGAAGTGCATTTGTCAGTGCTCTATCCTCCAAAAGGAGCTAGAAGAAAATATAAAGAGAATGCATGAGGGTTGAGACCAAGATTCTCATCTAGGGAACTGCAAAATATAGTCGGACGGTATTTGACAAGAATAAAAATTAATATATAATGGTTATTGTTATTGTTGAACAGAATCAACATCATTGTACTCTGGGCAAACCCATAGGTGCTCAGTCTCCCTCAGCATACGTAGAAGGGTATGAATACTAACTGTTATACATGAACAATGCATCCTCTCATACGTCCATCCTTGCTAGCCTTACTTCTTCTTCTTTCTTTGATCCATAACCGCCAACCGTCAAAGCAGTCAGCGGCCATCACGCCTGGTGGCGTCTTGTAGGGCAGCAACAAATTGATTCCACTTTGCTCGGTCGGCGGCCATCCTTCGTACAGTGCCCCAACTGTGGTTCATTCTTTGCATCTCAGCTTCCACAGTTCTCCGCCAAGTTGTTTTTGGTCGGCCTCTCTTTCGCT
The DNA here is from genome assembly GCA_024509875.1 of Oreohelix idahoensis. Classification (NCBI taxonomy): domain Eukaryota; kingdom Metazoa; phylum Mollusca; class Gastropoda; order Stylommatophora; family Oreohelicidae; genus Oreohelix; species Oreohelix idahoensis. Next base: position 749,085 of record JAMPIV010000150.1, read on the forward strand.
TTCCCTCGGGGGTCCATAGCATAGCTGTTCTTGTGATGGTATCAGGGTCCCTTCTGAGGACATGGCCAACCCAACTCCAGCGTCTGCCAGCTATGATGGTGTGCATGTCCTCCTGGTTACTCCGAATAAGTAGTTCTTGATTGCTGATGGTGTTTGGCCAAAAGATTCAGAGAATTTTCCTTAGGCAGATTGTGTGGAAGGAGGACAGTTTCGACATTTCCTTCTCTGTTACTCTCCAACATTCCGCACCATAGAGAAGCACAGAAAGTACACAGCTCTCATACAGTCTTAATTTAGTGTTTGTGCTGTACTGGGAAGACTTCCAAATGTTGTTGAGAACAGCAAAGGCTGTTCTCGCTTTATTCATCCGGCCGACGCCCGGCGCCTGCCCTGCCCCTGTCTGTTGTTTATGTCCTTGCTTGTTCCGCCGTCAGGTGTTACTATGCTTCCTAGGTAAGTAAATGTGTCTGTCTGTTCTAACTTCTGGTTCCTTACTGTTATTGGCTCAGGATTGCCCACATTTAGTGTCATGACCTCTGTCTTCTTCAAATTGATGTTCAGGCCAACCTGCTGGCCATACTTATTCAGTCTATCGGTTTTGTCTTGAATGTGTTGGTGTGAATGCGCGAGTAGTGCAATGTCAACTGCATATTCCAAATCTTCCAGTGTAGAAAACGTTGTCCATCTAATTCCTCTTGGACTGCCCTCTGTTGTCTGGCGCATCACCCAATCTATGACTGTCAAAAATAATGTTGTTGATAAGGGGCATCCCTGTCGTACTCCTGTTTTCACTTCGAAAGTTACATTACTCGATCCAACACTGCACGTAAAGTTAGAATAGAGGCTTTTTATAATGGAAACAATGCGGCTGGGAATTCCATAAGCCCTCAGAATTTTCCATAGGCTGTCCCTGTGTATGCTGTCGAAAGCCTTTTCAAAATCAACAAAGTTAATGTACAGCTGTCTCTGCCATTCTGAGCACTGCTCTATAATGTTCCTGAGGGTAAATATATGATCTGCACATCTTCTGTTCTTTCTGAAGCCCGCTTGTTCTTTCCTCAGTTTATGATCAACTGCTTTTGAAATTCTCTGGATGATTATCCTGCCTTGCTAGCCTTACATTTGATGCCAAATTCCAGCAATCTTAGCGTTGTTGATTCATCTGTTGCAGTGTCGTTCTCTAACAGGCGATCATTAATTGTCTTCAGTATCTCTCCCTTATCCATATCCACTGTCCCTACTGTGGGTGCTCTTGAGGTTAGTCAGTCAGCTCTCTCATTACCATGTAACCCTGCATGACCAGGACAGTAGATCCACACTAGTTCCTGAAGATTCGAAGCTTCAGTGGATGTTTTCCATTCATGCCATAGCCATCCATTTTGAACCTTCCGAAGCATGGACTGAGAGTCTGACACAATAACTGCCCTGGTTGACGGAGTCTCAGACAGCCACCTCAGAGCTGCAGTAACTGCCTGTATCTCCATTCTCATGCTGGAAGTTGTTGTCATGTAAGCTCTGCTCTATTCGATGACAATCTTACCTTTTACTCCAGCCGAGAAGCCTCAGCCTAATTTCTCACCACGGTGAACAGATCCATCGGTGTACACAATGGCATCATTTTCTCCCACATGATCATGTAGGAGTTGATTAATCTCCAGCTCTGCTTTCCCATCGCCCCAAGCTCTGCACTCCCTGCCAAGGCTGATGATGACTTGCTGGTAGTTTGTCCAGTTAACATATTTTCAACTGTGATCACCTGTCTAATTGCCTAGTATGATGGTTACTTGGGGTAGGGTGGGAGTTTGAAGGTCCAGTGAGGTTCTAGTAATACATATAATAATGTTAAATTGTTGTTTAACTAGGACTGCTGAGCTTCACACTCTTTTGCAGCCAATACCACTTTGAAGACTCGTTGCTATTATCTACCCTGTAGATCTAAGCTTTTCCTGTGGCTTTTCTGCAATTCCAAAATGTGTTGAGTTGAAGTCAAGAGTTTAATTTCTCAAGCTTGACTGACATTCAAAGGATCATCACATCTTGTTCCAAGCTAGGAGGAAGGTGTGTGGCATTAGTGCAATCCTCACCATCCAAGGGGGCTCTCCAAATATGCAGAGCTAAAATACTTTGCTCTGGTTATGGGCTCTCCCAAGGAATTGTCACGTCTTACACAGAGCCACTTCTCAGCTCCCCTTGCCCCTCATGGTCCATAGTGAGATCCTCCTGCATGCAGCCAACCAGGTAAAAGCCAGAGTTACGTCTGGGGCTCAAGTGACTCCTCCAAGCGTAGTATGCAAAGATGGGTTCTCAAGTTTCACCACAGGGGGAATCCCTGGAAGTGTGTGGATGATTTCAAGAGTCAGTGAGGGTGTAATTAGTCTCACAGACAGTTTCACTTCCACATTTGAATACTGTAGCATTGTGCTTAGCCGATGGTCATATAAGGATGACTCCAGATATGCCTCAATGCATACTAATGTCAAATAAAGAGTACATTAAATATGAACCCAAACGACTAGTTTTCCCAGACGCATGCACACACACGCACAAGCTTTTTTTTAATGCCATAGCAAGCATGAAGAAACTACCATTTTTGGACGAAGGGGGAAAAAAGCACACACATCCACAATTTCTAAATTTTCATGTACTATATTTATGTTAATTGGACAGGAGGGATAATGACAAAAGCAAATATTGACAAGTGGACATATATGAAATTTTATATATATATATATATATATATTTATTTATTTGTTATACAGTACAGTCAGGATAAGCGGAAGCCTCTTGGCCCATCTAAAATACTTCATCTTATCTGAAATTCTGCTTATTATCAGGAGGTTCTACCAAAGAAGACTTCTAGCCGGGACCTACCAAGTTTCTTCGACTTAACCGAAATTCGGCTGAAGCAAGTTCCGTTTATCCGGACTGTAGTGTGTGTGTGTGTATGTGTATATATATATACACACACACACCCATATATATATATATATATATATATATATATATATATATATATATATATATATATATATATATATATATATATATATATATATATATATATATATATATATATATATATATATATATATATACGAGGGAAGGTCAAAAAGTAATGCCTCCTATTTTTTAAGTATGTAAATACTGCATCCTGCCATCAATGGTACCTATACCTTGTAGCGGTATGGCAGCTTGCGTACCCTGACAATCCCCAGAGCTATGCCAGTGGGAGTTTTACTCCTGGTAGGTTCAACCAAGCTGGACTGGTCTGTGTGGGTAGGGGTCAGACAAAAGCTGGTACCCTGGTCCTCCAGGTTGGGGGGTTTTAGCATAGGGCTGACACCCCTGTCTATGTAAATAAAAATAATGAAGTTACGGAAACAACATCAAATGAACAAACTTTGCTGCGGGATGGACATTCGGAGTCTGTGGCTCGTATGACTGTCAGTGGTGAAAGCCGAAAGGAAGCCACTGACATGAAAACGGATGTCCTGACCGCAAAACAGGATACAAGAATAGGATTTTGGAATGTCAGGACAATGTACGAGACAGGTAAACTAAGACAGGTCACGGCAGAAATAAGAAACTATAGGTTACACATCCTGGGGATAAGCGAGAGCAGATGGACAGGGGCAGGAAAAGTTAAAACAGCAACAGGAGAAACAGTACTTTACTCTGGAAGAGAGGATGGACAGCACAGTGAAGGTGTAGCCATTATTCTACAGAAAGGGATAGAAAGGACATTACTGGAATGGAAACCCATCAACAACAGACTGATACGATTGAGATTGAGAGGGAGATTCACCAACACTACAATAATACAATGCTACGCACCAACGAATGATAGCGATGAGGAGGTCAAGGATGAATTCTATCAACAACTGCAGAAAGAAATGGAGGACACACCTAGATATGATCTTGTTATAGTAATGGGAGACCTCAATGCGAAAGTTGGTACACACAATACATATAATGAAAGAACAATGGGGAAATGCGGCAGCGGAATAGCAAACGAAAATGGGGATAAGCAAATAAGTTTCTGTAGCATTAACAACCTGGTCATTGGAGGAACACTTTTCCCACATAAGGAAATTCACAAGTTAACATGGGAATCACCAAATGGTCGGGACAGAAACCAGATAGACCACATCATGGTTAACGGTAGATGGAGACATGCATTACAAGATGTGAAGGTAAGAAGAGGTGCAGATGTGGGAAGCGATCACCATTTAGTAGTAGCAAAACTGAAAGTGAAACTAAGAAGGGCTGGACCAACTGTAACTGCACAGAAAAGGTTTGACATCAGCAAATTGAAGGACCCCCTTACCAGAAAAGCTTTTGCGGCCGACATTAAGAAACAATATCAATTTGCCAAAAGCCAGGAAAAGACATTGACTGATGATATAGACCAGAATTTCAACACCATTTCAACAGTATATAAGGAAAGTAGCAAATCATGCTTAGGATTCCAGGAAAGGAAGAAGCAAGACTGGATAACACCAGAAACACTAAACACCATAAAGATGAGAAAGGAAATGAAAAGAAAGAAAACAGAAGCGAAGTCCCCCAGGTTAAAGCAACTATATAGCGAACAGTACAGTCAACTGGACAGGGAAGTTAAACGCCAAACCCGAGCCAACAAAAGGAATTTCCTAGACGATCTTGCAAAACAGGCAGAAGAGGCAGCACTGAGAAATGAACAAAGCACAGTATACAAAATAACTAAATTCATCAGCGGAAAACAAGGTGCAAACAATATTACATTAGTAAGAGATAAGCAAGGAAATCTCATCAAGACAGCAGAGGGACAAGAAATAAGATGGGCAGAGCACTTCAGAGAAACTCTGAACAAGGAAATACCAGAGACACAATTGAATGTTCCTGAGGCTGAAAACGATCTAGATGTAAATACAGACATTCCACGAAAAGAAGAAATCATCACAGCAATCAAAGCGTTAAAGAACGGTAAAGCTCCGGGCCATGATAACTTAAATGCAGAGCTATTTAAGACAGACCCTGAGCTAGCAGCAGAACTATTAGAACCACTATTTGCACAAGTGTGGAAAACGGGGACAACACCATCAGAGTGGAACAAAGGAATAATTGTCAAATTGCCCAAGAAGGGAGATCTTTCAGACTGCAATAATTGGAGAGGAATCACTCTTCTCTCAGTTCCCAGCAAAATACTAGGCAGGATAATTATACAGAGAATTTCAAAGGCAGTAGACTACAAACTGAGGAAAGAACAAGCAGGATTTAGAAAGAACAGAAGATGTGTAGACCATATATTCACTCTCAGGAACATTATAGAGCAGTGCTCAGAATGGCAAAGACAGCTTTACATAAATTTTGTTGATTTTGAAAAGGCTTTTGACAGCATACATAGGGACAGTTTATGGAAAATACTGAGGGCTTATGGAATTCCAAGCTGCATAGTGTCAATCATAAAAAGCCTCTATGCCAACTTTACGTGTAGTGTTGGGCAGAGCAACCTAACCTTCGAGGTGAAGACAGGAGTACGACAGGGATGCCCCTTATCAACCACTCTATTTTTAACAGTCATAGACGGTGATGCGCCAGACAACAGAGGGCAGTCCAAGAGGAATAAGATGGACTACATTTTCTACATTGGAAGATCTGGAATATGCAGATGACATTGCACTGCTGGCACATTCACATCAACACATCCAGGAAAAAACGGATAGACTTAATAAATTTAGCCAGCAGGTGGGCTTGAACATCAATTTAAAGAAGTCTGAGGTCATGACGCTCAATGTGAGCAACCCTGAGCCCATATCAGTAAGGAATCAGCAACTGGTACAGACAGATACCTTCACATACCTAGGAAGCATAGTAACACCAGACGGTGGGGCAGGCAAAGACATCAACATCAGAATGAATAAGGCAAGAACAGCCTTCTTTAGCCTAAATAACATCTGGAAGTCCTCCCAATACAGCACGAGCACAAAATTAAGATTATACCAGAGTTGCGTGCTTTCTGTGCTTCTCTATGGTGCAGAATGCTGGAGAGTCACAGAGAAGGAAATGTCAAAATTGTCCTCTTTTCACACAACATGCCTAAGAAAAATTCACCGAATCTTTTGGCCGAATACCATCACCAACCAAGATCTGCTTACTCGTAGCAAGCAAGAGGACATGCAGACCATCATAGCTGGCAGACGCTGGAGCTGGGTTGGTCATGTCCTCAGAAGAGACCCCGATGCCATCACAAGAACAGCTATGCTTTGGACCCCTGAAGGAAAGCGAAAGAGAGGCCGACCAAAAACAACTTGGCGGAGGACTGTGGAGGCTGAGATGCAAAGAATGAACCAGAGTTGGGGCACTGTACGAAGGATGGCCACTGACCGTGCAAAGTGGAATCAATTTGTTGTTGCCCTACAAGACGCCACTAGGCGTGATGGCCACTGACTGCTTTGACGGTCGGTGGTTAAGGATCGAAGAAGAAGAGAAGAAATACTGCATCGGTGTGTAATTTGTAAATTTAGCAGGATTCCTCAAACACTCTTCTGCACTGTTTAGCATTACCAACCTGTTTCAGTAACAGGTGGCACCACTGTAACAGTTTAAAAATTGCTGCCAAAGACATTCGGTTAAAACAACGTTATGTCATAGAATTCCTCAATGCTGAAGGCGAGACCCCAATTCGCATCCACGAACGTTTGAAGAATGTTTATGGAGATTCAACAGTGGATGTTAGCACTGTCCGACGTTGGGTACATCGTTGTGACGAAGCTGAAGTAGAATCCAAGAGGCAGTCAATGGAATGGCATCACACAACATCGCCGACAAGAAAGAAGTTCAAAAGTTCACCATCTGTAGGGAAAGTTATGGCCTCCGTGTTTTGGGATGAGAAGGGTGTGATTCTTTTCGACTTCTTGGAACAGGGAAACACGGTGAATGCAGACCGTTACATTGAAACTTTGAAGAAGCTTAGAGGTCGTCTTCGGCGACTTTACCCATTAAAAGATCAGAGAACTGCACTACTGTTGCACGATAATGCCACGCCACACACCGCTAAACGCACCATTGATGCGATTGCAGAATTTGGCTGGACATTATTACCACATCCCCCTTACAGTCCCAATCTTGCACCTTCTGACTTCCATCTGTTTAGACCAATGAAAGAAGATCTTCGCGGACATCACTTTGAGGACACCGAGACCCTTAAACGCGCCGTACGCCAGTGGTTTAGGAAAAAGGACACACATTTTTACCGTGCGGGGATACATGCCCTTGTGAGAAGATGGACAAAAACTGTAACAAATAACGGAGACTACATTGAGAAATAAATTTTGAAGTTCAGACTTGGGGCTACATTTCAATGTGAATTTTATCTGTTTTCTTGCCTATTGAATGAAATTAAAAATTACGAGGCATTACTTTTTGACCGTCCCTCGTATCTCCCCGTACTACGCTGATATATATATATAATATATATTTATATACTTATATTATATCCGTATATATATATATATAATAGTTATATATGTTATAATATATATGTATCCATCCTAATTATAACCCATCAGAGGTTAAACAGGCAGTTTCCTCATAAATAAAATAAAAAATTAATATTGTTAGGAATTGATCAGTCTTTAAAGACTAAACTGTTTGATCTATTGGTGTTCTCCAGAATCAGAGATGTATTATTATCTTTAAAAAACAATGTTGTAACATTTCCAGACCAGCACATTAGAGTGTATGACACCAGTGACGATGAATTTAAGCTCATCAAGAATATCAGGGCCAGGGATGTTGGCTGGAGTGTGCTTGACACAGCTTTCAGGTATTCAGTTTTTAACAGTCTGTCAGGCTCCACATTTGAATACTTTTATTTTGTTCATGTTTATTTGATGCAAAATTTTCATTTTAAAGAATTTGTTTAAAATTTTACTTTTTTTCCCTAGTTACTTTAAAAAAAAAAAATCTTACTTACTACTTACTTATTCGTACCCGTTCTACCATGGGGTGTAGAGGTTTTCCAGAAAGAGCGCTGTACTATCCTATCAGCTGTCTTCCTGGTGGCCTGGTTCCAATCTAGTCCTCCGTCCTTCAGAGATTGTCTTCTTCTTCTTTGATCCTTAGCCGCCGACCGTCAAAGCAGTCAGTGGCCATCACGCCTAGTGGCGTCTTGTAGGGCAACAACAAATTGATTCCACTTTGCTCGGTCGGCGGCCATCCTTCGTACAGTGCCCCAATCTGTTCATTCTTTGTTCACCTCCACAGTCCTCCGCCAAGTTGTTTTTGGTCGGCCTCTCTTTCGTTTTCCTTCAGGGGTCCATAGCATAGCTGTTCTTGTGATGGCATCGGGGTCTCTTCTGAGGACATGGCCAACCCAGCTCCAGCGTCAGAGATTGTCTAATGTTCATTAATGTTTTAAGGCCTTGCCCTATCGTCTGGTGGTTACTTCAACCACCTTTCTCCCATACCTCATTTCTGAGGTTTGGAGCTGGCTTTTGTGGGTTGTAGTTACATCCATAGATCAAAACTGGAACTTAGGTGGAGCGGTATACAGACGTCTTCCGTCTTCTTGCCAACTTTTTTGCTGAGGAATCCTTGATTTATGGCCTGAAAAAGTCTGCCAGCTGCTGCTCATCAGGTAGCCAACTCTTCTTTGATTTTACAAAAATCTTCCACTCTTATATATGAGTGGCGCATGCCCGCTTAAGTTCACATGTACATGCATTTTATTTTAAATATGTATTTTGCATTCCTGCTTTTTATTAAGTAATTCATTCATACATTCATTCATAACCCTCCACTCCCAAAGGAGCATAGGCCTTCAACAAACACCTGCCAAGTCCTCCTGTCACGTGCCATCATCTCAAGTTCTTTCCACGTTCTCCTCATCATTTTCACCTCTGTTTCCAGCTCCCTTCTCCATGTGCTTCTTGGTCTACCTCTGCCTCTCTTGCCCTGGGGATTCCAGAACAAGGACTGCCTTGTAATGCTATCAACAGGTTTCCTCAGCGTATGTCCTATCCATCGCCATCGTCGTCTTCTCATCTCTTGCTCCACTGGCACTTGTCTAGTTCTTGTCATCAGTTTCACGTTGGTAACCTTGTCATACCATTTTAATCCCTCTATTCTACGCAAGCACCCATTTATGAAAGTCTGTAGCTTTTTGGTAGTTGTCTTTGTTCTCCATGTCTCAGAGCTATACAATAGGACTGACTTCACATTTGAGTTGAAGATTCTTATTTTCGTGTTGGACTTGATTTCTCTTGATCTCCATATATTTCCCAATGCAATGAAAGCTCCTCTTGCTTTTTATATTCTTATTTGATATCACTGTCTGTCCCTCCAACTTTGTCTATATTGCTGCCAAGATATGTGTACGATTCTACATCTTGTATTGGTGCTTCTTCATGTTCAACCCTGTTATCATTACCTGCATTTATTCTCATTATCTTTGTCTTTCCCCTGTGTATTTTCAGACCCAATTGCTGTGACCTCTCATTGAGTGTTTTCAATTTGTCCTGCATCTGATTACGGTTGTGGGACAGAAGAGCCAAGTCATCAGCAAAATCCAGATCATCCAACTGCTTAGTCAGAGTCCACTGGATTTCATTTCTGTTGTGTGCTGTCGATGTTCTCATAACCCAGTCTATTGCTAGAAATAAAAGAAATGGAGACAAGAGGCATCCCTGTCGCACTCCTGTTCTTATCCCAAACGGTTCTGTAAGCTGTCCTTCATGAAGAACTCTGCATGTCATGTCTTCATATGTATTCTTTATTAAATTAATTATCTTCAGGGGAACTCCATAATGCCTCATCAATTTCCAAAAGTGATTCTCTGTCCACACTGTCAAATGCCTTTTTTTAGTCCACAAATCCGTTGTATGGTGGTGAATTCCATTCCAGACTTTGTTCAACTATTATTCTCAAAGTGGCTATCTGGTCTGTACAGGATCTGTTTTGTTGAAAACCTGCTTGTTCATCTCTTAGTTTCTTGTCTATGGACTCTTTTAATCTCTCGAGGATAATCCTGTTTAATACTTTTCCTGGCACTGATAGTAACATTATTCCTCTATAATTTGTGCACTCTTGTAAATTTCCCTTCTTAGGCAACTTAACCAGATATCCTTCCTTCCATTCTGCTGGTATCTCTTCCTTTTCCCAGACTTTACCAAGTAATTTATATAACATCTCTGTAGCCGTGTCGATATCTGCTTTGATGGCCTCTGCTGGAATGCCATCAGGTCCAGACGCTTTTCCCTCTCTTAGAAGCTTTATGGCTTTCTTTATTTCTTCCTTCGTTGGTCTTTCTCCGTTAATTTGTAGCTCTTCTTCTGCTGGCTGGATGTCGTTTGGGGGGGGGGGGGGGTTGTGGAGCCGGTCTATTGAGAAGGTCCTCAAAATATTCTGTCCACCTCTTCATTTGCTCTTGTATATTGCTGAGCAGTTTTCCATTCTTGTCTTTTATGATGCAACTTGTTTGCTTGTATTTCCCTGTCAGCTTCTTTGTGCTGTTATACAGTTCTCTCATATTTCCTTTGGCTGCAGCATCTTCTGCCTCTCTTGCCAACTCCTCAATATACTTCCTCTTGTCTCTTTTGATACTTCTTTTTACTTCTTTGTTTGCTTCTGTGTACACTTCTTGAGCCTTGGCTTTGGAACTTCTGGTTTTGCCTGTGTTTAAATCTGCTTTCTTGTTTTTTCTGTCTTTTAATCTTATTGATGGTTTCTGTTGTTATCCATGCTTTTTGTTGTCGTTCCCTTTTCCCCAGTATTTCTTCACATGTCTCATTCCATACCGTTTTGATTTGCTGCCAATAGTCTTCTGTATTCTCTACATCTTCCAGCTGTTGGAGCACTTGGAATTTGTTGGATATTGTGACCCCAAATTTGTCTCTTGTTTCTTGATTTCTTAGATGTCCTACATTAAATTGTTGTCTATAATTTTGCATTGTTGCATATCTCTTGAGTTTCATTTTTACTTTGGCTATCAGAAGGTGTGATCTGATGCCACATCTGCTCCTCTATATACCTTTACATCCTGCAATGATGATCTAAACTTCTTGTTTATGCATATATGATCAATCTGATTTTCCGTTCTATGGTCTGGTGATATCCATGTTGCCTTGTGTATTCTCTTATGTGGAAACATGCTTCCTCCTATAGCCAGTTGATTTGAAGCACAGAAGTTTGAGAATAGTTCCCCATTTTCATTCATTATTCCCAGCCCATGTTTTCCCATGACTTCTTCAAAGCCGGTGTTGACTATACCTATCTTTGCATTCATGTCACCCATCAAAATTGTGATGTCTCTTCTTTTTACTTTTTCCATAATTTCCTGTAGTCTAGTATAAAATGCTTCTTTCACAGACTCTTCTTTGTCATTAGTTGGTGCATAACATTGGATGACGTTTACATTTATTTTCTTTTTAGCTGTTTTAAAGGTAGCTGTTATTATTCTGGGTCCAACAGCTTCCTATTCAATGAGTGCTTTCTGTGCTTCTTTAGATAGCATAAGAGCTACCCCTTCACTGTGGTGTGAACTTAACGTCTTCATGTCCTGAGGACAGCACCAATTCACCTGTGATGAGTTTCTTCTTGTCTACCCCCTTCCACTTTGTTTCACACAGTCCCAGAACCTCGATTTTATATTCCCTCATTTCTGCTGCTACTTGTGCCACTTTCCCTTGTTCGTTTAATGTCCGAACATTCCAGGTGCCAAATCTGGAAGTTCTCCTAGAAGAAAGAAGGTTAGTCAGTAACACAGACTCCTTTCGGCTTTCTCTGTGTTGCATCAAACGCCTCCCTGCGAGAGGACCTTCCCCTGTCTTGGATGGCTGTGTTTTATTTTCCTTAATCGACTTGTCCATATTTGTTGAAGTTTTTTGTGGTTTATTTTTTTTACAGGATGGGGTAACCAGCCCCATGCCCAACCCTCCTTAGTCGCTTTCTACGACATGCTTGGCAGGGAACAGTGTTACTATTCTTTGCTCCCCTTTCGAGCCCCGGTAACACACGGGTGAATTCATTCATACATACAAAGAATAAAGTATGATTCTTCTTCTTCTTCGTACACTCTCAGACATCCACTTGAATGTTCTCAAAGAAAGCAGTAGTCAGTTTGAGGCTATTTGAATCCCCGTAAAGCTTTTCCACGAAAGGAGCTGGCGTTGGCCATATGCACTTTCTCTGTACCACATATAAGGGGCAACTTTGAAGCAGATGCTCAGCAGTCATTTTATCAGTGCCACAGTTACACTGATCGGTAGTTCCTATCTTTAGCTTGTTGAATAGATGGTATCTCAATCTGTTGTGGCCAGTGCGGAGTCTGAAGATTACCACTTGTTCTCTTCTGTGGAGCTGGTAGTAAGCATCATTCTGTGTGTGCCCTGGATGTTCTACATTCCATTTGTTTCTGTATCTGATTCTGATAAAACTCTTTGCCTCCTCAAAAGTTATGCTTGCATCAGGCCGAGGTAGATGTGAACCTTCTTTTGCCATTCTGTCAGCCTCTTCATTGCTGGTGATGTTACAATGAGATGGGATCCATTGGATCACAACACTTTTGAATCGTTGACAAAGTTTGTGGAGCACTATTCTGAGATCGTCCAGGTCTGTATTAATTTGGCTTTTCAACGTTGCAATTACTGACTGTGCGTCAGTAAAGAAAGCAACTTGTCTCTCTGCGCTTTCTTCTATCAATATAACCTCTGCTGCAGTTTTCAGGGCCTCTGCCTCTGCTCTGAAGTTGCTGGAGAATCGTCCTGTCGCCACTGACAGCCTTTTTTTGCACCATTGCTTAAGGTCAGAAAGACACCCCCACCTCCATTTTCTGTTGCATTTGTTGCTGATCCATCTGTGTATGCATGGGTCCAGGTGTTGCATGGGTAATGTTTCTCTATGTATTTTGTCGCTATGGATTTTCTATCTGTTGCAGTTTTGCTCTTTATTCTTTCAATTCCAGGAAACGATTTTGTTTCCAAACTGGAAGCTTGTGTGCAGTGTAGATGGGTTTAACAGTGGATATTTCATCTGTGGATACTGCTCTCATTTGTGGTTTGGTTGATTCTACAAAATTGCTTTGTTTGAGTCTTTGCCTTCTAAGAGCATTTATTCTATGGCACATTGGGTGGTCTGTTAGTCTTTTGATTTTTTCGGCCTGTTGCTGAGCCCTGCAGTCTCTTCTATCTGTCATTTGCTGGAGGCATGTAATCTTTTCGAGTTCTTTTATAGGTGTTGACTTCATGCCTCCCGTTATAATTCTCATTGCTTGACTTTGGAGTCTGCTAATTTTATCGAAGTTTGTCTTAGCTGCTGTTGCCCATGCTGCCATGCCATATTCAAGGACTGGCCTCACTCGCCCTGTGTACAATGTCTTAAGCACTTTCTCATCTGCACCCCAAGTTGTTTCAGCAAGTTTTTTCATAATTGCCATTCTTTGTCTTTCTCTCATTCGATTTCTTTCAACCTGATTTTTCCAAGTCAGACGGCGATCAAAAATAATGCCAAGGTAGTTTGGATTTTCATTTAAATGAAGATTTTCTCCGTTTAGTACTAGTTTGAAGCTCTGAGGTCTAGTTGAGAGGGAAAATACAGTGTACGTTGTTTTCTCTTCATTAATCTTCATGAGCCATGTTTTGGCCCACTCTTCCAGTGATGTTAGTGCTTGCTGCATCAGAATGTTTGCAGTAGTGATACGTTCTTCATAGATCCACAAGGCTAAGTCATCTGCAAAGGAAGCATTGTGTGCTATTTGTTGAATATTGTCAGTTATGTTGTTTGCTTTCCAGGTGCCAAAGCCTAATCAGGTTATAATCATCAGCAAATGCTAAACTGAATCTAAAAAAAAATCATATACTGTATATTATCACAAACACAGCATTTAATGGTGACCATGATTCTCACTTCCATAAGTTGTACATTTTTTGGAGTCACAGTATGAAGTATTTAGCTTTTGTTTGTACAGTCATGAATGAGAAAAAAAATGATGTCCTAGAACATTTATTGTTGTGGCATAGCTAACAGTAGTATTGTTGTTTCACTCAAGCCTACCATTGATTAAGTCTTGCTTCTGTATCCTCAGTCCTGATGGGCAGTTTGCTGCTTATTCCAGCTGGTCTGACTGTAGTAAGTGACTTCAGTTTTTCTTTTTTATTAAATCATTGTATGTGTGAATCGAAAAGAAGAAATCATCATAGCAATCAAAGGGTTAAAGAACGGAAAAGCTCCTGGCCATGATAACTTAAATGCAGAGCTATTTAAGACAGACCCTGAGCTAGCAGCAGAACTATTAGAACCACTATTTGCACAAGTGTGGAAAACAGGGACAACACCATCAGAGTAGAACAAAGGAATAATTGTCAAATTGCCCAAGAAGGGAGATCTTTCAGACTGCAATAATTGGAGAGGAATCACTCTTCTCTCAGTTCCCAGCAAAATACTAGGCAGGATAATTATACAGAGAATTTCAAAGGCAGTAGACTACAAACTGAGGAAAGAACAAGCAGGATTTAGAAAGAACAGAAGATGTGTAGATTATATATTCACTCTCAGGAACATTATAGAGCAGTGCTCAGAATGGCAAAGACAGCTGTACATTAATTTCATTGATTTTGAAAAGGCTTTTGACAGCATACATAGGGACAGTTTATGGAAAATACTGAGGGCTTATGGAATTCCAAGCTGCATAGTGTCAATCATAAAAAGCCTCTATGACAACTTTACGTGTAGTGTTGGGCAGAGCAACCTAACCTTTGAGGTGAAGACAGGAGTACGACAGGGATGCCCCTTATCAACCACTCTATTTTTAACAGTCATAGACTGGGTGATGCGCCAGACAACAGATGGCAGTCCAAGAGGAATAAGATGGACTAAATTTTCTACATTAGAAGATCTGGAATATGCAGATGACATTGCACTACTAGCATATTCACATCAACACATCCAGGAAAAAACGGATAGACTTAATAAGTTTAGCCAGCAGGTGGGCTTGAACATCAATTTAAGGAAGTCAGAGGTCATGACGCTCAATGTGAGCAACCCTGAGCCCATATCAGTAAGGAATCAGCAACTGGTACAGACAGACACCTTCACATACCTAGGATGCAAAGTAACACCAGACTGCGGGGCAGGCAAAGACATCAACATCAGAATGAATAAAGCAAGAACAGCCTTTTTTAGCCTAAACAACATCTGGAAGTCCTCTCAATACAGCACAAGCACAAAATTAAGATTATATCAGAGCTGTGTGCTTTCTGTGCTTCTCTATGGTGCGGAATGCTGGAGAGTTACAGAGAAGGAAATGTTGAAATTATCCTCTTTTCACACAACATGCCTAAGAACTGCCATCAATGGTACCTATACCGTGTAGCGGTATGGCAGCTTGCGTACCCTGATAATCCCCAGAGCTATGCCAGTGGGAGTTTTACTCCTGGTAGGTTCAACCAAGCTGGACTGGTCTGTGTGGGTAGGGGTCAGACAAAAGCTGGTACCTTGGTCCTCCAGGTTGGGGGTTTTAGCACAGGGCTGACACCCCTGTCTGTGTAAAAAAAACAATGAAGTTACGGAAACAATAATAAATGAACAAACTTTGCTGCGGGATGGACATTTGGAGTCTGTGGCTCGTGAACCAGAGTTGGGGCACTGTACGAAGGATGGCCACCGACCGAGCAAAGTGGAATCAATTTGTTGTTGCCCTACAAGACTCCACTAGGCATGATGGCCACTGACTGCTTTGACGGTCGGCTTCTAAGGATCAAAGAAGATGCCTAAGAAAAATTCACAGAATCTTTTGGCCGAATACCATCACCAACCAAGATCTGCTTACTCGGAGCAAGCAAGAGGACATGCACACCATCATAGCTGGCAGACGCTGGAGCTGGGTTGGCCATGTCCTCAGAAGAGACCCTGATGCCATCACAAGAACAGCTATGCTTTGGACCCCTGAAGGAAAACGAAAGAGAGGCCGACCAAAAACAACCTGGCGGAGGACTGTGGAGGCTGAGATGCAAAGAATGAACCAGAGTTGGGGCACTGTACGAAGGATGGCCACCGACCGAGCAAAGTGGAATCAATTTGTTGTTGCCCTACAAGACGCCACTAGGTGTGATGGCCACTGACTGCTTTGACGGTCGGCGGCTAAGGATCAAAGACGAAGAAGATGTGTGAATGTTGAAACATGGTTTCTACCTTTTTTTTATTTTGTTTTTAATCGCAAGTTTGAAAGAAATTATGTTCAACAGGATTTATGTACAGGTAAATGCTAGGTTTGCAGATATCACTACATAGTAAAGGGCCAAAGAGCGAGAGCTCAATGCCACTGGATCTGTAACAACAACAAATGTTAGGTTCTCCACCTATGTGTCACACTGGGGTGTGAACTGGGAGTAAAAAAAAATAGTAACACTGTAACCTACCATACATGTCATGAAGGATACATCTGCTCCAGTCCTGCCTAACTTACAGCAGTGAATGGAATGGCATATGACAATAACCCACTTCTCTCAATGAAAAACTGTTTGGAGATGTCAGAAACCTTGAGCTGACTAGTGCCTTTATTGGGGTCATTAATGTAGAAGTCTGAGGGCGAACAGAGAAGAAGATAAAGGATACTAAGGAAGGTTGAGCATGGGGCTGTGTGCCCCATCCTGTAGAAACATTAAGCTACAAAAATTGCAACAACAGAATGGACAAGTCAACTAAAGACAATAATTCAACTGAGCCATCTAAGACAGAAGAAGGTCCTCTGCTAAGGAGGCTTGTGATGCAACCTAGAGAAAGCTAAGAGGAGTTTTGATTGCTAAGTCACTTGTTTTCTTCTAGAAAAATCTCCAGATTTGGTACCCAAGAGAACTGGAGACTGCAGTGAAAAAAAGTAGTCATGATTTGTATATCGGGTGAGGGCTCATGCACACCAATTTTTACACACTTTTTCTTTGTCGAGCCCTACTAATTTCGTGAAAGAATAAAATAAAAAATAAAACCAAAGTATTTGTTTTATATAACACCCATTCCACACAAGTTGCACACCGTGCGTTGCGCACTTTTTTTTTTCTGGCGCGAGTTACTATTTTGAGTGAGACCGACTGACAATAACATACATCGGTAATTATGTTAGTTGGGATGCTAGGTTGGAGCTCGTGAAACCTGGCTTTTTTCCTAGAAGCAAGCGCTTGAACCCATTCTGTCACTCAGACACACGTATGAAATGGGAAACTGATTTCTTGGTTATAATAGAGTTTTTAAACATGACTTTACAAAGAAACATGTGTGTTCATAATTTCCTAACATTGCCGCATACCTTCAGTTCATCTATGCAGCATAAATGGGGACCGGGATGTCCATGAGGCTTTACAGTTTGAACCAGGGGATCACAGTTTCTGCATATTTTCTCTCATGTTTTCTTCAGACAACAAAGAAATTCTTGGAGGGTGAGTTATCAAAATCATATAGCATCTAAGTGGGAAAAACTGCATGGTAATGAGAGAAGCCTGGAACAGACTATTGTACGAGAGTTATATAGCTATATGAGGATAAGCAAGGGAGAAATCATAAATGGGTGCTTGCTTAGAATGGATTTAAATGGTATGACAAGGTCAGTCACCATTGTGGAGCTGATGACAAGACCCAGATAAGTGCCAGTGGAACGAGATGAGAAGAAGATGCTGGCGATGGATATGACACACATTGAGAAAACCTGTTGATAGCATTACAAGGCAGACCTTGTTCTGGAATCCCCAGGGAAAGAGAGGCAGAGATATACCAAAAAAAAAAACACGGAGAAGAGAACTGGAGACAGAAGTGAAAGTCATGAGGAAGATGTGGAAAGAACTTGAGCTGATGGCATATATCAGAACTTGGCATGTGTTTGTTAAGGGCCCATGCTCCTTGGGGAGCTAAAGAATATTGATTGACTGATTGAAGGAAGACAAAATATATTTTGTCATGGTTCTTTATCTTCAGTCAATCTGTCAGTACCTTTCAGCCACCT
Source organism: Oreohelix idahoensis (assembly GCA_024509875.1). Taxonomy (NCBI): domain Eukaryota; kingdom Metazoa; phylum Mollusca; class Gastropoda; order Stylommatophora; family Oreohelicidae; genus Oreohelix; species Oreohelix idahoensis. Next base: position 767,053 of record JAMPIV010000150.1, read on the forward strand.
GTGAAGCATGGGTCCTCAACAACAACAAATGGCAAGCCTTCCTGTCTCCTGTGCTGTCTGTTCAAGGTCTCTCCACGTCACCTTTATCCCTTTCTCTTCTCCATGTGTTTTTTTTTTTTTTTGCTCTCCCTCTGTTTTTTTTGGTGTCCCTCAATTTTTTGTTTCCTTTGTAATTCCAGATCAGGGACTACCTTATAAAGCTATCAGCTGGTTCTCTTATTGTGTATCCTGTTCTCCTCTTGTTCCATAGGCATTTGTCTGGTTCTTTCCATCAGTTCCATATCAGTGATCTTGTTGGTACACTATTTCAGTCTTCAAATTTAATAGGTCAAAGTTCGTATCAGTAAAGAATTAATGTCAGTGTTCAAGAGTGAATTGTTGGAGAGGATTTTGTAAACTGAACTCTTTCATGCCCCATATAGATTCCAGGGTTCTGTGAGGAGACAAAGAAAGAATGTAACTACTGCTGCCTCAGGCATGTCATGAGATTGTGCATGGGGCAGGTAACATCATCCAGTAACCAACAGTTGCTATAGAAACCACAGCTGTAAGAGTTTGTGTTTTGAAGCTTCCTCAAAGGAGCCATCTGCAATGGTGGCTTTATGCTTCATAAGGAGGGAAACAAATGATAATGGAAATAAGGATTAATTCTTTCATGAAATTAAAATGGTGGTATTGACCACTAATTACACTAGTGGTTATGTAACTGATTTCTTTCATGAAATTATGATGGTATTCATCATAATAATTTTCCGTTGTGCTTCTTACGGAGCATGTTGCCACCAGTGCAGCTTGTTCCCTTGCAAGAATCCTGCACCAAGCATTCACATGCCCGTGCAGCAGTGGTTTTAGTGGCCATCTGTTATACATGATGAAGTTGCCAGCCCCATGAACATCCTCACATTAGTTGCCTTGTATGACATGCCTTAGGATGCAGTATTCCTGTTGTTTTTAGTCTCTTCAGAGACCTCCGGCAACTGCATACATGTTGATTTTAGCCATGAATTACACAAGTGCTTATGTAACTGACGTCTTTCATGAAATTATGATAGTGATGGTGGTCATGATTGATACTAGTGCTTCAGTATATTTCTCTTTCTTCTTCATAGTGCCAATGATGGACACCTGTATGTGTATGACAGGGAATTAAACAAGAGAACATTGAAAGTAAGTTGTTGTTGTTGTTTAACTAGGGCTGCTGAGCTTCTTGCTTTGTTGCAGCCAATACCAAGTTGAAGACTCCTTGATATTATCTACCTTGTAGATTTAGGCTTTTCTTGTGGCTCTTCTGCCATTCTGAAACATGTTAGGTTGAAGTCATGAGCTCCAGTTTCTCCAGCTTGGCTTGCATTTAAAGGATCATCACATCTGGTCCTAAGCTAGGAGTTTGAAGTGCATGGCATACTGTGCATTCCCCACCATCCAAAAGGGCTCTCCAACTTTGCAGAGCTAAAATACTGTGCTCTGGTTCTGGACTCTCCCAAGGAATTGTCACCTCCTGCACAGAGCCACTTCTCAGCTCCCCCTGCCAATCACTGCATCCATAGTGAGATCCTCCTGCATGCAGTCAACCAGGTCAAAGCCAAAGAGTTACATCTGGGGCTCAAGTGACTCCTCCAAGCTTAGTGTGCAATGCTGCGTTCTCTGCAAGTTTCACTAAGGGGGAATCTCTGGAAGTGTGTGGATAATATCAAGAGTCAATGAGGGTGGAATTAGCCTCCCAGACACAGGTTCACTTCTACATCTGTATAATATAGCATAGGTTTTCAAACTTTTTTGGTCCGCGCCTCCCTTGACCTGTGCATAAATCACCGCGGCTCCTCTCTATACTATATATTATATATAAGCAATTGTACCCAAAAAGATATTAATGACTTCTGAATGTGCATATTTGTATTAGTGATCAGCTGTTCATAACATAGACCTGCTCTGGAGTTTTATGGTGCATTTGTCAATAACGTCTAGTACCTAATGACACGTATTGGTACATGTAATAATACCTCGGCGCAAACATGTCGTACTACGAAGATCTATATATATTGATGGACCTTGGCTCATAATATCGAGCCCAACACTTTTCCCAAGCCACTGCGACGCCCTTTGCCGAGGGCCGCGATGCCCCTGGGAGCCACGACGCACAGTTTGAAAACCTCTGTAATATAGCATCATGCTTAGCCGGTGGTCATATAAGGATAACTCCAGATATGCCTCCATGCATATTGAGAGTAAGAAAAGTAGCAGTTACTGTCCTTTCATTCATTCATCACCCTTCAGCTCACTGGGGAGCATAGATCTTCAACAGATTTATGCCAGGCCTTCCCACCCGGTGTCATCTGTTCAATCTCTTTCCATGTCTTTATTATTCCTTTTGTGTTTGTCTCCAGTTAACTTCTCCTTGTGTATTTTGGTGTCCCTATATCTCTCTTACCCCGGGGATTTCCGAACAAGAATTGCCTTGTAATATGAGCAGCTGCTTTCATCATTGTATATCCTAAACCATTGTCAGCATCTTTTCCTCCCCAGTTGCTCTATTTATATTTGCCTGGTTCTTTCCGTCATATCCACAGTGGTGATCTTGTCATACCATTTCAATTTTTCTACTTTGCACAAGCATTCATTTATGATAGTCTGTAACACAGTTACTTTTAGTTTTCTTTTTTTTTTTCAATACATTTTGTAAGCATTGTTTGACAGGATATCAAAATGGTCGCTGGTTTAATACCCAAGGTCTAGATTTATGGAGCATAGGCCTTGAGGTTACTTACACCAAGCCATGCAGTTCAAGTTCTTAGAATGGTTTCTTAGGTCTGCCTCTAGTTCTCGTCTGCCTGCGTTTTTTTCTGGTCTTCATCAACGACTTTTACTTTTGGGGGTTCCAAAACATTTTGGATGCTGTTAGCTGGTTTCTTCACTGTTTTCTGTCAACTGTAAATATTTTTTTCTCTTCACCTCTTGTTGCACTGGTATTTTTCTGGTCCTTTCCATCAGTTCCACATTGGTGGTCTTGTGAGACCATTTCAATTTTTCTGTTCTGTACTCATTAATGAAAGTCTGTAACTTTATGATTGTCATTTCAATTGTCATCAGTCTTTCTGTTCTGTACAAGCACTCATTTATGAAAGTCTGTAACTTTATGATTGTCATTTCAATTGTCATCAGTCTTTCTGTTCTGTACAAGCACTCATTTATGAAAGTCTGTAACTTTATGATTGTCATTTCAATTGTCATCAGTCTTTCTGTTCTGTACAAGCACTCATTTATGAAAGTCTGTAACTTTTTATGATTGTCATTTCAATTGTCATCAGTCTTTCTGTTCTGTACAAGCACTCATTTATGAAAGTCTGTAACTTTATGATTGTCATTTCAATTGTCATCAGTCTTTCTGTTCTGTACAAGCACTCATTTATGAAAGTCTGTAACTTTATGATTGTCATTTCACTTGTCATCAGTCTTTCAGAGATACACAAGCACTCATTTTGAAAGTCTGTAACTTTATGATTGTAATTTCACTTGTCATCAGCCTTTCAGAGATACACAAGTACTCATTTATGAAAGTCTGTAACTTTATGTTTGTCATCTCACTTGTCATCAGTCTTTTAGAGATACACAAGCACTTATTTATGAAAGTCTGTAATTTTATGATTGTCATTTCACTTGTCATCAGTCTTTCAAAGAAACGCATATATTTGAGTTCGCAGAGTTCTTACTTAAATTATTCTTCCAAGTTATGTAACAGATGATGAGGATAGGTTGAATATAAGGTCAAGGACATGGAAAATATTGGTCAGCATGGAAAGAACTTGAACTGATGTCATTGGACAGGAGGACTTGGCATCAGTTTGTTGACAGCTTGTGTTCATTGGGTAACTTGAAGGTGATGATGATGACCTACTTTTATTAAAAATATAAGTAATTACAGAAACAGTAAATGCATACAATAAGCATTTGATCGTGGAGAAAGAAGGAAATGAGGGTTCAGGGAGCATGAAAATGAACAATATAAGCCAGGAGGAGTCTATTTTGCTAAAAGAAAAAAAAAACTTTTACAGTAGCAGGAGTGTGTACATTATTAGAAGTGGGAGAGATGTTTTAAAAAGTGAAAATGACAATTACTTCCCAAGAGTACTGGGTTTTATTAGATTTTTTATTGATAGACTGAGGTTATCATTGGCAGGTTTAGTTTTATTTCAAGACATACACATCTTGAAGCAAGACATTCCAGGGGAGTCATCATAAACACATATTTCTTACTTATACTTCTATTACAGTAATAGTGTTATAGCTAACTAACAGGTAAAAGATCGTCTTTGACTCCATAGTTTATTGACATAGTAAATGGGCATATATTTGTTTAAAAACCTACTCTGCTATCTAGCTATTGGCATTAATAATTCTAGTTTCTCAACTTTCACTGTATGATAAAGCAACAGAATCTGTCACACATAATTAGATTTCAACTGAGGGTCATGTCTTCAGACAAATAAAGAATAGAAATACTGTTTCCTGAGGCATGTCATATGTGATGACTGATATGACATTGTGCATGAGGCTAGTAACCTCATTATGTAAAACACATTGCTATAGAAAACACCTCAGTAAGAGCATGAATACTTTAGTGCTGGCTTCCAGCAAGGGAGATGTGGTGGTGAGAAGGGAAATGATGATGATAATGTGTTCACAGCAGTGGTTCCATATAACGTGAAGCTTGTTTGTTTGTATGCTTACAGATTGATGCTCATGATTTTGATGTAAACACAGTCAGGTTTGCTGACAGCAGTTCTCACATTCTGTACAGTGGTGGAGATGACGGGTTGTGTAAGGTGTGTGTAAACAGACAAATCTGCACATGTAAGACCCTGACAAACAGGGTAGGATAAAGTCATTAAAGCTGAACAAATGAGCGCTACTCCGTGTAGCTCCAGGGGTCTCTGACGAGACAAAGAATGAGTATGACTACTGTACCGTAAGGCGTGTTGTAGAAGGTGACTAATATGAGTCTGTGCATGGGGCCAGCAATCTCATCATGTAAAACAAATTGCTACAGACTCCACCATTGCAAGAGTTTGTGCTTTTGGTATAGGCTTCGTGAAGGGGCCATTGACAGTAGTTTCTCTATGCTGGACCCCTTGTAGGAAGCCAGCACTAAGCAGTCACATACTCTTGCAGCAGTGGTTTTTGTGGTAATTTGTTTTACATGATGAGGTTACCAGCCTCATATTAGTGACCTTGTAGGACATGCCTGAGAATGCAGTAGTTCTATACTTTGTAATGATAATAGTATTATAATGAAATTCAGTTAGTATTGTGAAAGCAGTAAACAAAATTATTTTTTGATAGCTCTGAAAGAAGATATCTTATACTATGTGTGTTTTTATTATGCGAGGCACTCATGACCCTGTACAATAGTATACGTGTGTTTTCAACTAACTTTGATGACATTTTTGCTCACTTAAGTTCACTGTCCCCAACGCAGCTGGGGGAAAACATGCCATATTTCCTGGTATACCTACTTATCATTTCACATATTTGGCACAAGTAAAACCTGTAATGCTATGTTTAAACTTTGTTGTGTGTGACTCTTTTGTATATTTTTGTTTTTAGGTTTGGGACCGACGAACATTGAGAGAAGAGAGGCCACTTCCAGTTGGGGTGTTAGCTGGTCACAGTGATGGAATTACTTACATTGATTCCAAGGTGAGGCACAATAATGTACAGGCATCCTTTGATTTATGCAAATTCCATACATATATATGGGGTTGCACTAATATACGAGAAAGCAAATTGTCCCTGCTGCTTGTTATATGCAAGAAATGTTAATCAGAATCGACGTCATTGCACTCCGGGCAAACCCATAGGTGCTCAGTCTCCCTCAGCAAATGTCAAAGGGTATTGTTGCGTAATGAATTTGGCAACAATGAAGTTGCACAGAAAAAAATGGCACTGGTATTTCGGGAGATGATATATTTTGAAGAGTACACTTAGGTGCACATTTGTTGAAGGTATATGGTAGAAACAGTATTGTATTAACCAATCAGGAGTGGAAGATAAAAAAAGGATGACGTTTTGTGTTGGTCGATGGGTGACGTAGTGTGGTAAACAGATGATTGAAGACGGATGCCTGAAGTATAGGCTAACATTTTTGGTTCTGAGTTCAATAACTCAGAAAAGACATGGAATGATGTTGCAGCTGTGATTTATACTAGTCATGGAGGGAATCATGGACTATGTATTTAGTAATGTCTTACGCCTTCGTGGCCTGGGAGGTTCATACACTGTTAAATCGGAGTCTTTATAACCTTACCAGTTACGGAAGGGTGCGAAGGGTCATTGTGGAGAAGAGTGGATTCACTGTTTATGAATTGAATATCCCTACGTCTAAGATTGTCAATCTTACTGGATAGCGTGCCTTTTTGCTTATATGAAGACTGACGAGACAGAATTATAATGACCGTCACTGCATATTATATCTGAAGTATTCGAAATAAACATGTTTTTTTTTTTTTTTTCGTATGCCCGCTAATACTCGAGGCGAAATCTCAGGTTATTATTAATATTTTAACATGACATTGATTTTACGTGAGTATCCCTTTGTTTCTTGTACATAGACAGGTGTCCCTCGCCATTCAGGCAAATACTCTCCGATTTCGGAGGTACCCATTAGAGCTGGGTCGGCTCAGGAGCCGCCAGTCCCTGGTCGACGACACTCCTTCAAATGTGCTCGCCAGGTCTCGAGTTAAATAAACATGTTGATTTTGATATAACCACTATGGACCTTACGTATTGCCCCAGTTGGCTGTTGTGCGCCATGCATTACGTTTCATGGTTAACTTTGCTGTTCTTTATATGACTGCCTATGGTGATGGGACAACTAGATGCTGTGGCATACCCACGATTGGTATTTTCGCGTGAAGTTTGACCAGGGCAGCATTGTGTTGCATACGATGATGCAACAGGTATGAATGCTAAATTGTTCCTGTTGCGCACTGGTTGTATACACGGCAGAAACGTCCTCTCATACGTCCATCCCTGCTGGTCTTACGTTTGATGCCAAATTCCAGCAATCTTAGCCTTGATGATTCATCGATTGCAGTGTCATTCTCTAATAGACAAACATGAATTGCCCTCAGTATTTCTTCCTTATCCATGGTCAATGCACCTTTTATGGGTGCTCTTGAAGCTAATCTGTCAGCTCTTTCGTTGCCACATACCCAGGCATGACCAGGACAGTAGATCCATATCAGTTCTTAAAGATGTGATGCTTCTATGGAGGTTTTCCATTCATGTCGAAGCCAGCCATTTTGGACCTTTCGAAGCATGGATTGTGAGTCTGATACAATAACTGCCTTTGTTAATATGTTAATAAAGTCTCAGACAGCCATCTTAAGGCAGTTACTGCTCCATTCTCATGCTGGAGGTTATTATCATGTAAGCCCCGCTATGTTCAGCAATGGTTCTGCCCTTTACTCTAGCAGAGAAGCCCCACTCTGATTTATTACCACAGATTACAGACCCATCAGTGTACACAATGGCATCATCATCCCCAGTATATCATTTATAAGCTGATCAATTTCCAGCTCTGCTGTCCCATTGGCCCAAGTTCTGCATTCTCTACCAAGGCTGATGATGACTTGCTGGTAGTTCATCCAGCTCTCATCTGACTTACTCCACTCTTCTCCCTTGAATATATTTTCAACTGGGGTCACCTGTCTAATAGTCTTCTCTGCCTGTTGAAAGTTAATATCTGTTGATTTTTTTTTTTTCAAATATTGGCAACCTCTTTCTTATGTTTTTAATATGCCAAGAAATTAGTAACATCTACCTCATTCACCAAAGACATGAGAATTAATTTTGTGTAACTATTTCATAAAAATTGAAATAAATATTTGTTTTCAAGCAAGTAATATAAAGGAAAAAGCAACAAACATTTACTAAAGCAGTTGGAAGATGTTGAAAACTCTTAGACTGCAGGAGAGAAAGAAAAATATTGACATCTCTTCAGATATATGCAAGCAGAAACTGAAGTGTATTTCAGTGGGAGGAAAATTCCCTAAGCCTTCCAGCAAAATGCAACACGTATAATATTTTTAATTGTTCATTTATTTGCAGTCTTTAGTTAGCCAAGTGTTTTCATTTAGCAAGTGAGCCTTTGATGCAGCTACAAAGTAAAGACAGGGAATAACATGCACTATATGTCCCATTATGGTGGCTTTCTTAGTTCTCGGTTATATTAGGGCGCATCTCCAAATATAAAAGACCTTTAAGTCTGATCTAATCTTTAAATCAGACTTAAAGGTCTTTTAAATTTTGTAGATGCGCCCTAATATAACCGACTAAGTTGAACAGGACGCGCCTCGCCAAAACGAGACATAATTTTTTTTTTTTTTTTAAAGTTCTTGGTCGCATTCATCTGTTCTTAATGCAGATTTGCAAGCCAGATTATTTGCTCGATAGATCTTTGTGCTTAACAGTCATTGAACGTACAATTGGCTGAGCAGTTAGAGCTCTTTCCTCTTGTGGCAAATTATTTTACCTGGTTCCGGTATTAAACATTGGCAACGTGACCTCCATTCTACCTACCTGTAAATGGGTACCTGATTGTTCTTGAATTATAGTAGGCAAAGGCAGCGAGGAAGAGAACTGGTCACCCCACTTCATAAAAATGTTGTACCTAGTATGGTGAAGTCTCTAACATTTAACACCTCTAGGCCAGTTTCTGCAATGTGACTGACTACCTGTGCCTTTTAACAGTCATTCATTTTTTCCTGTTTGCAGAATGTTAGCACACGAAAAGTATATGTGTAAGAAATTATTGCATGAGATTATTATATCGGTTATTCCCCTTCAAGTTTTACTGACAAATGTATGATGATTGTTACCCTTGATTTGACTTGTGAAAACATTTGAGTGCATGTATTATTCACACTTTTCAGTGGCATGTAAGTAAATCACCTGCCTACCTAACTGTTGCAGTTTTCAGTCTGTGAGCAGTCAGCTCATTCCAGTCTGCTAGCCATGACATAGTCTTGTCATCAGTGACAGTCTCATTATAAAGATGTCCATTGAGACCAGAGGTTTTGAACATGGTTCTTAATTGTTCGCCTTTAGGACTATAACATGGCTCTTAATTGTTTGTCTTTAGGACTTAAACATGGCTCTTAATTGTTTGTCTTTAGGACTGTCACATGGCTCTTAATTGTTTGTCTTTAGAGCTATAACATGGCTCTTAATTGTTTGTCTTTAGGACTGTAACATGGCTCTTAATTGTTTGTCTTTAGGACTATAACATGGCTCTTAATTGTTTGTCTTTAGGACTATAACATGGCTCTTAATTGTTTGTCTTTAGAACTTAAACATGGCTCTTAATTGTTTGTCTTTAGGACTGTCACATGGCTCTTAATTGTTCATCTTTAGGACTATAACATGGCTCTTAATTGTTTGTCTTTAGGAGTGTAACATGGCTTTAATTGTTTGTCTTCAGGACTGTAACATGGCTCTTAATTTTTTGTCTTTAGGACTGTCACATGACTCTTAATTGTTTGTCTTGAGGACTATAACATGGCTCTGAATTGTTTGTCTTTAGGACTGTAACATGGCTCTGAATTGTTTGTCTTTAGGACTATAACATGGCTCTGAATTGTTTGTCTTTAGGACTTAAACGTGGCTCTTAATTGTTTGTCTTTAGGACTGTCACATGGCTCTTAATTGTTCTTCTTAGGACTATAACATGGCTCTTAATTGTTTGTCTTTAAGACTGTAACATGGCTCTTAATTGTTTGTCTTCAGGACTGTAACATGGCTCTGAATTGTTTGTCTTTAGGACTGTAACATGGCTCTTAATTGTTTGTCTTTAGGACTGTCACATGACTCTTAATTGTTTGTTTTTAGGACTTAAACATGGCTCTTAATTGTTTGTCTTTAGGACTGTCACATGGCTGTTTATTGTTCGTTTTTAGGACTGTAACATGGCTCTTAATTGTTTGTCTTTAGGACTGTCACATGACTCTTAATTGTTTGTTTTTAGGACTTAAACATGGCTCTTAATTGTTTGTCTTTAGGACTGTCACATGACTCTTAATTGTTTGTCTTTACGACTGTCACATGGCTCTTTATTGTTCGTCTTTAGGACTGTAACATGGCTCTTAATTGTTTGTCTTTAGGACTGTCACATGACTCTTAATTGTTTATCTTGAGGACTATAACATGGCTCTTAATTGTTTGTCTTTAGGACTATAACATGGCTCTTAATTGTTTGTCTTTAGGACTATAACATGGCTCTTAATTGTTTGTCTTTAATATTGTGACAAGGCTCTTGGTTGTTTACATTTAATACTGTGACTTTAATTGTTTGCCTCCAGGATTATTTCTATGTCTTAGACATGTTCAATGAAACAATGTTATAATAATCTATTTGTAGTTGAACTGGAGTGATGTTTTAAATGTGTTTTTTTTTTTTTTGGTTTCATCAACAGGGTGATGCTCGCTTCTTTGTTTCCAACTGCAAAGATCAGACAATAAAACTCTGGGACATACGACATTTCTCTGACCAAGAGGGAATAGACGTCAGTGCATTATAGAGGCTGTTTTTATTTAAATAATATTTTTTTTTAACGTACGCCCGCTATTACTCGAGGCGAAATTTCAGGTCAGTATGTCTAACCTGAGACTGATTTTACGTGAGTATCCTATTTTCCCTGTACGGGCAGGTGTCCTCTCGCCATTCAGGCAGATACTCGCAGCCTTCGGAGAGTACCCATTAGAGCTGGGTCGGCTCAGGAGCTGTTCAGGTTATTGCAGTCCCTGGTCGACGACACTACTTCAAATCTCTCGCCAAGGCTCGAATTAATCCAGTCCAAATCCTGGTCGCCGATACTTCTTCAAATGCTCTCGCCCAGGCTTGAACCTGGATCACCCGATCGCCAGCGCAGTGTGGTAGCCATTACACCAGCGCATAGAGGCTGTAAAGGTCTCATCTTTTTTCTTGCTGCTCCCTGATTTATTACCTCTCTTTGTCATCATTTTAATTTTTCTTTTTACTCCCTTTGGGGCATGGAGCCACCACTATAGCTGGCTCCCTTGCAGAAAGCCTGTACGAAGTATTCACATGCTCTTGGTGTAGTGGTTTCTGTAGACATTTTTTTACATGCTGCAGTTGCTAACCCCATGCAGAACACATTTGTGGTCGTTGTTGAGGACTGACCCCAGTATGTTGAAATTCTATATACTTCTGATTACCAAGATGTTGCATGCGTATTCTGATATTAGAAGTCAAAGTCCTCCGGATTCATTTCATTCATTTTTCTGGGATTTCGTTATGCACTACGCTCGTATCGATATTGTTAATTGTAACCCGTGTAATATGTTGGTACTTGAACATGCTTCATATTAAAGATATGAATATTGACTGACCTGATTATTCTCTTGCATTATTAATATTAGCAGTGTGAGGCAGCGTGTTTATGCATTAAATGTCACTGGTCATTATTGTTGAATAAAACAGTATATAACTGAACTCAGAATACGTCATTGAATAAGACCAGGATTCGATGACTCAAACATTTAATTAATATTCTTTTTTCCATGAGAAGTCACAACTACGTAACGACATAGTTCACAATCACAGTTAATGTACGTGTCGCAAGAGTTCATATTCTTCACTAAAATCACATGTTCAATAATATACAGTTCTGCTTAGCGGTCAGTTCCTTTTTCCAGCCAACATCCTTTGGCATGGTTCATATGCTAACTAGACTTACTCCTGCTGCTAGTTTTATAATGTCCTTTTACACTAGACTTACTCCTGCTGCTAGTCGTATAATATTCCTTTGTACTAGACTTACTCCTGCTGCTAGCTACATAATATTCCTTTATACTAGACTTACTCCTGCCGCTAGTTTTTAATGTTCATTTGGCATACAACGCCAGGCTAATCAGCCATATATATTCAAACTGCGTTAAGAACGACACGACTTACGTTTGCTTCACGAATACACTGCTAAGTTTGCTTACCAGCCACACATATAAATTCAGTGGCTATGCCACACTTTCCAAAGTGGTTATACCACACATACCATAGTGGCTAGGCCACACCTCTGAAACACTGCCGTTAGGGTCGAAGCCCACAAGTCGAATGACGTTTCCAAGTCATACGCGTCATGCATAGAGATATGCAGACCATGTCGTTAATATATATATATTCATTTGAGGTGTTCCATGGTACAATCATTTGAGCAGGATCCAAACCCAAATGCTTGCAAACATGTAACAATCCTCAACATCATTCCCCCTCGCTCCCAAACGTGACACTCGTGGCACGCATGAGAGTGGTGGAGAAGACGTATGCTTCTACCATATGAGTATTAATAATATATATATTTATAATTATAATAATCAATGAATACGCACAATGAGTCTTAGACTACCAAATATTAGCAATCTACAAAATGTTATCTAAAGAGTTAATTCATTTTTTTTTCAGAGAAGTTGCGCGATAATAAATCTGCTAAGTTATTGTCTGATCCAGCAATAGGTAGAATCGTAAATGAGAATTCCTGGAGCAGCAAGTACCATCTGTGAATTCTCGAATTACGCATAGTTCTGGATGTAATATAAGTAAGAGGGCTGTGGTCTGTCTGGATGTAGAAGTGCGTGCCGAAGAGGTATCTTGACAGCTTCTCGAGGCACCAGACCACGGACAGGAGCTCACGTTCACCTGTCACATACTTCTGTTCAGCTGATGTCAATTTGCATGATATGAAGAAACAAGGATGGAGCATTTTCTTGTAGCATTGTAACAAACAGCCACCGATTCCATAACTTGATGCGTCTGTTTGAAGTATGAATGGAATATGTAGATTTGGTAACAACAAAATAGGTGTCTTAGAAAATAATTTCTTAATATTTACCAAAGCGCTCTCGCAATCTGGTTCCCAATGTATCTTATTCGGACTACCTTTGGCCAACAGTGTGGACAAAGGAGCAGATATTTGTGCGAAGTGCGGGATGAATTTATGGTAATAGTTAATTAAGCCTAAAATGCTTCTAACCTGTTTCTTAGTCGACGGGGGTAGAAATATCTAGAATTCTCTTGACTGTATTGTCATCAGGATATAGTTTGTGGAAATTTCCTGACAACCTATTTGGACCTTTGAAGGTCGCACAGTCAAACCATGTTTGCGTAACGTATGCAGAAGAGAAGTTAAACCAGCAATGTGGTCTTCCCAAGAGTCATGAAATAAGCAGATGTCATCGATGTACGTGATGACATCTTTCCGATCGCCAAGAAGATGGCGCATCATGCGCACAAAAGTCACAGGCGCGTTTACTAGACCAAAACACATGTAATTCCATTGGAAAAGACCAAATGGAGTTGTAAACGCTGAGAATGGTTTGGCATGTTCAGCAAGTGGAATTTGCCAATAGCCTTTTGAAAGATCTAATTTATTAAAGAAAGTAGCGTTAGATACTTGCGATAGAAGATCATCTAATAGATGCATAGGTTCGGCTTCTGTAACTGTAATGCTGTTCAGTCGCCTAAAATCAATGCATATACATAAGGAATCATCCTTCTTCTTGACAATCACCATTGGGAATGTGTATGGTGATTCTGAAGGAGATATAACCCCTAAGTGTATCATCTCTTTTAGTTCTTTCTCCACCCTATCTTTGTGGTGTAAAGATATAGGATAGGGTCTTAGTTTAATAGGTTGATAATCAGTAAGGATAATGTTATGGGAGATAAGTGATGTCCAACCTGGAAGATCTGTAAGAACATCATCAAAAGAAATAAGAATGTCCCGAACCTGGCATTGTTGTATAGAAGACAATGAAGAGGAAATAGTCACATCCTTCCAAGACTCTAATGATTGTAAAGAAGGTAATTGAAAGTGTAAAGGAATAGATGATGTAGTATCTTCCTCATGAACCACTGCAAAAGAAGCAGCATGATGTGAAGAATCACTAATAGAGTTAATGACGGGAATTAACTCTTGTGGTCTTTCTACTGCTAATTTTAACATGTTGATATGAAAAGTTTTGATTTTACCTCTGATATTCACAGAATAGTCAACATCTGTGACCTGTTTAATGATGTCAAATGGACCTTGCCATGATATTAGTAATTTATTGTTATTATGAGGCAATAATAACCAAACTTTTTCACCTGGTTTAAAGAATCTTAAAGTTCTTTTTTGATTATGCAATAACCTTGATCTTTGAGTAGCAGATTTGATACTATTAGATGCATAAGTGCACGCATCAATGATTCGCTGTCGGAGATCAATAACCAACTCATAGCTGTTTCGAGTGGGTGTATCAACTGATGCTCCCACCAACAAATCCTTAAGTATCATCATTGGTCCGCGGGGATTCGAACCATATACTAACTCGAACTGAGAAAACCCGGTACTTTCTTGAGGCATCTCTCGAAATGCGAATAAGGCCGCTGGAAGGAGACTGTCCCAGTCACGCGGGCACTCCTCAGTGATCTTAGACAGTATCTGTTTTAGCATCCCATTATAGCGCTCACAAACACCGTTCGATTGTGGCCTATACGCACTACAAAACGAATGGTGAACAGATAACATGGACTCTAGATGTCTCATAATATTGGACGTAAATTGTGATCCTTGATCTGACAAAATGTCCTCTGGAAAACCGATACGACAAAATATTGAAAATAATGCATCAGATACAGATGCAGTCGTGATGGTTTTCAAAGGTATGGCTTCTGGCCAACGTGTGCAAAGATCTATGCAAGTTAAAATATACCGAAATCCATTATTTGATGGAATTGACAAAGGACCCACTATATCCACTGTGATTTTTTTGAATGGTCTTTCAGGCACGTCCGTAATTTGTAAGGGTGCCGTATGGAATCTGCCCTTACGTGCTATACCTTGGCATGTTGTACAAGATCTACAGTACAACTTTGTGTCTTTGTTAACCCCAGGCCAATAAAATTGTGACGTAATACGAAACAATGTTCTTTTGATCCCCATATGACCTGCCATTGGAGAGTCATGACCTGTTTGTAGGACCAATGGTCTGTATTCTTTCGGAACTACTACTTGATGTATGATTGATTTGCCATTATCAAAGTATCTAGTAAGTATAGATTTTTTTTATTTTAAACCAATGTTTAGCCGATCCTGTGTGTTTAGTGACTTTTTGATCTGCTATGCTAAATAAACATTGCAACGTTGGATCACTTTTCTGCAAAAACAGATGGTGTTACAGTACCAACCTGAGACATAATTGTATCTATAATTGGAGTAGGTGGTGTAGCCATGTCCGTAGCTAACTGTTGTGCTCTAGTTATAACAGCATTCGCCACCTGTGGGTGAGATTCAACCCACATTGCAATCTCCTCAGGAGTGCAATCTTTAACTCCTGGTATGTTTCCTACAATTATTTCAGCTATAGGCGCTCTCAACCCGCAGGCATAAACAGTGCCTGTGTAAAAAGGAGTATCAATGTATACTCATGCCTCATGGAAACTTTCTATATTCCCTCCAAAAGTGACACACTTAACAGATTTACCTGTGAAAACAGAGGGCTCAATAAGCGAGTGCTTTATCCCAACCGTTGAGCATCCACTATCCCTTAAAACTTGTACTGTTTTCCCATACAAGATTCCTGGATGAAATGTGAGATAACCCATATTCACACACGCAGACATTGTAGGCATAATATGACCACAGGTAGACTTAGATATGTGTTGTGATTGACACTCATAACAAGTATCATTCATTACCATACATGCATTAGCATGATCATTACCATCATTATCTTTATCCTTCTTGACAGTGCAGTTATTTGTATGTCTATGTTTACATTTCTCCCTAGAAGGAGATCTGACATGACCTTTATTTTTATTGACAGTCTTTTTCTTACTATAATAAAAATCAGAGGAATCATCATTCCTGGAATCTCTGCCATATGATGATTTTTGTTTATAGTAACCTTTATGATGTGAATCATCATAATCCCTGCCTTTGTGATACCCACGATCATGAGCTGAGTACCCTCTATAACCTCGTCGATACAAATTTGAAGGAGAGCGATGACGACGAAAGTTGTAAAAGCCTCTATCAGAATGATAACAATCTGAACGATAACGTCTATCAACGCTCTTAGATCGAGGTCTGTGATCATACGATCTGTGATCGTGGTGTGCTGAGCACGCAGGCAAAGGATCTCGAATAGAAGATTTATGAATATCTTTATTCGGATGTGCGGTTACGAATTGTCTTCCTAATTTCTCATATTCATCAATAGAATTTGGATGTCTCTCCTGCAAAAATGATTCTGATTCACTACCGGTACTGCATGCAGATAAAACCTTATCTCGTAGCATGAGATCCATGAGACCTTAGTAAGATTTATTAATGCCAGAGAGATCAATCCATCTGCTAAAAAAGTGTTTAATTGATGCAATGAATTCGCCAAAATCAGCATCTTTACTTGGCTTAGCTGTATGAAAACGATCACGGAATCCGGACTCAGTTAACTGGAAACGTCTGAGTAGTACCTCTTTTACGACGTCGAAATCGTTTCTACTTTTTTTTATCTAGACTCATGAAACATTGGAGTGAGTCGCCAGTCAAAAAATCAAGTAAAAGACTGCTCCATCTTTCTTTTGGTATATTTAAAGCGGTAACTTTCATGATGAACCTAGACAAAAAAGAATCAATCAGTCGCGAGTCTGATCGAAATGTGGCATTTTCAGCTTCGGATAGAAAATATTTGTACCAGCTGAAGTCTTAGCCTGTTCAGACTGCACTTTAGCCAATTCCAACACCTTTTCTTTTTTTTGCATTAAGTCTTAATGCTTCAAGCTCCATGGCATTTCTATGAGCTTGATCTAGTTGAAGAAGTTCCATTCTTCTTAACTCCATTTTCTCCTTCTCTAATTCTCTTTCTTTTTCCTTAAGTTCCTTTTCTTGGGCTAATTCCAACTTCCTAAGTTCTTCTGCCCGTTTAACAGCCTCGCGCTGCTCTATTCTTTCGAGACGCGATAAATGTTCCTCATATTTAGTCTCTGCATAACTCTTAAGTTCAGCTCCTGATTTTCCCAAACTTTTACCAATGTTGATAAATTCCTCTAGTGTAGACATGTTTATAGGTTTATGAATACCTTCCAATAGTATCTAATATACACTAGGATATAGAACTCAATATGTTATGTACATATGTTAATCAATAACAAACAAGATACGAGTACAGGTGACAAAGGACAATGAAAAAACAATCAAATGAACTACAATGAAATGATATCTTCAGTTATCCGACAAAAATTTATATTATAAAGTAAACAAGGTAGACTCATACATAGTAATCAGCAGAAAAGAAATAACATTACAAAAAATTAACGAGACAAGTCGTCTTAAACTAACATGTAGACAGAGAAATTTCAGATAAAACACGAAAACAATTGTAAACAATACTGAAATTAGGCTATGCAAATAAAAATGACGTAGTTACATGATGTAACCACTAAGTACACAAAAATATGGTTATATTGCGAACTGAAGCTTCAGTTAATGTATATCCTAACTAAAAAGTTAGATCTTCAGTCAGCTAATACCAGCATGAAAATCTAATAGACGTTAACATTCGCTGAATTTTTCCTGAGAAAATTCCAGCCAATATTAAGCCCTTTCCATCCTTCCCGACAAAAATACAAATGGGGAACACACAAATGATAAGTAGGAAAGCAAGCAAAGTGACGATAAACTGCAGACCAAAGCTAGTTCAATGACAGTATGAAAGTGTTCAAGCGCTTCGATAACATTAAGAACTTATCTTATAATCTGTCCTGCTTTCCTGAGAAATACATGATTGCATGTAAATCCAAGTTTTAGTTCCACACAAGATTAGTCAGCAGCTGATGTCCATTGATAGGAGACCTTGACCCTGGCAGTACGACCGTTTGAAAGTATTGTACCGGTCTTCGAACGTTGATTACCGATCTGCGTTGCAGCTTTTGATGCTGTTGATGAAGATACACTTCTTGCAATGGTTCAGCTTCTGGAAGTTGATGAAGATCGTTCTATCAAAATGTTTCAGCCTCTTGTAGTAGATGAAGACAGGATTCTCTCAGAAAATGTTGTCTGCTAGTGATGACGGCATCGATACAGTGACATCACATACTGACATGCGCGTTAGAGTTGCCAGCTTGTCTTGAATGAATATTCACGCTTAAAAAGTCCATCGTCAGTTCGACTCTCTTTCGATACTAGACAGGGGGTGGTAGCATCTACGAAATCCGAACACTTCTGACACCAGTATGTTGAGGACTGACCCCAGTATGTTGAAATTCTATATACTTCTGATTACCAAGATGTTGCATGCATATTCTGTTATTAGAAGTCAAAGTCCTCCGGGTTCATTTCATTCATTTTTCTGGGATTTCGTTATGCACTACGCTCGTATCGATATTGTTAATTGTAACCCGTGTAATATGTTGGTACTTGAACATGCTTCATATTAAAGATATGAATATTGACTGACCTGATTATTCTCTTGCATTATTAATATTAGCAGTGTGAGGCAGCGTGTTTATGCATTAAATGTCACTGGTCATTATTGTTGAATAAAACAGTATATAACTGAACTCAGAATACGTCATTGAATAAGACCAGGATTCGATGACTCAAACATTTAATTAATATTCTTTTTTCCATGAGAAGTCACAACTACGTAACGACATAGTTCACAATCACAGTTAATGTACGTGTCGCAAGAGTTCATATTCTTCACTAAAATCACATGTTCAATAATATACAGTTCTGCTTAGCGGTCAGTTCCTTTTTCCAGCCAACATCCTTTGGCATGGTTCATATGCTAACTAGACTTACTCCTGCTGCTAGTTTTATAATATCCTTTTACACTAGACTTACTCCTGCTGCTAGTCGTATAATATTCCTTTGTACTAGACTTACTCCTGCTGCTAGCTACATAATATTCCTTTATACTAGACTTACTCCTGCCGCTAGTTTCTAATGTTCATTTGGCATACAACGCCAGGCTAATCAGCCATATATATTCAAACTGCGTTAAGAACGACACGACTTACGTTTGCTCCACGAATACACTGCTAAGTTTGCTTACCAGCCACACATATAAATTCAGTGGCTATGCCACACTTTCCAAAGTGGTTATACCACACATACCATAGTGGCTAGGCCACACCTCTGAAACACTGCCGTTAGGGTCGAAGCCCACAAGTCGAATGACGTTTCCAAGTCATACGCGTCATGCATAGAGATATGCAGACCATGTCGTTAATATATACATATTCATTTGAGGTGTTCCATGGTGCAATCATTTGAGCCGGATCCAAACCCAAATGCTTGCAAACATGTAACAATCCTCAACAGTCGTGTATGAAATGCCCTCCAAAACAAAAAAACTATGGTTATATCACAAGAGGAAAGAAGGCATCAGATTAAGATCCTGGAGCAGGTCAACCACTTTAAATACATCAGAGCTGTCAAAGACTGGAAGGGAGGCATCAAAGAAGATTTGGCTACTCGAAGAGTAGCAGCTGGGAGACTTTTTCAGGCCATAAATCGAGGATTCCTCAGCAAAAGAGAAGTTGGCAAGAAGTGAAGATGGCTGTATACTGCCTCACCTATGTTCCAGTCTTGACGTATGGATATGAGTCAAGGACAGTTACTACAACCCACAAAAGCCAGAGTCAAACCTCAGAAATAAAGTATCTGAGGAAGGTGGTTGAAGTAACTTCCCATCTTTTTATGGTCATCTATCTTCACATTCTAGTCTGAGTTGTCCCCACTTCTTACAGCTATCAGTGGAATGCAAAGGAATTCATGTTGCTCGTGTCAATTCTAGAGTTAGACTACTAACCCAGTCCCTGAAGCACCTCAGTGTAGTGTTTCGTGGAAACAGGCAGCCTTTGAGTTGTCTGACCAATTCTCAAGGATCAAATAGTCATACCAGCTTTACAATTTCCCCCTGTGGTAAAACATGTTTAGAAATTAGCACTGCACACTAAGCTTGGAGGAAATCACTTGAGCCCCAGACTTAACTCTGGCTTTTATCTGGTTGGCTGCTTGCAGGAGGATTTCACAATGGATAGATGACTGGCGAGGGCAGCTGGGAAGTGACTTTGTGCAGGATGGGAGAGCCCAGAATCAGAGCACAGTATTTTAGCCCAGTATGTTTGGAGAGTCAAATTCAAGCCTGAATGGCAGGGAATGCATTGTAAGGGAACACCCCTTCTCTCTTCGCCACCCCCCCCCCCCCCCCCCCCCCCCCCTCCCCCCCCCCCCCCCCCCCCCCCCCCATTTCCCCTTTCTACCTTGAAACCAGATGTGAGGATGCTTGTCCAGGTCAGCAAAGAATACCTGCAAAAGAAAGTGGAGCTCATAACCACTTAAACAAGTTTCAGAATGGCAGAAAAGCCTGGATCTACAATGTAAATAAAGCCAAGGATTCTTCAGTTTGGTATTGGCTGTGAAAGAGCAACAAGCTGTCGCTATCAGATGCTTTCCTTCAAAACCAATTTATTCTGTGCAAGTTGTCCATTTATCACATATTGTATTAGTTTAGATGTTTCTTGGCGGTACAGTTTATTAAATTTGTTTTGCACAGGAGACCAAGAAGTTTGTATCATCGCAGCGCTGGGATTACCGATGGCAGCAAGTTCCCAGAAGAAGTTAGTTGATTCATCACTTTCTTTTTTAGTTTTTAAAGCCAGTAAATCTGACACGTCATATCAAAATAAGAATACAAAAAGCAAGAGGAGCTTTCATTGCATTGGGAAATATATGGAGATCAAGAGAAATCACATCCAACACGAAAATAAGAATCTTCATCTCAAATGTGAAGTCCGTACTATTATATGGCTTTGAAACATGGAGAACAACAAAGACAACAACCAAAAAGCTACAGACTTTCATAAATGGGTGCTTGCGTAGAATAGAGGGATTAAAATGGTATGACAAGGTTACCAACGTAGAACTGATGACAAGAACCAGACAAGTGCCAGTGGAACAAGAGATGAGATGGCGATGGATAGGACATGCACTGAGGAAACCTGTTGATAGCATTACAAGGCAGTCCTTGTTCTGGAACCCCCAGGGCAAGAGAGGCAGAGGTAGACCTAGAAGCGCATGGAGAAGAGAGCTGGAAACAGGTAAACATGATGAGGAGAACGTGGAAAGAGCTTGAGATGATGGCACGTGACAGGAGGACTTGGCATGTGTTTGTTGAAGGCCTATGCTCCATGAGAGTGGAGGGTTATGATGATGATGAAATGTGACACGTTTCCATAGAATGAGGCTTATTATGAGAAGATCTTCAGACATTTGGTAAAACAAGAAAGATTGTTCAAAGACCTTCACATTGGTTACAGTGTATTAACCTGTGGTTAGTGGACTCTAGAGGGCCTGTGAAGATAACCTAAAATTTTACATTATGCCATTACATTTTTTTTCTAAGAAACAATTACTGGACAATCAAAGGGGTCGAACGAACGAACTTTATTTTCAAAGGGTTGAGAATTGGGCACGCAGGCCTGTCTGACATTCTGCCCTTCCTTTCTCTCGTCTGTTATACTGGTTTCATTTATTCTCACATACATTTTACCCATCAATTCAAGGAATTCAACGTTATAAAGGTAAAATAATAGCATACTCACATTCACAGTATCTAATTATAAACATGAAATAAAGTATGTTGAAAAATACAAACTAAGTATCACCATGAAACAAAATATGTTGAAAAACACTATCATCATCATTAAACCTACATTCAATATTATATCATTTGTTCGGAAAAATAATCTCATTAGGGGGGCAGATAATCAGAACTCATAAAGTAATCGAAAAGTTTACGATTGTATGAATAGGGACTGAGGTTGTTATCTTTCAGATAATGTGGAAGATAGTTCCAGAGATGAGCAGCAGAGTAAGCTAAGCTTTTCTTGAATAAGTCAAGCCTAGGCTTGGGCACTTGTATTTTGTTAAGGCGTTGACTGCGTCTTTCACTGTATTTGAACATTGGCCACAGATATGTTGGAGCATTCTGTGACAGGATTTTGTGAACAAATTTAGCTTTGTTGAACAGAAAGCGCTTTCTTAGAGGCAGTATTTTGAGATTTTTATATAGATCTACACACTGTGCTTGGCAGTTGTCAGAAACTAGACGCACTGAGTGGCTCAGAGGTATGGCGTCCGCCTCGTATTCAAGAGGTACCAGGTTCAAATCCCAGTTGAGGGATTATAATTTAGTGAAATATTTTTGTCAGAACCAATGGTCCTAATTATGTTATACTCCCCCTGGTCTCATGGGTAGTGAGATCGGATGCCTAGCCTTCTCGGACAAGGGCGAAAAAATAGGAGGTCCAGTGTGCAAGTTGCGCACATTAAAAATCCCACGGCAGTTGGAAATCGTAAAGAGTAGGCTTATCAGGCCGCTGCCATGACAAAATTTAAAAATTAGGAAACCTACCCACCACAAAAAATATTTATAGAATGTGTGATTCCTATACATTACATACACACATTGGGATTCTCGCCGGTGCTACGGATTTCGTGCACTGCGCTGAGATCCTTCTTGTGTGATCTAAGGGAGCAGATTGGAGCACTGATGGCGTTGTCCGTTGTGCAATGAAGATAGTCCTTAACAAACCAAACCAAACCAGGGCTTCTAATAGAAGCACCTTCAGTTATAACTGACTATGGGAATGTGCCCCTGAGGTGCTTTTTTACCTGGTGTTCCTTTCTGCATGTTCTTTTCTCTTCTGCTTGTTGTGAGAGCTTCTGTTTACCCAATCTGAGGTGGTGCAGTAGGGAGCATTGCCACTTGGTGCGATCAGCAGTTTCATCTTCCCAGGTTGCTGGATTTATGTCCAGTGTGTTCATGTCTCTCTTGCACACATCTTTGAACCTCAGCTGCTAGTTGTCCTTAGGAGATATCTTTCAGGATGTGACCATCTTCCATGTGGCAGACATGGTCAAGCCAGCGCAGTCTGCGCTGTCCAAGCAGTGTATAATAGTTGCCCATCGCAAGCGAAGATGGCGACAGCTTCAGACTTGAGTTGTGACACATCTGTGCCGTGATCTCATGTGACTAATTAATCCTATTTTGGCCCTACAGGCCCTGCCACATACGGGGCACACATGGTTAGAGTCGATAGTAGTGTTGCTGTGCATTCTGGCCTTTCTTGCAGCACGCTTGCCTTCTGCCTTATCAGCTAAATTCTGTTCTGCAATGCGAGCACCTTGAGTAATGTTTGTCTGCCAGGCACAGCGATCCTGTGCGATAGTCTCCCAGGAGGAGACATCAATTTTGAAGCTGCTCAACGATGCTTTCAGTGTGTCTTTGAAGCGTTTCTTTTGTCCCCCTGCTGTTCACTTACCCGTGGAGAGTTCACTGTACATCAACTGCTTTGGGATGCGTTTTTCGGGCATGCGAACAACATGTCCGGCCCATCTAGTTTGGGCCCTCTGCAGCAATGTTTAGATGCTTGAGATATGTGCTCTGTTGAGGACCTCAGAATTAGATACTCTATCATGCCACTTGATCCTGAGGATCCTGTGAAGACAGCTCATGTGGAAATGATTAAGCTTCTTGGCATGTCTGCTATACACTGTCCATGTTTCACAGGCATACAGGAGGGTAGTGAGTACTCTTGCATGATATACTTTTATCTTGGTGGCTGCACTAATTCCTTGTCGATCCCAGACATTTACTCTTAGTCTTCCGAAAGCTGCACTTGCCTTTGCAATTCTGTTGTTAACCTCGGAGTCGATATTCGCATCTTTGCCTAGATAAGTGAAGCTGTCCATCACTTGGAGACGTTGGTTCTTTACTGTGATATTTGGTTCACAGTAAGGTTTCCCAGGAGCAGGTTGCAACATTACTTCAGATTTCTTCGTATTGATGGTAAGGCCAAAGTCATCACACGCTACAGAAAGCCTCCTCATATTGTTCTGCATGTCCAGTTCTATGCAGGTGTTGAGGGCACAGTCGTCCGCAAAGACGAGGTCAGAGATCATTGTTTCATTCACCTTCGTAAAGGACTGTAATCGTCTCAAATTGAACAGATTCCCATCTGTCCTGTATCTGATGTGTATGCCGTCGCTACTGTCATGCGTAACGTTAGATAGCATGGCAGCAAATATCATACTGAATAGTGTCGGGGCGAGCACACAACCCTGTTTGACACCATTTGTGACGAGTCATTTATGTCTGCATACCTCTGTATCTCGTCTGCTTTATTGCTGAGCCATGCATCATGCATCTTCCTGAGCTTATTCTGGATAACTCTGCGTATATTGGTAAAGGCTGCCTTTTTGGATGTTGAGGAAGGGTTGCTTTGATAGTCTCTGTGCAAGCGATATTTTTCAGCCAGCAGTGTTTTAATATTTTCATCATTCTCATCAAACCAGTCAGGGTTCTTGCGTGTTGTATATCCCAAGCTCTCAGAGGCTACAGAGTACACAATGTGCTTTAAAGTGGCCCATTTTTCCTCTATAGTGGTTTGACCGAGCTCAACATCCCTCAGACGGCTGTCCAAGTCCCTTGAGAAGCTCTCTGCGGTTGCTTCACTTTTAAGTTTTGTGACGTTGAGCCTCTTCATGGGTTTCTGACTCTGGTGTCTTCGCTTGGGCTGTATGTTAAGGTTGAGTTTTGATGAGATGCCACTGTTTGGATCGGGGGTGCATCCATGTTGTTTTATTTCGAGTGGGTAGGCGAAACATGGTGTTCGTGATGGACAAATCATGTGTGGCACACAGGCTGAGTAATAGGAGCCCATTACTATTACATTTGCCTATGCCATGTTTTCCAAGTATTCCTTCCCAGGTGTTGTGGTCAGTGCCTACTCTGGCATTGAAGTCGCCGAGAATAATAAGTTTCTCAGATTTAGGAACTGATGAGATGATTGAGTTAAGTTCGTCATAGAACTTTTCTTTTGTTTCCTCGGGGTTTGTCATTGTTGGGGCATATGCACTGATCAGTGTGGCACTTCTGTTGCTTCCTAGTGGGACATGAAGGGTCATTAGGCAATCATTAATGCCCTTAGGAGATTTGACAAGTTTTCGTACGATATGAGATTTAATGGTGAATCCAACACCAGCCTCACGCCGTTCCTTGCTGTCCCGGCCACTCCAATAAAATGTGTAGCCACCTCTAATTTCAGTAATCTGACCTTCTTCTGGTAGTCGCGTCTCACTTAGGGCTGCTATATCGACATCATAGCGCGCCAGTTCTTTGGCCACAAGTGCAGTCCATCTTTCAGGTCTGTCGGCCAGAGTATTGTCGAGTAGTGTTCGCACGTTCCACGTGCCGAAGGTATGCACCTTCATTTTTTTCTTACTTTTTGTTCGAACGCATGATTGGGATACCCTCCAGCCGCGTCAAGCTGGTGAGAGTAGGTTGAAGCAGGCTATGTTCAGGGCACCTTTTCTAGCCTCTTCCTCATGCCATGGAGGTGAGCAGAGTGATCCTAAAGAGGGCTGCTCAGTCGCTCAGGGGGCTGCCGGATCTCGCCGCTGCTTCAAAGTTCCAGCGAGAAACGACCCTATGGCCTGAGCCGCCTGTGTGCAGGATTGTGGCTGCAGCTTGAGTGTATCCACACTTTCTGGTTCGCCACTCCCCCATCGCCACAGGTCTTTGAGTGTAGTGTCTGTATGTATCTGTCTGAAGCTGTGACTTGCGCTGTAATTGGATTAAAGTGAGGAAGAATTGCGCTAATCGTCATCCTCACTCTCTCGTCCGGAGTTATCTGTTCCAGTGGCAAGATATTATCGAGACGACTGGAGACAACACAGGATGCAGTGGATGACCAGGGCGTTCTACGTGCCTCGCCGTGCTCCTTACGCTCCACAGCGCATTGCTGGTAATCGCCGTCATGCCCGTTGAACCATAGATGGTTTCTTCCGCGCAGTCTATCGAATCCAGTCTTCGCATGCATGGGTAGGCAGACCCTAACTCACCGAAGGTTTATAACCAGTCGGCTACCCTCACCTAGTTTAGCCGGCCTGTCAAAGCCGTTGCCCGGGGGGTGGCCGCTGTCCCATGCTGACAGCTACGAGGAGCCACAGGTGAGAGCTGGATGCCAGGTTTGGACCAAAGGTGGCCGAGCTGCCCTGAAAAGGGCATGACAGCTCCTTCACCAGAGGTACTACCAATACCTGACATCCCAAACCTTCCAAGTGTCTGTATGTATCTGTCTGAAGCTGTGACTTGCGCTGTAATTGGATTAAAGTGAGGAAGAGTTGCGCTAATCGTCATCCTCACTCTCTCGTCCGGAGTTATCTGTTCCAGTGGCAAGATATTATCGAGACGACTGGAGACAACACAGGATGCAGTGTATACATGCTTTGAAGGCCAGCACATGACAGCCTCTTGACATTTATCACTTTGTCCTTCCACGAAATACCAAGGATGTGGTGTAGACACTGTAGATGGAAGGTATTGAGCCTTATTTCTTGCTTAGCTCAGGTTGTCCATGTATGGCTGCCATATAGAAGAATGCTGGTGACATAGGCATTATATACCATAGCTTTGGTCTTCATTGTGGGTTTGGAGTTTCCCCAAACATGCATTGTGAGGCGGGCAAAGATGGCTGCAGCTTTACCAATGCGGCTTTCAATTTCTGTGTCCAGAGAGGGCAGTAGCTGTCCAATGAGATCCTAGAACCTCTCCCACTATCGGAAGTAGTCCCTGGCACCATGCCCCATGCCCATTGGGCAAGGTGCTTATAACCGGTAACTGCTACTTCCTGTGTTGTGCCAACACCACAGGTTGAAGTTGGAGTTTCCTCTCCAGGGTGTGAGCTTGGGCACATTTATATGGAGATCAAGCTGTTGCCCATGCAGCATGTTCCTCCTCTCCACGTAGCCGGTAGGTCCAAAGGAACAGCAGCAGCCAATACAGTTTGGTACCAACCATGTCACAGGAGTTACCAGAATAATGTCAAATCAACATTAGACTGTCTTTGGGACTCTTGACTACAGATTTAGCCTCAGGGACTTACCAGTTCATACTGTTTGGTACATCTTATACAGTAATGAAAACCATCTTTCTAACATACTTTATGGCACAGGTACATCATATAAATGTCATAATTAAATGCACATAATTAAACACATCTTTTTTTTTACCTAATAAAAAATACATTTTGTCCATTGTTTGCTCACAGTGGCTAGAAGAAGAGTCCTGAAGGGTGACTCATCTGTGATGACCTACAGGGGTCACTGTGTCCTCCACACCTTGATCAGGTGTAAGTTCTCACCTGAAGTCAGTACAGGACAGAGGTACCTCTACACTGGCTGTGCTACAGGCAGTGTTGTTGGTAAGTGTGGTCACGTTTTCATGGCTCTGATGCAGTGGCGTCACTAGAGGGGGTGCGGATTGTCTGCAGTGTTTCAGCAGAAATTTATTATTTTTTATAAAGATATCCCTGTAGTTACTTATAACCACAAAAACATTTTTCGTAAGCCCAGCTTAAATGTTCTATGTCAATATACAGCTGAGCTCACATGTCAAGCAGTTAGTTCGCGCATGAGCGACTTTACTGAGTTGTACTGAGAAACTATAATCTCAGTCAATAAGTATCTGGCAGGGCTTCGAGCGACTTTACTGAGTTGTACTGAGAAACTATAATCTCAGTCAATAAGTATCTGGCAGGGCTTCGAGAGGGTTTTTGTCTCGCTAGTATGACCAGTATGTTTTGAAGGGAAGAGTTTTAAGATATTATTCAAATGCCATGGATTATTTCGACTATGACTATTTATGACGAGTTCTATTTACGCAACCAATTCCCTTTGGATATTTTTTGCTATTTCAATGTATGATGAATCAGTGTTTATGTGATCAGATTCATTCTGGATTTATTACCACATATTTCGCCATTGTACTTTTCAATGATTGACTGTTCCTTGATCCGCTGTTTATGCGATCAGAGTCCTCATGGATTATTACCACGTTTGCCAGTGTATTTTGTAGTGATTGACTGTTCCTTGATTCGCTGTTTATGCGATCAGAGTCCTCATGGATTATTACCACGTTTGCCAGTGTATTTTGTAATAATTGACTGTTCCTTGATTCGCTGTTTATGCGATCAGAGTCCTCATGGATTATTACCACGTTTGCCAGTGTATTTTGTAATGATTGACTGTTCCTTGATTCGCTGTTTATGCGATCAGAGTCCTCATGGATTATTACCACGTATTTGCCATTATAATTTGTGACAGTGTACTGTTCCTGATGTCTATGTTGCTGTCGCCAATAAACTGTGTATGAGTTGGATACGAACTCTTCTTACCCGTTGGTCTATTCCCTGACCGAACGTTACTGAGGTGTGGGTGTTTTCAATGTAAACAAACCTAAAGAACTCATGACATTCGCCTAAGATATTTACACACCTGTCGGCCACTAACAGTAAGCCCGACCTTACTGACATCGTCTTTGTCAGTGGTACTACACCACAACACCCACCACAAACATTCAATAATAACAGAACAACTATAAAAGAAACACGACAGTAACAGTAATGTTGAGTAAGAGATCAGTGAGGTAGTTTTCAAAAGTTTACTGCATTAAATGGTTGGGTCTGTGAGTAAATGTTTAGAAAAAATCGAGGAAGTTGAGGGGAACTGCGGTAAGATGTGGAGCCTTTTTTTTCAGCCATGCTTCGCCTTCAGGGAAGTACCTAGGTTTTATTTTTATTTATTTTTATTTTTATATTTCTTTAAGTTCTTATGTCTCCTATCTAGCCTTCACTTTCTTTCTTTTCCTGACGAAGGCCTTGTGGCCGTAACGTAGACTACTTTCTTTGTCTTTTGTCCTCGTAAGACGAATCACCTTTTTTCGATTTTTTTTCAAACCCACCCATGAGTAAATGTTTATAGATCACGAATAGTTTCCCCTTTATGACTGAGTGACCATTATATGATCATGTGAGAGAAGAAGAGGCGATTGGCTAGAAAGAGTGTGAAGTTTTTGAAAGGGTGTGAAAAGTTACTCAATTTTAAGAAGACAGTCACAGAGAGAGGTTGGATATATTGTATAATGTGGAAGTTTTCCCTAGCCATTAACTGTAGTAGTACTCCTTGATGTAACATTAATAACCTACAACGTGTGGAGAACAAAAAAGGGTAGGTAAAGGATCCTGTTACACGCCTGTTGAGGTATATTGGGAATACGGTGTTAGGCCCGTATTTTCTTGACCACGTCACCCCGCACAATCTTCCAACAAAGAACAGAACACACCAAACTCAACTAGCACTTAAACAAATTAAACCCCACACATGAGCCTAATTGCCACAACTGTACCTATCCATATGAGACAGTTCAGCATGTGCTGCTCACTTGCCCTGGACTCTCCACAGAAAGACGTTAGCTATTGCCAAGGCTCCCCAACAATCACAAACACTCTATACAGCACCACACAATAGCAACAGAAGGTAAAGGAAAAAGGATTCTGTTACATGCCCATTGAGGCATACTGGGAATACGGTGTTAGGCCCATATTTTCTTGACTATCGGCACACTAGAGGTGATGTGGTCAGCATCACGCCGGCCGCCTTAACCTTCCCAGAGTTGCTCTGGTACCCAATTTTTGAGGTTGGGTAGACCCCGGAGCCGTTTGCAGTCTAAATAATCCCACCTAAAATGGGGATCGACAGCTCACCCAGTATTCTGATTTTGTCTTGCATCCAGTTTCTGTTATGATGTAGAAGGGCAAGGTCATTGGCAAAATCTAGACCATCACATTATTTTGTCAGAGTCCACAAAATTCCATTTATAGTTGTTTTTTTTATAACCTAATCTGTAACCAGTAAAAAGAGAAGCGTTCACAAGAAGCACCCTACTTCACCCCAGTTCTTATCTCAAAAGATTTTGTAAGTTGTTCTTCGTGAAGAACTCTTCAGTTCATGTCTTCATAGTTTCCTTATTAGATTAATGAACTTACAGGGACTTCATAGTGCCTCTTCAATTTCCAAAATGAGTCTGTCTAAACTGTCAAATGCTATTTTATAATGTATAACGCCAATGTACATTGGTGATTTCAGTGTCACGCTATCTTCTGCTGTTATGCGTAGTGGATCTATCTGGTCTCCACAGGATCTGTTTTGTTGAAAACCTACCTAATCCTCTCTCCATTGTCTTTCAATGACATCTGTTAGTCTTTCAAGGATGAGGCTGTATATTTTCCCAGGCTCTGATAGTAACATTATCCCTGTATACTTTGTGCAATCTTGCAAATTTCCTTTCTTTGGCAACTTGACCAAATATCTTTCTTCTAGTCTGCTGCTATTTCTCCTCTCTGCCAGACATTACCTAGTAGTTTGTGTAATATCACTGTAGAGATGTCTGTGTCTGCTTTGATGGCCTCTACTGAAATGCTGTCTGGGCCTGCAGTTTGACCCTCTACTTGATACTTTAATTAAAGGGTAACGGTAAGGGATCCTGTTACACGCCCATTGAGACATTGGGAATAAGGTGTTAGGCCCATATTTTCTTGACCATCAGCACACTAAGGGTGATGTGGTCAGCATCATGCCGGCTGCCTTAACCATCCCAGAGTTGCTCTGGTACCCAATTCATGAGGCTGGGTCGACTCCTGAGTCATTTGCGGTCTAAAACTCACTGGGGATCGAACCATGGACCACTGAGCTAGGAAGCCAGTTCACTAACCATTGCGCTACAGTGGCTCCAAATTACTTTAATTAATTCTACTTTATTTGGATTTTCCATTAACTCATTACTGAGTTTCTGCTGGCTGGATGTTCGAGGGATCCTGTGTAACTAGTATGTTTAGAAGTTTCTCAAAATGTTCTATCCATCTCATCATTAGCTGTCTTGTGTTGCTAAGCAGTTTTTCATTCTAGTCCTACACGTGGCCATCTTATTGCCTATAACTGCCTGTCAACTCCTTTGTACTGTTGTAGTGATCCCTCATATTCCTGCTGGCTGCAGCTTGCTCTGCCTCTCTTGTCAACTCTACGGTTGTATTTCCTTTTGTCTCTTCTGACTTCTGATACTTCTTCTGACTTCTTTGTGTGCTACTTCATAATATATTTATATAAAAATACCTTAGCTTATGGTTTTAAAACTGCTGGTTTTACTCCTGTTTAACTCAGCTTTAATTTTTTTTTCCTTTTATCTTGTTAATGGTTTCTGTTGCTATCCATTGGTTTGGTTTGTTTTTAAGGACTATCTTCATTGCACATGGACAACTGCATCATTTCTCTGATCTCCTCCCTTAGATCACACAAGGAGGGTCTCAGCACAGTGCATGAACTCTGAAGCACTGGCGAAACTCCCAGTGTGTATATATGGGAATCACACATTCTATAAATATATTTGGTGCGTAGGTTTCTAATTTTTAAATTTTCCCAGGGCAGCAGCCTTATGGCCTACTGTTGCGTGATAAATTCTCGCAACATCGTTTTTTACAATATCTATTTTATAACGCAAGGGCAACAACTGCTTGAAATTTATAGTCACTTTTCTCGGTAAGCATTTGTCTTCTCGCGTTGGTATCGAATGCAGTTAAGTTTTGAGCTGGGGTCATGTTGCGCTGGACTGCGCATGACTTGTCTTGCTTTTTGGTCGATCGGTTTCCGCCCACCACTAGTGGAGTGAGCGATTTGGAATGGCGAAAGAGATGCCTCGTTGAAGAGGGGATCTCCGCTATTTTTTGTTCTGTCAGGGATGTGTAGTCCTCTTATGGATATTTCGTTTATTCGGGATAATACCTCTAGTGTATTTGCACATGCCGGGAGGCGTGATATTTCTGTATTTCTTGAAAGCAAGGTAAATTGACTTTTTTCATTAACTCTATCGATTTTGGGTCGTGAGCGATTTCGATTCATAGCCTGTCTTCGAAAGTCGTCGTCACGAGATGTTTTTTCCCAGCTCACATGTCGCTGCATTGTACTGCATCGGTTGATGCATGTACCAAGGACCATTACTTGCTACTTTGTTAAATGAACTAGGTTTGGAAAACCTTTATTATCTAGAGGATATTTTTGAGGACATTATTTATACTTCGGCAGACGTGTCGGTCTTGCTGAAGTCAGACTAAGGAGAGTGAACTGATCTCATACATCTGGTTATCTCCTGGCTGTTATAGAAAAGGATGGAGTTTTCCACCTGACTACATTTACAGCACTATGAAATATAACATGCATCTGACTCATCATTGTAATGCTGTCTACTGTCTATTGCTGTATTGAATGTTGCTGTGATAATGACTGTTTGATGTGCCCACATATTCGCGTAACCATTTTGTCACTGTGGCGTCCACAATAAATAATGAAGAAAAACGTCAACGGCTGTTACAAGAATCATTGACTTTATACGTCGTGAGTTTACTGACGTCCTATGTGGATTGCCCTGTTATTTTTGTATGAACATTGTTTTGACTGAACACATATGCACACCACACAAAACCAGACATGCGGATACCATCCATCATCATATGGCATCACGCATCATTTGGTGGCCATAAGCTGGTTTGATTCTGGTACTAGCAAACACGGGGTCCCTTACCCACTTCATTTTCAACAAGAATTCATCATCATCCTTCAAGAAATTAACATTCTTCAATACAGTCAACATCTTCAAAATTTTCAAAGTACTCGGCGTTGCCCGGTAAAAGTCAAAATTTCAACTTTTTGACGGAAACAAGAATTTGACAGTACCCGGCGTTGTTACATGTTGCCGGATAACTCGGACTGCTGTTATCTTTTACGCAAGTCAAGCAAGTTGCTGCTGTCAAGGTTCCAGTGCTGTCGTTTTTTGAGAAGGTCAAGTGCCGGTTGAAACGGGTTGTTTTCTGAAGAAGGCCAAGTACCGATTTCCATCAACTTACTTTGGATTAGAAGGTCAAGTGCCGAAACAACTCAACACACAGTATTTCAGAAGCTCTTGTACCATCGTGTTAGCAGTGGAAGCAGTTCAGATGTGCCATCATCGTTGGAGCTTCGCTCTTTAGGACGTTGATTGACATCCGTTTTTCTGCTGTTCTACGATTGGAAGCCTATAAGTTAAGTGGCCTGTTTGTATGTAAACTGTGCCCTTATACTTCTGCTGAGTCTTCTGTGTATCATCTCATTCTATATGTTATATGTTTATATGTTATTTGTATATTTATATGTTTATATTTCAGCGGGTTCTCGGTTGGGTGGTGTCTCCGTTAGATTATGCCACGTCATAGAGGTCGTCTATTGTGAGCGTTTTCTGTAGGGTTTGCAAATTTCCGATACTGGAATTTGCTAAGCGACTTCTGTTGCTATTTATGTTAGCTGTGATGACATGTTTTAATATTGTTTTCGTTATTATTTCACATTCTTTAGTTTTTGTTGTGATTTGTTTGTATTTGTTAGCCTACTCTTGTCTATAATTTAGTTTCATACAACATTTTTGTTTATACACTGTGGTGTCATGTATTTTGTTTAATTCTATCGCAGATATCGTCACATTTTTTGTGATATTTCATTAATTTCTGCTTTATTTTTAGTTGATTTCTGCGAAAGTTTTTGTATTGTTGCTGATCTTTGTTATTGTTTACATTGTTATTGTTTACATTGTTTGTATTGTTTACATTTTCAATGTTTACATTCTGCATGTGTTTACATAGTCATTGTTTACAGTTATAGTAATTAGTTAATGGGCTATGCTAATGCACTGTTACTACTACACTGATGATAAATGAATGATGAATAGTGTCGTGCACTATTGAATGAGAAGTGCACTTATGATCAAGAATTGAGTGCTGATATTTCATATACAAGTTCTTTGACTGGAGACTTGTTTCCCACAGAGACTGGGATAATATAAGGTGATGTGAATATACAAGTGCTTAATTAAGACTTGTTACACTTAGGTTTGAAATAAATTAGTTAATTATTTCAGGTTTTGGACTTATATATTACTCATCATGTCTACATTTGAGCACTTTATTGAGCAGGGTAAATTGCTTGGGAAGACTGGTGATAAGTTAGAAGAATTTGCAACTGCTCGATATGATAAAGCAATGGAAGCTGAACAAAAGAAACTGCAGATGGAAGCTGAACAAAAGAAACTGCAGATGCAGGTGGATGAAAAGAGATTCCAAATGGAAATGGAAAAACAAAAAAGGGAATCAGAAGCTGAGGAGAGAAAACTCCAGCTACAGCTAGAGGCTGAGAATAAAAGACTTGAAAAAGAAGCTGAGAATAAAAGACTTGAAAAAGAAGCTGAGAATAAAAGACTTGAAAAAGAAGCTGAAAATAAAAGACTTGAAAAAGAAGCTGAAAATGAAAGACTTCAAATGCAGGCTCAAGCTGAAGAAAGGAAGTTACAAAGAGAGTCTGATGAGAGGAAAGCAAAAATGGAACATGAAGAAAAACTCTTAGCTTTAGAGTTGGAGAAATTGAAATTGACGAGCATGAGTAATGGTAATGATTCAAACAAGGGTTCATCTTCTGGGAAGGCTAATAATGATACTTTTAAGATTAAGTTACCAACATTTAGTCCTTCCAGTGATGACATAATG
Organism: Oreohelix idahoensis; assembly: GCA_024509875.1. Classification (NCBI taxonomy): domain Eukaryota; kingdom Metazoa; phylum Mollusca; class Gastropoda; order Stylommatophora; family Oreohelicidae; genus Oreohelix; species Oreohelix idahoensis. The sequence goes on from JAMPIV010000150.1 coordinate 801,575, forward strand.
TTCTATCTGGACAGATTTGAACAAGCATGTACAGCTCATAACATAGACAAAGCAAAATATGTTTATCAGTTATCAGGGATACTGACAGGTAAAGCTCTAAGTATATTAAATATGGTGGATGAACCTGACAAGAACAATTATGAGGTTGTCAGGGCCGCTTTGTTAAAGAAATATCAGCTTAACGAAGACGGCTATCGTCTACAATTTAAAAACATGTTACCTGAAAATGGAGTTGAATTCTCCGAGTTTATTGCAAGAATACGCATTACTTTCTCACGATGGGTTGAACTATCTAAGACGGAAAAAACTTATGAAGGACTTATGGACTTAATACTTAGAGACAAAGTCATGTCGTCTGTCAATGAGTTTTTCCTTGCTTTCCTTCATGAACGTAAACCTAAAACAATAAAAGAAATGGAAGATTTCTGTTGCCAGTACGTAACTGCGCACCCACACATAACCATGGGTAACTCTAAGGTGAAAGAAGGTTTACCAGTTGCTTCGGCAGCTCCGTATGGCCAAAACTTTGCTCGTAGATTCCAACAAAATTTTGATAGAAAGAGTAGCGGTAATTTCTGTCAAAATCATGGAAATCAATTTCATGGTGATTCTTCGTCGAAGAATTGGAGACAACCTGATAGTGGTCGTTACTATCACCCTAATAATTATAGGCATTTCAAAAGAGGATATGGTAATAGAGGTTATTCCTGCCGAAGACCTCAAAACCAAACAAATAGATGTTCGCATCAATGTGAACATGATAGTAATCGTGGAAACTGGAATTCGAACCAGGATAACAATTACAATAGAGACAATAATAACTGCAGAGATAATAATAACTTTGATAACTTCAGAGGTAATAATAGTCGGGGTAGATCTCAACACAAAAAAAAGAGATATCAGCAGGCTAATGCTGTACAACAGGAAACTGAGGGAGCCTGTAATCATGTTGTTGATAGTAAAAACTTTGACGCTGTCACTAGTTCTGCTTTTGACTTTGAGAGAGCAAACAAATGCCCCCAATGCAGTACTTTATTCGAACCGGGTACCATAACTACTTTGAGTTGTGGTCACCCACTTCCCGCTCTTCCTGCTGCTGTTGCGCATGACGGGAGGGGTTCTTTAATTCTACATAAGGGTCTTGTTAATGATACTCCGGTCTCACTACTTTTCGATTCCGGATGCACCACTATTGGTGTTAGACAATCGCTTGTAGATCCATCTTGTGCTACAGGAAGGGTTATTAAATGTGTCACATTTGGCGGCACTCTAGAAAAATATCCTACTGCTGTAATTCGCATTGCCACTCCTTTCTTTACTGGAGATGTGCATGCTTGTCTCTTACCTAATCCTATTGCGGACCTTATTATTGGTCGTATTCACGGAGTTAGGGAGTGTACCCCACAGCAGATTGCTGCTTGGGAAGATAATAACATGCAAGCTACAAATGCAGTAGTTACAAGAGCACAAGCTCTACAAACACCCGAAACTTCACTGAATAGTGATAATGAAGTTGATAGCCAAGATAGTCACTTAGTAATCACTCGTGACTCTTTCATAAAATTGCAAGAAGAAGATCCTTCTTTAAAAAAATTCTTCGTTCTTGCGAAGAAAAGTGATCCGAATCAGGATACAAATAGAAAATCTTGGATTGCAATGAGAAACGGCGTACTTGTACGTATGGTACAAGATTCGACTACGTCGGCACATTCGCAAATTCTTGTTCCCAAGAGCATGAGAGTGCAAATATTGCAACATGCTCATGACTCGCAATGTGCTGGACATATGGGTTTTGCCCGTACGAAGTCGAGAGTCCTTGCGGCTTTCTTTTGGCCTTTTGTCAATAAGGACATTCGTATTTACTGCCGATCATGCAAGGTATGTCAGGAGGTCAAATCTAGAGGACCACGACATGCTGCGCCTATCCAGGCTGCTGACATTCCTATTCGGCCGTTTCAGGAAATGGCCATAGATATTATTGGCCCTTTTAAGGTCAGGTCGGCCAGAGGACATCAGTTTATCCTTACATGTGTCGATATGTGCACACGTTGGCCAGAGGCTATTCCTCTTAAGAGCATATCTACTACAGATATCGCAGATGCTCTTTGGTTGATATTTTCTCGCTTGGGGTTCCCCAGAGAAATATTGTCAGACCATGGCACTCAACTCATATCTGACACTATGTCACAGGTAATGTCTACCTTACATATTGAACGATCTCTCAGTAGTATCTACCATCCTATGTCTAATGGGTTAGTTGAGCGTCTGAATAGAACGCTCAAGACTTTGCTTGGTAAGATAACTGAAGATCATCCTCAAGATTGGGACAGGGTTTTACCCGCGGCTCTCTTTGCCTATAGAGAAGTCCCTAATGAACACACAGGATTTTCTCCCTTCGAACTTGTCTTTGGCGCGCGTCCACGCGGCCCTATGTCTTTATTACACGATCTCATCACTGCCGATGATATTAGCGATGAAACTCAATCCTCATATGAGTATGTCATTGCTCTTAGACAAAAGATCATTGAGGCATGTAAGCTAGCAACTGCTTCATCAGAAATTGCTAAACAGAAGGCAAGACAGTTTGCTAACAAGAATAGATGTCTACGACAACTTTGTCCAGGTGACAAAGCATTCGTCCTACTCCCCAGTAGGGAAAATAGACTTCTTATTGCATGGAAAGGTCCATATGCAATAGTCTCTCGGATTTCCGATGTTGACTATGTGGTCGATATTGATGGAAAGCATAAAACTTTCCACATAAACATGCTTTCGGAATTTCACGAACGTCCGGACTATTTGCTGCCTATTTTCCAGGCAACGGATGATGCTCCTGCACCTCACGGTCATTATTCATCCCTGTCTGTCATTCAGGATGAGGAAGCTACCTTCTCTGATGTCAACCTTCCCCTTCCAGTGGTTCCATTACATTCCACGGAATCTTGGAAAAACGTTTCTGTTTCTCCTAATCTTTCTGGTGACGAACATCGACAAGTCTCGTCGATGTTACAAACATTTCAGGATGTTCTCACTGACATTCCTGGACACACAGATGTCATAGAACATGACATAATTCTTACCGACAATAATCCAATTAGGGTTAGGCCGTATCCTATTCCTATACACTTTCAGTCGCAAGTGGAAAAGGAATTGGATGAAATGATTCAATTAAATATAATTGAACCATCGACTTCACCATATTCTTCTTCCATGGTTATTGTCCGGAAGAAGGATAAGAACATACGAATTTGCGTTGATTATCGCAAATTGAATCAGGTCACAAAGTTCGACGCTGAACCGATGCCTTTGTTAGAAGATCTACTGATTAGACTTTCTAATTCTAGATTCTTCACTAAACTTGACTTGTCTAAAGGTTATTGGCAAGTGCCTTTAGCAGAGCATGCCAAACCTCTTACTGCTTTTTCTACACCTAGGGGTCTATTTCAATGGAATGTTATGCCTTTTGGTCTCATGAACGCCCCTGCCACTTTCGTTCGCATGATGCGTCGAATTCTGTCACATCGTTCGGATGTCATCGCATATTTAGATGACATCTGTCTCTTCAGTGATACCTGGGAAGATCACTATTTAGGGTTATATGACTTACTGTCCACTCTACGTGAGAATAATTTGACAGCAAAACCTTCTAAAGCTTTTGTTGGTTTTGGTGAAATCTCTTTCCTGGGTCATCGTGTTGGTCATGGTCTCTTGAGACAGAAGACCACAATACTTCCAAAATACTGAACATCTCTGTTCCTAAAACGAAGAAACAAGTTAGGAGTCTCTTAGGTTTAATTCAATTTTATGGGAGATTTATTCCAAATTTATCTTCGATCATGGCACCTCTATCAACATTGTTGAAGAAAGGTTCGCCTAATCTGGTCCGTTGGTCTGAAGAATGCCAATCTTCACTAGACCAAATCAAGAATATATTTTCTTCTCCTCCCATCTTAAGATTACCTACTCTTGATAGGACTTTTGTTCTTCGGAGTGATGCTTCATCCACTGGGATTGGAGCAGCACTGATGCAAGAATATGCAAATACTCTGCATCCTGTTATGTACATTTCTAGAAAACTAAATGCGGCAGAGAGGAACTACTCGGTTTTAGACCGTGAGTTGTTAGCGATGGTTTGGTCAATTCTAAAGCTACAAAGATTCCTCCTGGGCGCACATTTCATTCTAGAGACTGATCAGAAAGCTCTTACAGCTATTCAGACTAAGAATTTGAAGAGTTCGAGATCCACTCGATATGCTATAGCTCTTCAACCTTTTCACTTCACGGTACGAGCTATCCGTGGTGCGGATAATGTGATGGCTGACATTTTGTCTAGATGCCCACATGACTCCAACTAATACTTCTGTCCTATATTTCCATATATTACAGAGTCATAACACACCTATATTTCTACAATAGATTAGCACATCTGTACTTACTCTATATGTACACACTATCGTGCTTTGTTGTCATCTTCTTCTGTTCGTTTTTTAAGATGATAGAGGAGGACTGAGTAGTTAATATAAGGGCCGTTAGTTTACTAAACAGCCACAATTATTAATAATGTATTGTACCTTATGAAGCATATTAGTTATTAATTAGCATTATATTGCTTGTACTTTCTCAGAATGTCATTGTTGAGCTGAGGACTTACCTTACTAGTATCAAGCATGACGAGTTCTAGATTGTTTACTTACCCTCTTTACGATTTCCAACTGCAGTGGGATTTTTTACGTGCGCAACTTGCACACGGGACCTATTTTTTTTGCCCTTATCCAAGAAGGCTAGGCATTAGATCTCACTACCTGTGAGACCAGGGGTGAGTATGACATGATTAGGACCACTGGTTCTGAAAAAAATGTCCATAAATTATATTCCCTCTCCTGGGAATTAAACTCAGTTCCTCTAGAATTTGAGGCAGACGCCATACCACTTAGTCACTCCGACCCCCTGTTGCTGTCCGTGCTGTGTGCTAGCGTTTCTTGTTTTCTTAGAACTTCTCCACAAGCCTTATTCATTTAAAAAAAAATATGTTGCCATTGCTCTTCTTTGTTTGCTCCATCTTCAAGTTTTTGAAGTACTTGAAACTCATTTTATTTCTTGATCTCTGAAATATCCCCTACATTGAAATGTTATCTGTAGCACTGTCTTGCTGCATATATTCTGAGTTTAAGCTTCATTTTGACTAAAAGAAGATGATTATCGGATGCCACATCTGCTCTTCTATATAATTTGGTGTCATATAATGATTATTTGAACTTCTTGTCAACTGGGGATATCCGTGATGTGTTATGTAATATTTTATGTGGAAACATGCTTCCTCCCATAACAAATTGATTTTAAATCTATAAATATTTCTTTATTTTCATTTCAAGTCCATGGTTTCCCATCATCCCTTCAAAGCCACTGTCTGTTCATTGTGTTTAGGTCACCCATTAAGATTGTGGTGCTGTTATTTCTCTTTTTATCCATAATATTTTGTAGTCTGGTGTTAAATTCTTCTTTTGCTGATTCTTGTCATAAATGGCGCACAGTATAGGATGATATTCATCTTTAGTCTCATTTTGACAGTTTTAGATGGACCCAATTGCTTCCCATCCCATAAATGCCTGCTTTGACAGCATTAGTGCCACACATTCATTATGAAATGTACTTTTCCTATCATGTGCTGAGGATAGCACTATTTCTGCTGTTTTCAATTTCTTCATTTCTATTCCTGTCCATCTTGTTTGCACAATCCAAGGATGTCATTTTTCTAGTTTTCAATTTCTTCTGCCACATATGATGTTCTTCCTTGCTCATTTAATCTTTTAACATTCCAGATGCCGTCTAGGTTCTTCTAGGAGAAGAGAATTGAGTCAGCTGTCCAGACTCTCCTCAGCTATTTCCATACTGTATTCTTAACCTCACTGATGGATGGCCTCCTTTAGACTTGGATAACCATATTAAATTATTGTCCCATAATTTCTGGATTTAAGAGTTAACAAATTTTACTTGTCCTAAAAAAAAAACAGGCTACATTGCAGGAATAAAAATACAATGCAGTCTAGCATGGAAAATTGAAGAGCTCATTTCGGGGGGAAAAAAGCCTCAAGTTGAAACCCAGTTATACATAGTTAGATTCCATTTCCACGACGGAGAAACTACAGAGATGATAAATGATAATTTTACATTATGAAATGAGAGGAAACCAACAATAGAATTGACAGAAAAATGTTACCTATGAACAGGCATAATTATCTGAGGTATTTGGCAAATCACAAATTTTTATGATGATTTAAAGGTACAGTGGGATGGAAGACTGTTTCAGTGGACATATTCAGATGATAATGCTGATCAAGAAACCGCTAACCGTCAAAGCAGTCCGTGGCCATCACGCCTTGTGGCGTCTTGTAGGGCAACAACAAATTGATTCCACTTTGCTCTGTCGGCGGCCATCCTTCGTACAGTGCCCCACCAGGGTCAATACCTTGTCAAGGTATGGCGGCTTGCGTACCTTGATTACCCCCAGAGCTATGCCAGCAGGAGTTTTACTCCTGGAAGGTTCTACCAAGCTGGACAGGTTTGCGCGGGCAGGGGTCAGACTAAAGCAGACATCCTGGTCCTCCAGGTTGGGGGTTTTAGCATAGGGCTGACACCCCTGTCTATGTAAAAAAAACTTGAAGTTATGAAAAGAAAAATGTTTATAGCACCTTTATTTGTCTTCATTATCACAACACTTTAGCTCCCCAAGGAGCATAGGCCTTCAGCAAACTTATGCCATGTCCTTCTGTCCCCCCCATGCCATCAGCTCAACTGATGTGATGTCTTCTTTATCATTTTCATTTCTGTCACTAGTTCTCTTCCAGTGTTTTTTGTTATCTCCCTCTCAGCGTCTTCTTCTCATCTCTTGTTCCATTGGCACTTGTTAGGTTCTTGTCATCAGAAATACATTGGTGATTTTTTTTCTGCCTGTTCTTGGAATTGAACTCACTCACCATTGGTTATACCTTCCAAATTCACTCCTGGTGTTACCCATTCTGCCAGCATGAAGCAGTATTCATAATAATATAAATCCTTTTATTCTTTGCATCACTCACTTTTTTGTTTTTTTATTTCCCATGGGACCAAGGTTACAGTTATTGTCCCCTAATTGTGACAGGGGGTTACAGTTATTGTCCCCTAATTGTGACAGGGGGTTACAGTTATTGTCCCCTAATTGTGACAGGGGGTTACAGTTATTGTCACCTAATTGTGACAGGGGGTTAGTTATTGTCCCCTAATTGTGATGGGGTTACAGTTATTGTCCCCTAATTGTGACAGGGGGTTACAGTTATTGTCACCTAATTGTGACAGGGGGTTAGTTATTGTCCCCTAATTGTGATGGGGTTACAGTTATTGTCCCCTAATTGTGACAGGGGGTTACAGTTATTGTCACCTAATTGTGACAGGGGGTTAGTTATTGTCACCTAATTGTGACGGGGTTACAGTTATTTTCACCTAATTGTGACAGGGGTTACAGTTATTGTCACCTAATTGTGACAGGAAATAAGTTGACATTGAATTCTTCTCCATTGCATGTCTCCTTCATTAATAACATTTACTATGCAGAATTATTTAGTGCTGCCCTATGTGCTTGTTATGCCATATAACCTCTTTCTTTCTTTTTTTTAAATTTTTTTGAATAGCCAAAAGCATGCCGAATTATGCAGATCACACCCCCTGGAAGACGTAGAATTATGCAGTGTCCACCTCCAGGACTGCTTACAAAGGAGGTACACCTTCCTGGACTATTTGACTAACAGAAGATTGCAAGAAAAAAGAAAATCACAGGGTTCACGTTTGAATGTCGATTTTTAAAAAATTGGATTAATTTAAATGCTGCTAGCCAGAGAATATATTATAATTTGTTTCATTGTGTGATTCCATTCTTGGAAAATGCTGTCATAAATCCTGTTTCATTGTGTGATTCCATTCTTGGAAAGCGCTGTAATAAATTCTTTTTCATTGTGTGATTCCATTCTTAGAAAACGGTGTAATAAATCCTGTTTCATTATGTGATTCCATTCTTGGAAAACGCTGTAATAAATTCTGTTTCATTGATAATTATAGAAGAGTCAAACATTGTCAGTCACTATTCATGCTACTGTAAGCTCAGATAAGCAGAAAATGAAATCACAGTTGCAGGGTAGATGTAATTCATGCTTGGCCAGCAGATAATATTACCATTGTTTCTCTGTAAATACTTAACAAAACCACAAAAGTTCTACATGACAGCATCAAGAACCTATAGAAGAAAGACCACATTTGACTTAACCAGTACCCGGATACAAATTAAGTACTACCACTGACCAGTATGCTGTCTTTACAAACACCCATCTTAAATTGCCCAACTTTGTACGGCAGACATATAGGATCTAAGGACCATTTTTTCCAGCTAATCCAAGTTTTGCTTTTCTCTAGAGGTAGCATAACTGCTGTGTGTGAAACAGCAAGTAAGCCAGGCTAAATTCTTGTGGCTGAATATTATTTTTTAAATTATATTTTTCCAGCTAATCCTATTTCTACTATTGATAACAACAGCTTCAGCACACTGCTGTGTATGAAAGAGCAAGTACGCCATGCTGAATTCTTGTGGCTGAAGTTTATTATTATTTTTAAAATTGTATTTTTTATAATACATCATGATGTCATGAAAGTTTCCATTACTAAATTTTTTTCTCTTAAATATATTGAGCAGTGTTATATGCATGACCACTCGTATATCATTTCATTTGTATCAGCAGCCAAGATATTCTGATTACTTTGGTTTTATTAATGCACTGTAATTCTCCATGTTTTGGGGCATTAGTAACGCCCTAGATCATTTAACAACCCCAGATCTAAGGGTCTTTTATATTTGGACATGCGCCCTAATATAACCGACTAGGTTGAACAGGACGCGCCTCGCCAAAACGAGGCAAAACTTTATTTTTTTTTTTAAAACGCCCTAGATTGCGTAATATAAATAGGGCTGTCCTGTGAAAGTTTCAATTACTAATTAAAAAAAAAATATATAACATAGTCTCATGGATGAGCAACCCATACATCATATTATAAACATCAGCTGCCAAGATGCCCTGATGCTTTTGGTTTCATTAATGCACTGTAACACATTCAAAACGGAGGGATGCGTATAGTCTTGGGCTGCACGTGAGATGCCCCTATTGTGATGATGTGGCACATGCTTGGATTGCTGTCAATTAGATCCAGATATACGATGGCCCAGGTAAAAGCGTATATGTGTGTAACCACAGACAAAAGGCATCCCCTGCATGGGAACATAGCTGACATCAGAGGAGCGAGAATAAAGAGGGGGATGTCATGGATGGTGCAGGCAGAGGAGACTATTAGACAGGTGACCCTAGTTGATAATGTATTCAAGGGAGAAGAGTGGAGTAAGTCAGATGAGAGCTAGATGAATTGACAGCAAGTAGAGAATGCAGAACTTGGGCCAATGGAAGAGTAGAGCTGGAAATTGATCAGGTTATAAATGATAATGCTGGGGATGATGATGCCATTGTGTACACTGATGTGTCTGTAATCTGTGGTAATAAATCAGAATGGGGCTTCTCTGCTAGAGTAAAGCGCAGAACTGTCGCTGAACATAGCAGGGCTTACATGATAACAACCTCCAGCATGAGAATGGAGGTAGAGGCAGTTACTGCTGCCTTAAGATGGCTGTCTGAGACTTTATTAACAAAGGCAGTTATTGTATCAGACTCACAATCCATGCTTTGAAAGGTCCAAAATGGCTGGCTTCGACATGAATTGAAAACCTCCTTAGAAGCATCGAATCTTCAAGAACTGATGTGGATCTATTGTCATGTCAGGGTACGTGGCAATGAAAGAGCTGACAGACTAGCTTCAAGAGCACCCATAAAAGGTGCATTGGCCATGGATAAGGAAGAAATACTGAGGGCTATTCATGTTTGTCTATTGGAGAATGATACTGCAATCGATGAATCATCAAGGCTAAGACTACTGGAATTTGGCATCTAACGTAAGACCAGCAGGGATGGACGTATGAGAGGACGTATCTGCCGTGTATACAACCAGTGCGCAACAGGAACAATTAGCATTGATACCCTTCAACATTTGCTAAGAGAGACTGAGCACCTATGGGTTTGCCCGGAGTGCAATGACATCGATTCTGATTAACATTAACTGTAATTCTCCATGTTTCTGGGGCATTAGTAAAGCCCTAGATTGGGTAATATAATTAGGACTGTCCCATGAAAGTTTCAATTACTAATTTAAAAAATATATATGTAACAGAGTCTCATGGATGAGCAACCCATACATCATATTAAAAACATCAGCTGCCAAGATGCCCTGATTGCTTTTGGTTTCATTAATCCACTGTAATTCCTTATGTTTTGGGGCATTAGCAAAGCCATAGATTGGGTGATATATTTAGGACTGTCTCATGAAATTTTCAATTACTAATTTTAAAAAAAAAATATGTATATAACAACAGAGTCTCATGGATGAGCAACCCATACATCATCTTGTAAACATCAGCTGACATGATGCCCTGATTGCTTTTGGTTTCATTAATGCACTGTAATTCTTCATATTTTAGAGCATAAGTTGTGCCCTAGATTAAGTATTTGGAACATCCTGTGAAAGTTTCAAATACAGCTATTTTTTTTTAAAATATATTGAGCAGTGTCTTATACCTGACTACCCATACATCATCTCATATGCATCAACAGCCAAGATATATTGATTGCTTTTGGTTTCATTAATCCACTCTAATTCTCTATGTTTTATGGCATAAGTTATGCCCTGGATTAGGTGTTACAAGGTGTTCATAAAAGAATGTGCCTATTTCTTTTTTTTCATCTACTTGACCAGTGTGTGGAGAGACATGTAACAATTATCGTTGCAACTCAACTTCAAAAGTTTCACTTGCAATACCTGTTTTTGCAAAATGGCGCCGTCCAAACAACAGAAGGCATTTTGTGTGGTTGAATATGTGAAAACTACGTCTATTATCTCAGTTCAACGCAATTTTCGGCGACAGTTTGGGGTTGATCCACCTGATAAGAATTCCATTAAGCGTTGGTATACGAAATTCCTGGAGGAAGGTTGCCTGTGCAAAGGCAAAAGCACCGGTCGCCCGTCATGTTCGGAGGAGGCAGTGGATAGAGTTCGGCAAGCCTTCCAGCACAGCCCCATGAAGTCGGTTCGAAGGGCGAGTCGTAAGTTGGAAATGCCCGCAGTACGGTATGGAAAGTGCTTCATAAGCATTTGAGAATGAAGTTATGCTTAAAAACTTGCAGAGATTATCTTACTCTTGTGATAGAAAGCATCCTCGTACCACATCATGGGGCCGAGAATAAATTTTTGGAACAGGGTGCAATCTTTTATGGACACCCTGTATAATTTGGAGCATACTGCTAAAGTTTCAGTTACTAATTAAAACATATATATATATATATTAAGCAGTGTCTTATGCACGATCACCCATACATCATTTTGTTTGCATCAGCCATGGCAAGAATTTGGAACATTACAAGGCACGAGTCATCATCAGCATTATTTTTCGTTTCACTCATGAATCCACCACTGCCAGTGGTGCCCTGTGCAGGAAACTTCCCTAAAGCATTCCTATGTTCTTGCAGAGGTTGTTTCTTTAGCAATATGAGGTTGCCAGCTGCATACACAACCTCATATTAGTGACCTCTTGTGACATACGTCAGGCAGCTTCTGTTCTTTCTTTGTCTCCTCAAGATGTTTTTTAAAATTTCTCTCACTTTTTTTTTTCCTAAACATTGTCCATGTGTCTTTCATGACTGCTGTTGAGCAGAAATGTGAAAATAACCACATGATTAAACCACAAGTGTCATGTGAAGGCTTGCAAACATATTTGTTCAGTCATGTGACCGGCTGTCAGCTTTGATTACCATTGGACATGTCGTTATAATCATTATCATCATCAACATTTTCCTTTTGACTCCTTACGGAGCATGGAGCCTGCACCAAGCATTCACATGCTCTTGTAGCGGTGGTTTCTGTGGCAATTTATTTTATACAGTGAGGTTGCCAGGCTCATCCACAACCTCATTATTCACCTTGCACAGGGTGTAGTAGTCATATTCTTTCTTTGTTCCCCCCCCCCCGGAAGTGTCATCAGGAGCAGCCACATTAAAGGTTTCGTGCAAATATTTATCAGTTTATCAAGTCAATTTTTTTAATATGTAAGCATAACATGAAGGTATTAAAGAAAGTATAAATTTGGTTCATGGGAAGAAATAAAACAAAAAGCTAATAAGACTTAAAACAATGTAATAATTAACTGTCTACAATCAGTGTTGAGAGCAAAGAAGTAAGGGCTGATTTCAAGTGCATGAACATATTAATATTTGTAGAAGGAATGTTTTGTTGCGAAATAAAAGCACAAAGGGATACAGTTATTCACTGGTTACTTATCTGCTCCCCAAGGAGCATCAGCCTTTAACTCATACACTCCAGATCCATGCTTTCAGCTCAAGGTCTTTCCATGTCTTTCTCATCCCTTTCATTTCTGTGTTGAGTTCTCTTCTCCGTGTGTTTTTTTTTTAAGGGGGGGTGGGGGGGTTGGGGGGGGGGGGGGGGGGGGGGGGGGGGGGGGGGGGGGGGGGGGGGGGGGGGGGGGGGGGGGGGGGGGGGGGGGGGGGGGGGGGGGGGGGGGGGGGGGGGGGGGGGGGGGGGGGGGGGGGGGGGGGGGGGGGGGGCGCCTTTCTCTACCTGTCTTACCCTGGGGATTCCAGATTAAGGACTGCCTCTGTGATGCTATCAGCAGTTTTCCTCGACGTGTGTCCTGTCCACTGCCAGTGTCTTTTTCTCATCTCATGTCCCACTGGCACTTGTCTGTGTCCCATTGGCTCTGCCTGTCGTCAGTTCCTCGTTAGTAATCTAGTCATATCACTTCAATCATTCTGTTTACGCAAGCATTCATTTATGAAAGTCTGTTATTTCTTAGTTCTCTGAACCAATAGAGTTAGTTCCGTCATGTGACTTGTCACCTTACATCACTTCTGAGACATATTAACATCTCTGTGGAAGTAAAACTGCCAATGGTGTCAGCATATTCATCTTCTGCCTTGTCTGTGAGAGCCAAACATGGACATTAAACAAGACACAGGAACAGAATATCACAGCTTGGGGAAAGTGCTGATCAAGATAGGTGGTTACTTACAAGGCAGGATAAAATAACAAATAATATAATAAGGAAATGCTAGAACAAAGTAAATGTATGGAGTAAACAGCAAAAATGAATGAAATGGTTTGGATTTTTGGTTTTCAGATTGAAAAAAAAATCATGTGATGTACATGATAACTCATCACAGGGGGCACACGGAAGACCAGGGGAAAAGGATGGATGGAGGGTTTGGCAGATAGGTAGATTATAAGAAAATGAAAAGGACTACAGAAAGGGTGAAAAGTGGTATGGTAAACGAAAATAGGTGATGCTTTCTATTAGGACAAAGAAAATTTCTTATGTTATGGCCACAAAGGCTTTCATCACGGACAAACAGAAAAGAAAGAAAGTGGAAACTAAATTAAATACATACAAAATAAATAATGATACAACCCGTCTTCTTCTTCTTCCGTCCTTAGCCAAAGACCGACCAAGCAGTCAGAGGCCATCACGCCTTGTGGCGTCTTAAGGGCAACAGCAGATTGATTTTCTCTGTTGTAGTTTCCCATCACGCCTAGCGGCGTCTTTAGGGCAACAACAAATAGATCCATCTGCCGTTGTTTCCGTAATCGGTGTGACAAGCCAACGGGTGATCAGCCCATTGAGCGATACAACCCGTAAGTGGAAGTAACTGGTGCTGCTGCCTTGAAAATCTGTCTTTCACTTTCTTTCTCTTGTTTTCGTTCTTTTGTCCCTGACGAAAACTTTGTGGCCGTAACGTTAACACTTATCTTTGTGCTTTTTCCCAGTAAGACACTTCTTCAAGTACTATGCCTGGTGGCATAGGTGATCGTATTTGTCCACAACTTTCTGTCTCCAATACTGTTTATCAGTTATGTTCTTGACTTATTTCCATACCACGATGTCAGACTGTATCTTCTCACTTTTTTCATTTTCTCTCTCTTTTTCCATCAGTCTTTCCTGTTGTCATGATATATTCCAATTTTTTCTTCTCATAACTTGTCCAAAGAAGGTGGATTGGTTCCTTCTGACATGAGTAATAAGTTTCCTTTAGGCATTGGCCTCTTTCAGACGTTGTCATTATTTGTGTTAGCTGACGGTGGTATATTTAACAGTTTACTGTAAAACCACTTCTCTGTGACCTCTAGTGCTTTACCTAGTTGTTTACTAATTGTCCTTGACTCTGTTCCATATGTCAGCATTGGTTCTATATAACACTGAAGAACACCTTTTCTTCCATTGACTAAGAATTGTAGCATAAAATAAGTAAGATACATTACTTTTTTTTTTTTTTGCCTACCCCACCAGACAGGTAGGAAAAGAGGACATAGCATTATGCAGATCACATGGCTAGCTTAAGTACATTAAATCTTTCTGTGACACTAAACATTAGAAGTGAAAAATTAAGTCATTTAAATAGAAATCAGAAAGAACAATAGACAAATATATTAAGAATGACTTGCCAAAAGATAATTAAAAGAAATTTAATCAACATGTGAAACCAATAAAGCCTTAAGTAGCATGTTGTTACAAGGTATGTCTGTGTGCAGTGGCTATGTTTGTTAGTCTGTGTATGAGGGTAGGTGATATTCTGGCTTCTCTATATGATGTGTAGTAGACTTGTATACTGTTCTGTATGATATAAGTGTATGTTCTTTGTGTGTATGATACAGGCTTGCGGGTACTTGGAGAATGGAGGTGTAGTGCATGTCCATTTTGATATACAGATTCTGTAATAAACATATATATATATATATATATATATGTTTTCCACTGGTCATTTGAAACGAGAGAGTGTAATAAACTTATGTACACATGTAGTTGAGTTGTCAGCTAATCTTCCTATGCAAAACTTAAATATTTAAGAATGCAGCTCCAGTCAAGGTAGTTAAGTTGCATTTTGCACATGCGTGTACTGAAGCTCCATATATATATATATATATATATATATATATATATATATATATATATATATATATATATATATATATATTATATATATATATATATATATATATATATATATATATATATATATATATATATATATATATATATATATATATATATATATTGACTGAATTTGTGAACAATACATTATTCATTTTCATTTGATTTTATCAACACTGTTTGTTGAAAATTTTTTCTTTGTAATAAATCTGTTATTGATCCAGAATTGTTATTCTCAGAGTTTGACACATTTGTGCTAGGTTTTGTGTTCTTACTGTTGTCCATATTGAAGAAAATATTTTCCATCATCATCATCAATCCTCATCACACCTAGAGGATCGTGAGGTAGAAATGAGAAAACTCTCCTTCCTGTTGAGTCTTGGTCTCCTATAATATCATTACATTTTTGAATTTCTGTCTCAAATGTTGTGGCAAAAAAGTATCAAAAATGGTCTCCATATACCTTTCTCTCTCTCTGTGCCTTTTTGGAGTCCAGTCTTGCACGTATTATCCATGCATCTTGTTTTCATGTGTAGTATGTGACTGGTGCATTTCCATCTCCATTTTATCCCAAGACTGATGTCCTTTATTCCTGTTATTCTTGGATTTATGTTTTTCTTACCTTGTTTTCCCACAATACTTCTAATATTTTTCTTAAGCAGGTCTTCTGGGGGCTGTTTCCCTTGTACATACACACAAAGGACCCCTGTTTTCCCATAATACTTCTAATATGTTTCTTAAGTCTTTGCAGATCCTCAGAGGGTAGTTTACCATATGTAGAATCGTACACATATCTTGGCAGCAATATAGACAAAGTTGGAGGGACAGACAATGGTATCAAAATAAGAATACAAAAAGCAAGAGGAGCTTTCATTGCATTGGGAAACATATGGAGAACAAGAGATATTAAGTCCAGCACGAAAATAAGAATCTTCAACTCAGATGTCAAGTCAGTCCTATTGTATGGCTCTGAAACATGGAGAACAAAAAAAAACAACAACCAAAAAGCTACAGACTTTCATAAATGGGTGCTTGCGTAGAATAGGATTTAAATGGTATGACAAGGTCACAAATGTGGAACTGATGACCAGAACCAGACAAGTGCCAGTGGAACAAGAGATGAGAAGAAGTCGCTGGCGATGGATAGGACACACATTGAGGAAACATGTTGATAGCATTACAAGGCAATCCTTCTTCTGGAATCTCCAGGGAAGCAGAGGTAGACCAAAAAACACATGGAGAAGAGAACTAGATACAGGAGTGAAAATCATGAGGAAAACATGGAGAGGTTATTGCACGTGAGAGAAGGACTTGGCATGTGTTTGTTGAAGGCCTATTCCCAGTGGAGCTAAAGGGTATTGATTGATAGTGGATAGTTTCCCTTGTACATACATGTAGAGGGCCCCTGTTTTCCCATATTACTTCTGATGCAGAAGACCCCTGTTTTCTCATGTTACATCTAGTATAGTTCTTAAAGCTTGGCCTTCAGATCCCCTTAGGGTGCTTTCTCTTCTACTTACAAATAAAAGACAATTGTTTTCCCATATTACATCTAATATTATTACAAAAATCTTCTGGGAGTGCTTTCCCATGTACATACATATAGAGGACCCCTGTTTTCTCATGTTTGTTCATCCATTCAGTACTGTTCAGCTCCCCAAGGGACATAGGCCTTCAACACAAACTTATGCCAAGTCCTCCTGTGATGTGCCATCAGCTCAAGGTCTTTCTTGTAATCATCATCATTATTTTAATGTTAACTGCCTCCAATTTTCTTTTCCATGTTACTTCTAATATCTTTACCTTCAGATCCGCTGAGGGTGCTTTCTCTTGTAATTACAGAGGACCAATGTCTGCAATGTACAGTAAATTCTTTTACTTATTTAGTCGCTTCTCTTCTACCCTGGAGTGTAGAGGTTTGCCAGAGAGAGTACCAAACTATCCTATCAGCTGTCTTCCTCCTTGCCTGGTTCTAATCTAGTCCTCTATCCTTCTGAGATTGTCTAACATTGTCCTGGCAGTGAACTCTGTGTCATCCTGGAGGTCTGGATCTTTTGCACTTGGTTTCCCATATTTGTTGTGGTAGCTGGTCTTCTCCCATTCTGCAGACATGGCCAAATCATCATAATTGGGTCTGCAGGGGTTGCGTTTTGACACCTTGACATATCGTCTGGTTGTGGACTTTACTTTCAAAGAATTGAGAACTGGCTGCTCAGATGTCTAACATTCCTTTCTGTTATATTGTACACTGTGTTCTTTCATTATCTGTCATTCATTGAAGATGTTAATAAGTAATATTAGTACACAACAATGCATGCTTCAAGCTCCAACATCATCATCCTCATAGCATTCTTCGTACAGAATAAAACATCAGCTCATTAACAGTATTATTCATAATCAAGTCAGATTAATAGCAGGTGAACCTTTTGTCTGCCACACCAAAGAAGACTTGGAAAACATTAATAATGTTAAAAAAAAATTTTTTTTTATTACATATACATGAACCTAGTGAAACTAGGTATGTACTAAACAACAGAAACTTCTCAGTAGTTGTAGCATAGATACCTTCGCATGTGGGAATAGAAAGAAATGAGATGGCTGACAAGGGAGCAAAAAATGGACATGTCAGATACTCAGAGAGTCAAAAATACCTGCAGTAAAAAAACTGATTGCTTCTAGGAACATTGTACTTAATGATACAGAAACCTTACTGTGTAACATGTCTTGTGACGAATATCATAGCACATTATCTGCTTATGTTATAAATATGAAGAACAAAGAACCACTAATAGAATACTTAAAAGCATAAAACTCACCTCCACCACAACTAAAAACTGTGATAAGTAGGTTGAACATATTAAACCTAAAAAGTCAACCAATACAAAACATATATATATTTAAAATAATTGTAATGTAAATACTGTAAAAACCAAAGTCTACAAGTCCGTCAAACACTACAGTATGAACGGAGATATATTAAGAGCCTGGAAAGGGGCACCATATAACACAAGAGATATTATTAAACACTTTAAGAAATACCAGAGAATGTGCAGCCTGAAAAAAACCAATAAGAGAAAATCTATAAACATAAAAAGGCAAAGGAAAAATAACACTACTGCACCCTCAGGTACGTCATACAAGGGGATTAATATGAGATGGTGCTGACAGTTTCATCGTGTAAAACCACCAGTGAAAAAGTATGTGACTGCTTGGTGATACAATGCCACATAAGGAGAAGCGAGGAAAATTATATATAATATACTAGTGTAGCTAGATATGATTGGAACTCACGGCGGAGAAGAAGAGTGCGTAAGCAAAAGAGAACTTGGAAAACAACGGTAGAAGAGAAAGCTGGGCTTGAGTGCAACATGCTTGCTTCTGTGCATGTTATTTAGCCAACGAAGATATTTCCTGATACAGAAGTGTATTTGTTTTGCCCTACTGTAAAACAGAAATGCCATAATAGTGTCTCTGGCCACATGCTACGTAAGTTGTGCTGCAGTGCATTTTTTTCCTTCTTCTTCGTCGTTTGCTGTCAAATATCCACATCTATCTATCTTGTAAAGCTGGCAGTCTGTCTCAGGCTTCTCTCATCACCATACAATTTCTCCCTCAGCAGAGTTGAAGAAGGTGTTGTCAATTTTGATAGACAGGCCTGAGATATTTATGGTCCCGTCTGAGCAGAGGGTGATAGTGAAAGCTATGTGAGAGGAAGGTGTGAGAAATAGTCCTGTTTCACAAGGAGAACTGGTGTAAGAGAAAAGCACGGACTTGGATTGAGTAATTGCTCTAATCCAGCCTATCTAGTACGACACTCTTTAACGAAGACGCACTTCCTCACTTGATACACAGATTCAAATTACACTACCCTCACGTACGCACACACAATTTTGTGACAGAAATACGTCCATACGAAAAAAAACATAAACTATGGATCACATATAATGGCAGGGGTTTTGACCAACACAAATAGCTTAAGGTTTATTAAGTTTATTTTATCGCTAGAAAATAGATCACAACATCAATACAATCATTATCATTACATTCATGAATTATAGTTACATAAGAGAAAGAAAATATAACTCTCATAAACCCTCCCTCTGGTATATGGAAAACCAGGAAAGATCCCAACCGAGGTAATTTATCCAAAAGATTCACACAAAAAAATGATTAACAATGGGAGTAGGGAGTAGTCAGGACGGGTAAAGAATATGTCCTTAATTTAAACTATCCCGTGGAGGGGGAGAAAGAAAAAGAATCTCCGATTAGTGAGAGATAATTAAAGAAGGTTGGTAGGTTAGTAATAACATAAAATTAGTATCTTCTATTCGTTCACTCACACAGACAAAACAGTGGGCCGACTTTCAGATTTGCTTACCAACTGTTGAAGCTGCATACATCCTCGAAATGCAGGATTGTGGACAGCAGTTTAATGTGGGACATCTCGGGAAACGGGAGACAAGTTTGCGGTCGCAGTGTCCAGCGGATTCCAGGTGCTCCGGCGGCTGGAGGATGCGGAGAGTGCAGAGGACTATTGGTGGCGGGTCAAAACGGTATGGAATAGGACGTGTGAGGAGGTGATGGGGAAGAGGTAGCGACAACAGAGGGCATGGATGGCAACAGAGGCCATCAATGAGATAAAGGACAGGAAGGGCAAGAGAGCAGATTTAAACACAAGCAAAACCAGAAGTGCCAAGGCTCAAGAACTGTACACAGAAGCAAACAAAGAAGTGGAGAGAGGTGTCAAAAGAGACAAGAGGAGGTATATTGAGGAGTTGGCAAGAGAGACAGAGGATGCTGTGGCCAAGGGGAATATGAGAGGGCTGTGTAGCAGCACAAAGAGGCTGGCGGGGAAGTGCAGGCAAATGGGTTGCTTCGTGGAAGACAGGAGTGGACGGCTGCTCAGCAGTATACAGGAGTGGGTGAGGAGGTGGACGGAATATTTTGGGGACCTTCTCGGTGGACCAGCTCCGCGGGACCTCCCGGGCGTCCGGCCAGCGGAGGAGGAGCTGTAGATTAGCGGTAGGGGACCGGCGGGGGAGGAAATAAAGAAAGCCATAGAGCTTCTTGGAGATGGAGGGGCGTCTGGACCTGATGGCATTCCAGCGGAGGCCATCGGGGCGGATATCGATGCGGCTACAGAGATGTTATATCTTCTTCTTCTTCTTCGTTCACCCTCAGATGTCAACTTGAATAAGTTCAAAGAAAGCGATGGTCAGCCTGAGGCTGTTGATATCTCCGTAGATCTTCTCCAGGAATGGTACTGGTGATGGCCATATGCGTCTTCTCCTCTCCTCATATGTTGGGCACCTCTGAAGCAGGTGTTCGGCAGTCATTTTACCAGTGCCACAGTCACACTCATCCGTAGTTCCTATCTTTAATTTGTTGAACAGATGGTATCTCAATCTGTTATGACCAGTGCGAAGCCTGAAGATTACCACTTGTTCACTTCTGCTGAGCTGGTAATACGGATCATTTTTTGTGTGGCCTGGATGCTCTTCTTCCCACTTGTGCCTGTATCTGCGCTTGATAAAACTCTTGGACTCCTCATAGGTTATATTTGTGTCCAGCTGGGGAAGTTTTCCCCCTTCCTTTGCCAATCTGTCAGCCTCTTCATTTCCAGGGATGTTGCAGTGAGAAGGGATCCACTGTATCACAACTCTTTTGTATTGCTGACATAGTCTGTGAAGTGTTACTCTTAGGTCATCCAGTTCAGCATTTATTTGACTTTTCAGTGTTGTAATCACTGACAGCGCATCTGAGAAGATAACTATTGGTCTCTCTGAGCTTTTTTCTGTCATTAGAATTTCTGATGCAGTTTTTATGGCCTCTGCCTCTGCTCTGAAGTTAGTTGAAAATTTCCCTGTTGCGACTGCTATCTTTTTTTGTGTGCCATTGCTTAAGCTCAGGAAGACTCCTCCACCCCCATCTTCTGTTGCATTAGTTGCTGATCCATCTGTGTACGCATGGATCCAGGTGTTGCTTGGGTAATGTTTCTCTATATATTTTGTGGTTAGGACTCTCCTTTCTGTTTCAGTTTGACTGTTCTTTCTCTCAATACCAGGAACATTTTCTATCATTTCAGGGAAGCACTGTTGTTTCCAAATTGGTAGCTTGTGTGCAGTACATATTGGCGTAGCTGTTGATATTGCATTTATGGGGTCTGCTCTCATCTTTGTTTTTACTGTCTCTACAAAGTTGCTTCGCTTCAATCTTCCCCTTCCAAGTCCATTTATCCTCTGGTGCATTGGGTGATCTATCAGCCTCCTGAATTTCTCGGCTTGTTGCTGGGCTCTGCTATCTCTTCTATCCTCCATAGGCTGGAGGTGAGTAATCTTTTCCAACTCTTTTATTGGTGTTGATTTCATGCCCCCAGTTATGATTCTCATTGCTTGGTTTTGGGTTCTGTTTATTTTGTCAAAGTTCGACTTAGCGGCTGTTGACCATGCTGCAATGAGAGATGTTATATAGGTTACTTGGTGGGGTCTGGGAGGGGGAGGAGATGCCAGCGGAGGGGAGGGAAGGGTATCTGGTTAGGTTGCCTAGGGGTGGAAATTTGCAAGAGTGCACAAGTTGTGGAGGAATGATGTTACTTTCAGTGCCAGGAGGGGTATTAAGCAGGTTTATCCTTGAAATATTAAAAGAGTCCATAGACAAGAAACTGGGAGATGAACTGGCGGGTTTTCGACAGGACAGATCCTGTGCAGACCAAATGGCCACTTTGAGAATAGTGGTTGAACGGGGTCTGGAATGGAATTCGCCGCTGTACATCGGATTTGTGGACTGCGAAGGG
This sequence comes from Oreohelix idahoensis, assembly GCA_024509875.1. Classification (NCBI taxonomy): domain Eukaryota; kingdom Metazoa; phylum Mollusca; class Gastropoda; order Stylommatophora; family Oreohelicidae; genus Oreohelix; species Oreohelix idahoensis. The sequence goes on from JAMPIV010000150.1 coordinate 823,483, forward strand.
GCATTTGGCAGTGTGGACATAGGGTCGCTTTGGAAGTTGATGAGGGATTGTGGAGTTCCCCTGGGGGTCATTAGTTTAATAAAGAAGGCATATGAAGGCATGACATGCGGAGTTCTTCATGAGGGACAGCTTACGGAACCGTTTGGGATAAGAGCAGGAGTGCGACAGGGATGCCTTTTGTCTCCATTTCTTTTCTTACTAGCAATAGACTGGGTTACGAGAACATCGACAACACACAACAGAAATGGAATCCAGTGGACTCTGACTGGGCAGTTGGATGATCTGTATTTTGCTGATGACTTAGCTCTTCTGTTCCATAACCGTAATCAGATGCAGGACGGGTTGAGGGCACTCGATGAGAGGTCGCGGCAGTTGGGTCTGAGGGTGCACAGGGAAAGGACAGGGATAGTGAGAGTGAATGCAGGTGGGGATGGCAGGGTTGAACTTGAGGAGGCACCAGTGCAGGATGTGGAGTCGTACACATGTCTTGGCAGCGGTATGGACAGGGTTGGAGGGACAGACAGTGATATCAAAATGGGAATGCAGGGGGCAAGAGGGGCTTTCATTGCGTTGGGAAATGTATGGAGATCGGGAGAGATCGGATCCGGCACGAAAATGGGAGTCTTCGGCTCAGATGTGAGGTCGGTCCTGTTGTGTGGCTCTGGGACATGGAGAGCGGCAGGGACAGCTACCAAAAAGCTGCAGACTTTCATAGATGGGTGCTTGCGTGGAATAGAGGGATTGGGATGGTGTGACGGGGTTGCCAGCGTAAGGCTGATGACGGGAGCTGGACGGGTGCCGGTGGAGCGGGAGATGAGGGGGGACGATGGCGATGGATGGGGCACGCACTGGGGGGGGGGGCTGTTGATGGCGTTGCGAGGCAGTCCTTGTTCTGGAATCCCCAGGGCAAGAGAGGCAGAGGTGAACCGGGGGGCACATGAGGGGGAGAGCTGGAGATAGAGGTGAAAATGATAAGGAGAACGTGGAAAGAACTTGAGATGATGGCACGTGACAAGAGGACTTGGCATGTGTTTGTTGAAGGCCTATGCTCATTTGGGAGTGGAGGGTTATGAATGAATGAATGAATGAAGAGAAAGAAAATATAACTCTCATAAACCCTCCCTCTGGTATAGGGAAAACCAGGAAAGATCCCAACCGAGGTCATTTATGTAAGCTATGTGAGAGGAAGGTGTGAGAAATAGTCATGTTTCACGAGGAGAACTGGTGTAAGAGAAAAGCACGGTCTTGGATTGAGTAATTGCTCTAATCGAGTACGACACTCTTTAATGGAGACGCACTTCCTCACTTGATACCGATTCAAATGACACTACCCTCACGTACGCCCACTCACAATTTTGTGACAGAAATACGTACATACGAAAAAAACAGATAAACTATGGATCACATATAATGGCAGGGGTTTTGACCAACACAAATAGCTTAAGGTTTATTAAGTTTATTTTATCGCTAGAAAATAGATCACAACATCAATACAATCATTATCATTACATCCATGCATTATAGTTACATAAGAGAAAGAAAATATAACTCTCATAAACCCTCTCTCTGGTATAGGGAAAACCAGGAAGTAATTTACCCAAAAGATCAAAAAAATATATATATATTAACAATGGGAGTAGGGAGTAGTCAGGACGGGTAAAGAATATGTCCTTAATTTAAACTATTCCGTGGAGGGGGAGAAAGAAAAAGAATCTCCGATTAGTGAGAGATAATTAAAGAAGGTTGGTAGGTTAGTAATAACATAAAATTAATATCTTCTATTCGTTCACTCACACAGACAAAACAGTGGGCCGACTTTCAGATTTGCTTACCAAATGTTGAAGCTGCATACATCCTCGAAATTTAAACACTAGCAGTTATTAAACTAATCAGTCTTATTCAGGTCAAGTGCAGCCCCAGACTCTCCTATAAGCTGACTGCTATTTTTCGGGGGTCGCTGCAATTGATGTATTAGTAGTGACTGCCTGGATATTATTCCTTTTCACTGCAGGTATTTGTTTTGGATAAGTGTTTCTATTGTGGTGGCACTGTCCTGGGAATCAATGTGGTAAAATATTGTTCCAGTGTGGTCTAGTCTCATGTGACTATGACACTCGGTGACGTGATGGAAAAAAACCCAACAAATGTTATATGCTAGTAGTCGGCTGTTTGATTATATGATGGCCGATGTGTGGACAGTGAGTTCTCGTGAATATATCCGATGGAAGAAAACTCCTGTCATGGGTCAGATAACAGAGTACCAAGTTTCTGCCTCAGCAGACTGATAATAAAAATATGAATAAAGTTGTATTCTGGGAATGTTCCGTACCAGTTATCATTTATCTATTATTGTTTGTTTCTTTGATTATGCTTCTCGTCATACATAGAGAAGGTGCCCGCACAGGGGTCTCAACCAGAAGGTGGTTACGCCAATAATTTGTAGATGCTGGTAGGAAAATCAGACCGCAAAACCCCGCTGGATCGCAAGGTTATGATCGCCTATATCATTGGAAGAAAATATAAACATTTTAAACAATATTTATTTATCCTAATCTAAAACACGTTATAGGTATCCTGTTAATCATTCCGGTATTAAATTAAATTTAAAACCCACAGTTTCTAACTATTCTCTTCGCTTTTAACAGTAGATATAAACACTAGTTACTTAGAATTTATACATGATGAAAAATAAATAAATTGTTATTAAACATTTTCGATCGCCTAGCGTCTTATAATTATTTAACGCATCTCTTAATCGGGAATAACGGGTAATTAAATTTACGTTTACATCTGGAGAATTTTGCTATATGTTTATTTAATATGTTTAAATTAACACAAAAATCCCAGTGAAATATAATGAAACTCAAACAATTAAATCACTTTAAGGCTAATAACTATATTTTTACCGCAACACAAGAAACTGAAATAAATCTCCACGTATTTCTATAGGAAATCCAGATAAATAAGACTCCAAAAATGCGCACTAGACCATTCAAGAAATCTTGTTAGTAACTGACAACTTGAATTTTAGGAGGTTTCAATATATATTAAATGGATGGAAATCGTTAGCTACATGTCAGATTTTACACCTCTCGTAGATTCTTCGTTCAATTCCTGAATCAAAGTCCAAAATCACACCAAAGCATACAGTAGATTCGTTTCCCCAGCGAGCGAGCTTTTTAGGTTCGTTTCCCTAGGTGTGCAAATCTGCGTCTCGTGAAACGCGATCAAAGGGATTGCAGTCGGTGAGTGGTTAACGCCCCTTTGTTCTATGATAGGAAACTCTTTACAGAGCGATACAACAGGAAGCAATCTGATTATCAGAAGAAGTCCCCCCGTCCGACAAGTGTTTCGGCCCGATATACTCCTTTACACTCTAAGGGGGCGGGCCCACTTGGGTCATGACTCCCAAGCGTCTCAGCCTCCTGTTGTCTTGTATCGAAAATGAACCCATTTCACTTATGGTAGCAACTTTAAAATCCACAACTCCGCCAGCCGTGGAGGCAATTGTGAAAGTAACAAAGAGAAGACAAATTATTCCGTTCGTTCCGTCGCACATCACAACTAAGGACACACACCTGCGCGAAGCCGACGAGTCTAGCCACTGCGCGCTAGCCACGGGAGTTCTGTGCCTGACACCCCTTATAATATACGCCGCCTGTTGCCCCTCAGTCACAGCCCTTTCACTAGTACACCAAAAAACTCAGCGTATTGTGGACTTAGAAAAATGTTGGTGTTTTCTGTACCGCAGAGTTTATTGTCACGATTTCCATTGCCCATTGCGGTTGTTCCACAGCCAGCCTGATGCCTTTTCGGCAGTTTCACTAAGCCTCTTCAGTGCCCTTGTTCTCTACTGTCCCCTCAGCCTCAACAGTTTCAATAAATCATACACTGATGCAGCCACAAGCCCTCTTGCGCCCACTTCAACAGCCATGACCCTTGCAGTGAACCCATCGTGTCTCAGATCCGCGGCCAGATCACTATACTTGGCCGCTTTGAACGAATGTTGCTCGTCTAATCTTTATTCAAATGGCACGGTCAGTTCAATCAGTATGACCTGAAGCGTTGCTGAAGAATGAAGCACTATATCCGGCCATCTCCGCGATTTTCTGATACTCTCTGGATATGCCCCTCGTCCAGGTAGGTCTACCGCCATTTCCCAGTCGTTTGCACAGTCAAGAAGAGATGGTAAACTGTGTCACGAAATGGATTTAAGACTAGAGGCTGTCTACATATAGGGACAAGACACTAGTGAGAAGAAAGACTGAAAGGATAGATTCAGATGAAAATGACAGTGCAAATGTGAAAGTTGAGACCATTGGCTCCGAGGTTGAGAACCAAAGTTGACTCTTCCTCGCCACTCCGGACGTATGAATTGCTATGGCCTCGACCACACCTATAAATAAAACTCACATGTCAAACACATAAAAATGCAGTGTTTCACCTGTATGGAGAAAGAAGTTAAGATTAAATGAAATAAACCACACTGCACTTGGTGGGGTCTCAGATGTCGAGCCTCCACTCCAAACTAGCTGTTCTAAATTCTAACTCTAAGTACACAGTCAGCTGGAACGACTACGAAGTGTCTACACAATCTCTGCACAGACTTCGGTTCTACACAGCCTATCCTGAAATCTCCCGAACACTGCTACACAAATAACTCTTCTACAACTCTTCAGCAGCTGTCCTCTGTTATGATCTACACAAAACTATGTCTCAGTTCTGTCTTTCAGGTCTACCACCTGTAGACTAAACTTCAGCAGCTGTCCTCTGCTCTAAAATCTGTAGAGGGTATTATAACCCTGTTTCCCTCCACAATTCTGAAATTGACGACTAGGTTTAAACACTGGCTTCTGGAAAAACTGGAATAGGTAGCTAGTTTTGCTGCTACCACTCTGGATTTACCTGCCCTCTCCCTCCTCTGGGTTCAGACCTTCGGCGTTATTATGGCCGGGACGAAGCGAAATAATTACGACAACGCTGGCAGCATGCCAAATCTGCGTGTGTAACAGAACGAGCTCAGCGCTCAGGATTTATCCAACAAATCCTATTCCACTCGAGAAATGTCTTCCCCTGCCTGGGAAAAACGGGTTCTCTATACTTCGTCCGCCTCTGGCAAAAATCTCAACCCTTCTCTGTGTGAGATTGCCAACTCTTGCCGGGGAAAAGTTATTGGAAACTTTCGCTCTCTCCCCCAGAGCCGCGATACCTGCTGTTAGACAAAAAAAAATGGCAACAGCTAAACAACATGTAAATAATACATTCATAAAATAACTCCCTGACTCTCTTTCCGTCATGTACCACCATACAAAATAATCAGGCAAACACAGCCCTCTCCTCTACTGTTCCCTTCTCTACCTGAGCCCCAAAATAAACATTGGCTGACCCAGATCGTCTGTTCTGCCTGACTAAGTCCGAGCAACAACAATATTTCACTGGCCCTATCTGGGCAGACGTACTGTGGCCTACTTCTTACGCTGACCCTACCTGCAGCAATGTTTACCACCAATAACTAGACCTCACTCTAGAAATCATTACATTCCCGTACAGTATTATTAATCACCTCAAAAATGAAATAAAATATTATTCCCTTAACAGAAATAATTTCATCTCCGTCTTCTGAATACTCAGAACCACAATACATAATCAATAACGTATAACCCTGTTAGATGCTAGCATATACAAACTGCCTAGAAGTTATACATAACCCCAGGTTACCAATTTAATCTCAGTAGTTACAAACACGTGTTTACAATTCTTACGACCACGTGCTTCTCTCCCCCTCACCCCTCTGAACATCGTCTCAAATAAATATTCAGTAACCAACGCACCCACGTGCTTACAAATTACACCTCTTTCACTCCCGTCCACAGATAGATGTGTAAGTACATAAATAACTAGCAGCATTACACTCTCAATAAAATCCCAAATACCCATGCTCCCGCCATCCTGTAAATAAATATAATCAGAGATGCGGGTTCTCTACAGATCTACTTTGAAATAATCCAAAGCACGCCCGAAACATCTCACTTTTAAACCATCTAGACCCCGCTATTCCTTCAATAAGGAATTATTATGAACCTCTTAAGTTTCTCAAGTCTATCACTAAGATAGTATTGATGGTGCTGGCATTAAGAATTAACCTTAAACTTAAACTGCCCAAAGAAACTTAACTGGTCGGCCCAGGACTAGAAAAATTAAATAAAGTACCCCGCAAAAATCATGCTTACCAAAACTCGAATTTTCCCACTGAAAGGCAATAGACAATTTTGACTCTGGCACGCGGCTGGCAATTACATTAGAGAGAGCGAGAATTAAATTACGGGCCTATTTATCCTCTGAGATCAGCACGCTGACCTCGTGACGTCATATGCGTGGCTTTGATTCTCCCCCAATGATTTCAAATACCGTTAGCTCTCGGCCAATCAATCGTCGTAAACAATTCTGATGCAACCGGTACTGCTTTAGACAAAGAAACGGGATTAAGCTCTGCCCTCTACTGCCAATTGAAGCAAAAATGGCCGAAATATATTTAATTCCCGAAAAATACGTCTATGGCCCCCGCAAATCTTTAAAAAGACTAAAACTGGTGCAACTCTGATTTAGGCTCTATAATCTTTCTTCTAGAATAACACTGCACCAATTTCCTACATACCAACTCTAAACTCCATAAAGAAGAAACATAAAGCAGATGAGATACAACTCCATCGTGATCTCACTCTGAAAAACGTAAAAAAAAAGGAGAAAAAACATGGTGAAAGATTACCTGTAATCCCTCCTAGAAAAAGTGAACAAAATGCAAGGAGAAAAAGACATGGGCCATTTGAAAGACAGGATCTCAGTCCACTTCATCACAAACTGCTACCAGGTTTACTCGGTTTGGGGTGTGCTGACTTTCCTGCCCTCAGAAAGTATGTATTTGCGGTGCTCGGCCTGGGTTTGCTATTCGCCTTCAATCTTGCCAGATCTATTGTCACAGCAAGCTCATTTAGCACTTTGTTATGGCGCCAAGTGTATCGCCCTTGCCCTAATGACACCTTACACGCTGAGAGCACGTGTTCAAGTGTCTGCTTCCCCTGGCACAGGGGGCACTGCTCATCATCCGACTTTCCCCATTTCACAAGGTTGGTGGGCGACGGCAGCAGGTCATACATTGATCTAACAACGAAGCTGAGCCTAAGAGGTGCCATATTCTATATATCATTCCATGTCAAGGACTTCTGCAGGGCTCCTTCCCATGTAGTCCATTGGCCTTGTTGGACCTGCTGCACTGCTTTTTGCAACGAACCGTTCTCTCTTTAGAAACTACAAAACCCGTGGCCTCATCCTCCCCGTGTTTCATGGATCAAGCGCTGACGTGATGGCGTAATCTGACAGCCAAGTAAACGTCCTTTTTCTAAAGAGAAGGCCGTTAATTATGAATAGTTGGATTATAGTGCTTGAAACCAAGACAGGAGGCGTGGCTAAACTAAGAATCGGACAGTTGTCAATAGAGAGACCTGGCTTCCACGTGTTTAACTGTGCATGCTTAATTAGCCAGCGAGGGAAATCCACGTTCGATCGTTGCTTGAACCCAAATAGTGAGGGGTCCAGATGATAATAAAGTGGATCGATCAGGGTTGCCTCAATTTTCATGTCACAGAAGGCAACACTGCCACCTTGCACTTCCCATAGAGCCATCAGTTGTCCTCCCCACATGGACACACAATCTGTCCGTCCAATTTTCAATTTGTTGAACAGATAGTTTATGAGTCTGCAATGGCCGGTTCTCAGTCAGAAAATTATCACTTGATCTCTTTTTGGTAATGTATAGTATGGTTCTGCATTACTTACTTTATTTTACTTACTTTACTGATTTACTTAACTTACTTTACTTTACTTACTTACTTTACTTACTTTACTTTACTTACTTTACTTTACTTACTTTTACTTACTTACTTCTGCAATTTTTCTCTTTTTTTCTGATTATTGCTTTTATCTCTTCATATGTAGCCCTGACTTCTGTTTGGGTTTTTTTTCCTTCCATTTTGGCAAGTTTATCTGCCTTCTCATTTCCATATACAGTGCAGTCCAGATAAGTAGAAGTCACTGGGACCATCTAAAATACTTCCACTTATCCGAAATTATGCTTATCTGAATTCGGACATCTACGTCATAAAAAGATAAAGCATGAGGTAATTATTTTAACCATTCACAAACAAGTGATTTTAAATTTTCATTTCTGCATCTTTTAAGTTTGTCGAAAGCAATTTAGCGAAGTCTAAAATGTAGTGTCAAGTTAATTGCTAGTAGCATAGAAGCGAATGTAAAAACGTTCGAATCACGTTTTGGCTTAGCATGTTTGCGTGCAATGTTAACGGTTCCTGCCAGAGTGCCAAATTATTTAAATGCCCCTTTCTTGCCTTGGGAATCACAGAACAAGGACTATCTTGTAATGCTATCAGCAAGTTTCTTCAATTTGTATCTTATCAAATGCTAGCGCCTTTTCTCACCACTGTCTGGGTTTATTTTTCTCCATTAGTTCCATGTTAATGATCTTGTCTTACTATTTCAATCTATTCTACGCAAGCACCCATTTAAGAAAATCTTAACATCCAGTGCAGTCTTACACATTTTATATATGTCTCCATGTTGTTGTGGGGACTAACCAAGGACTAAGGCTACTAGAATTTGCCAGCAACTATAAACTAACCCTTGCAAATACACTATTTCCTCATAAGTTATCAAGAAGAATAGCGTGGCATGCCCCGAAAACTGAGATACATGGCCAAATTGATTTTATTCTTGTATCCAAAAGATTCAAGTCCAGTATTAATAAAGCCAAGACTAGGAATTTTCCTGGCGCCGACATTGGTAGTGATCACGACATGGTATTGATGACGCTCAAGCTTAAATTCAAACAGAATTATAATCAAAACAGATGTTCTCAGTTAAAAGATTCAATTTAGACAAACTGAAAGATCCAGAAATCGCGGGAATCTTTGAGGCAACTGTTGGAGGAAAATTTGCAGCTCTCAACTTTCTGGAGGATGATATCAACTCAATCATAGAGAACATGAAAGACGTGCTCATTGAATCAGCAACAGAAATACTTGGTAAAAGAAAGAAAATAAACAAACCATGGGTTACAGATGACATTCTGAAGTTATGTGATACACGGCGGGAAATGAAAAAGGTTAAGAAAGAGGTTCCTGAAGCAGCATGGCAATACAGTATGGTGAATAAAAATATTAGAAAGAAAATGAAACAGGCCAAAGAAAAATTGGTAACTGATCAATGTGAGTCCATTAATACGGGGCTAATAAAAGGTAACAGCAAGGCAACTTTTGACACATTAAGAAGACTATCAAAATCCCAACATCCCAGGGTAACTGTCATAGAAGATAGCAATGGGGCTCTGCTCAATGAAAAAACAGCTGTAATGAGAAGGTGGACAGAATATTGTTAAGAATTATATAACTGTAAACTCAACACTGACTATAGCATATTAAACAACATTAAGTGTGAAAACAGGGAAATCGGAAATGCAGCAATATTACGGGAAGAAGTGGAAGAGGCTGTATGTTCGATGAAAGGAGGGAAGTCACCGGGTGTGGATAATATCCCAGCAGAGCTCTTGAAATATGGAGGACCAGATATAGTAAAAATCATGACAACAATTTGCCAGAAGATATGGAGTACTAAAAAATGGCCAAAAGAGTAGGCGCAGTCATTAGTAATACCTCTTCCAAAGAAAGGAAATCTAAAAATGTGCAAGAACTACAGAACCATTAGCCTTATTAGTCATCCAAGTAAAGTGATGTTAAGGATACTTTTGAACAGAATAAAACAGAAATCAGAAGAAATCTTGTCCGAGGAACAGGCTGGCTTTAGACCAAAAAGAAGTACAGTACCTCAGAACAAATCTTCAATATTAGATTACTGATCGAAAAACATCTCCAGCATCAACGCGTTTAACCCATAACTTCATCGATTTCACAAAAGCCTTCGATCGAGTCTGGCATGAAGGCTTATGGCAAATAATGAGAAAATTCAATTTTGATACTAACATCATAGTTATCATTGAAGCACTATACAAGGACACAGGCAGTGCTGTTTTTGCAAGCAATGACATTGGATAATTTTTCAAAACAACTGTAGGAGTTCGTCAGAGATGTATCCTGTCCCCAGTGCTCTTTAATATATATCTAGAACATATTATGCAGGAGGCTCTCTGCGATTATAAAACAACCATATCGATTGGAGGCCGACCTTTTTGCAATCTACGTTTTGCTGATGATATCGATCTTATAGCTGGAACAGAATCAGAACTTCAAGACCTTACCTCTAGACTGGAGAAAGTAACAAAAACGTATGGGATGGAAATTAATATAGAAAAAAGCAAGATATTGGTGAATAGCCATAAGAAACATTTTCCGACCAACATTACGTTAAATGGGCAAATGTTAGAAGAAGTTGACACCTTTAAATATCTGGGGTCCACTATATGTAGTGATGGAAGATCAAGTAAATAAATCAAGACAAGACTTGAGATGGCCTCAGCTGCCATGACAAGGCTGAATGTTATCTGGAAAAGTAACATCAGTTTTCCTGTGAAGATCAAATTATACAAATCACTTGTATTGCCCTGTCACCATGGCACCCCTACGACCCATGACGGGTTACGGGTTGAGATGATGATATGTCTCCATGTGGTTCTGGGTGATCTCTGCGGAGACACACACACAAAAAAACCACTCCGTAGTGTATGTCATTAGAGGCAGCTTAGGCTAATAACAATAATAACAATAACTTAGGCTGAAGTTTTGCATGAAGTTAGCGGTCTTATCAAATAGAACAAACTGATACAGAAGCTAAAACCACGTGAACATGTGAAGTACGGTACTTTAGCAAATACTTTTTCCTGGTTTACAAATTCTGCAGTATCCCAATCATCTTAACTTACTTACTTTACTTTCTTACTTACATTACTTACTTTACTTACTTACTTTACTTACTTACTTTACTTTACTTTACTTACTTTACTTAATTTACTTAACTTACTTTATGTTACTTTACTTACTTTACTTTACTTACTTCACTTTACTTACTTTATTTTACTTTACTTACTTACTTTACTTACTTACTTCACTTTACTTACTTTACTTTACACTTTACTTTACTTACTTACTTTACTATACTTACTTTACTTTACTTACTTTACTTTACTTACGTTATTGTACTTACTTACTTTACTTTACATACTTTCCTTTACTTTACTTTCCTTACTTGCTTCACTTCACTTACTTTACTTTACTTACTTTATTTTACTTACTTACTTTACTTACTTACTTGACTTATTTACTTTACTTTACTTATTTACTTTACTTTACTTTACTTACTTTACTTTACTTTACTTACTTTACTTTATTTTACTTACTTTACTTTACTTACTTACTTCACTTTACGTACTTTACTTTACTTACTTTATGTTACTTACTTACTTTACTTATTTACTTTACTTATTTACTTTACTTTACTTACTTTACTTTATTTTACTTACTTTACTTTACTTTATTTACTTACTTTACTTTACTTACTATGCTTATTTTACTTTACTTACTTACTTTACTTACTTACTTTACTTACTTGACTTATTTACTTTACTTACTTTACGTACTTACTTTACTTTACTTACATACTTTACTTGCTTTACTTTACTTACTTACTTTACTTACTTATTTTACTTACTTACCTATTTACAGATTTACTTTACTTACTTTACTTACTTAACTTACTTTACTTACTTACTTTACTGATTTACTTTATTTACTTACTTTACTGATTTACTTTACTTACTTACTTTACTGATTTGCTTTACGTACTTAACTTACTTTACATTACTTACTTACTTTACTTACTTTACTTACTTATTTTACTTACTTACTTACTTTACTGATTTACTTTACTTACTTAACTTACTTAACTTACTTTACTGATTTACTTTACTTACTTACTTTAATGATTTATTTTACTTACTTACTTAACTGATTTACTTTACTTACTTTACTTACTTACTTTACTTACTTATTCTATTTAAATATTTTACTTACATTACATACTTACTTTACTGATTTACTTACATTACATACTTACTTTTCTGATTTACTTACTTACCTTACTTTACTTTACTTACTTACTTTATTTTACTTACTTTACTGATTTACTTTACTTACTTTACTGATTTACTTTACTTACTTACTGTTAAAGTGAGAACTTCCTTGTATACAGGCACTGTTAAAGGTTGAGTGGACCAGGTAGACAAATGTTATTATCTTTCGCTGATAAATGCGATCAGCTCTAGTCGGGCTTACAGATGGCCGACAGATGTGTAATGTGGTATATATGCATACGCGAATGTGTATAGGTCCTTTCATCTAAATAGACTGTAATCACACACCACAGCAAACGTAAAAAGTCAGGGAATGTTGTAACAAGCTGTAACGTTTCACAGTTTATTACGCCACAGGAACGGTACACTGTCACAAGTTACAATAGCATACAAAGATCCAAGGCACATAGGTATTTAAGAACGTCGTAACTTTCCAGTATAATATAAATCCATAGGAAGAACATCTATCAAAATGACTGCCTACATTGCAGTTCATCACAGTTCTCATTTCATAGTATTACAGTGAAAATATCCGTCAACAAATGACTGCATACATCGCAGCTCTAGTATTATAATAGTACATCCATCAAGAAGACTGCATACATCGCAGTTCTAGTATTATAACAGTAAATCCATCAAGAAGATAAATCCATCAAGAAAGTAAATATGACTAATAACACTGGCCGGTACACTCAATGGCCTCAGAACAATCAATCTAGGAAGGAAACTCTTCCCTACAACAATATATTCCATCTTCTCTTCTAAGAAATATATCCCTCGATAATAATATCTGGACACACTCACGAAATGGAACAACCATTTCGGTCCTCTGCCAGAAACACACTGTCACGAAATAATCAGCTACTCAGTACAGTTCAGTAACAAAAACTACATGCGCGGACTCACCGCGTGAGACCATCTCTCAGCTCAAACCGTCCCTACCCAACAATCTCACTAGGGACTGAACAGTTTTATTTAACATATTTTTAAACAAACTAACAGCTAGTCAGTAGAGCTGTGTTCAAAAATTACTGAGCATACAGCCCCCCTACTAAGAAAAATCTCTCATCACTCAGAGCGTGTTTACTAGCGTTTACAAAAATCCGACCCGTACTTCAAGTCTTTAACACTTAACTCCCCTTAATAAGAAATATGATTTAACACTTACTTTACTGATTTACTTTGTTTACTTACTTTACTGATTTGCTTTACTTACTTAACTTACTTTACTTACTTACTTTACTTACTTACTTTACTTACTACCTACTTTACTGATTTACTTTACTTACTTTACTTACTTACTTGACTTATTTACTTTACTTGACTTATTTACTTTACTTTACTTCCTTTACTTTATTTTACTTACTTTACTTTACTTACTTTATTTTACTTTACTTACTTCACTTTACTTTACTTACTTTATTTTACATACTTTACTTATTTACTTTACTTACTTTACTTTACTTACTTACCTACTTTACAGATTTACTTTACATACTAACTTTACTTTACTTACTTACTTAACTTTACTTTACTTACTTTACTTACTTACCTACTTTACATATTTACTTTACTTACTTCACTTACTTACTTTACTTACTTACCTACTTTACAGATTTACTTTACTTACTTAACTTACTTAACTTACTTACTTTACTGATTTACTTAACTTACTTACTTTACTGATTTACTTTGCTTTACTTACTTTACTGATTTGCTTTACATACATAACTTACTTTACTTTACTTACTGACTTTACTTACTTTTCTTACTTACTTTACTTACTTAAATACTTTATTGATTTACTTTACTTACTTAACTTACTTTACTGATTTAATTTACTTACTTACTTTAATGATTTAGTTTACTCACTTACTTTACTGATTTACTTTACTTACTTTACTTACTTTACTTACTTACTTTACTTACTTGTTTTTCTTAAATATTTTACTTACATTACATACTTACTTTACTGATTTACTTACTTAACTTACTTTACTTAACTTACTTACTTTACTGATTTACTTTACTTACTTTACTGATTTACTTTACTTACTTACTTTACTAATTTACTTTACTTACGTAGTTTACTGATTTGCTTTACTTTACTTACTTTACTTTACTTACTTGCGTTACTGATTTACTTACTTAACTTACTTTACTTTACTTACTTACTTTACTTTACAGATTTACTTTACTTACTTTACTTTACTTACTTATTTAATTTACTGATTTACTTTACTTATTTTACTTTATTTACTTTACTCTTAATTACTTTACTTACGTAGTTTACTTACTTACTTTATCTACTTACTTTACTTACTTACTTTACTTACTTTACTCTTAATTACTTTACTTTTCATACTTTACTTACTTACTTTATGCATGTAGCCATATCTGGAGTAATCCTTATATTACCTGCATATATGCACAATATATGTACGTGAAAGTGAACCTATGTCTGCGAGGCTAATTACATCCTCATTGACTCTTGAAATCAACATGCATGAAGTTAGCGGTCGTATCAAATAAAACAAACTGATACAGAAGCTAAAACCACGTGAACATGTGAAGTACGGTACTTTAGCAAATACTTTTTCCTGGTTTTCAAATTCTGCAGTGCCCCAATCATCTTAACTTACTTACTTTACTTTCTTACTTACATTACTTACTTACTTTACTTTACTTACTTACTTTACTACTTACTATACTCACTTACTTACTTTACTTACTTTACTTTACTTAACTTACTTTACTTTACTTACTTTACTTACTTACTTTACTTTACTTTCTTTACTCTACTTACTTCACTTTACTTACTTGCTTAACTTTACTTACTTTACTTATTTACTTAACTTTACTTACTTTACTTTACTTACTTTACTTACTATACTTACTTTACCGTACTTACTTACTACACTTTACTTACTTTACTTACTTTACTTTACTTACTTTACTTACTTACTTCACTTTACTTACTTTACTTTACTTACTTTACTTTACTTTAGTTACTTTACTTACTTTACTTTACTTACTTCACTTTACTTACTGGAGTCATCCTTAAATTACCAACATATATGTACGTGAAAGTGATCCTATGTCTGCGAGGCTAGTTACATCCTCATTGACACTTGAAATCATCCACACACTTCCAAGGATTCCCCCTGTGGTGAAACTTGTTGAGAACACAGCATGGCACACTAAGCCTGGAGAAGTCTATTGAGCCCCAGGCGTAATTCTTTGACTTTGACTGCATGCAGACGATCTCACTGTGGACCCAGTGATATGCAGGGGAAGCTGAGAAGTGGCTCTGTGCAGAACGTGACAATTCCTTGGGAGAGCGAAGAACAAGAGTACAGAATTTTAGCTCTGCATAGTTGGAGAGCCCCTTGGATAGCGGGGAATACACAATATGCCACTCACTTCTTACTCCTAGCTTGGGACCAGATGTGACGCTCCTTTAAATGCAAGCCAAGCTGGAGAAACTGAAGCTCACGACTTCAACTCAACACATTTCAGAATGGCAGAAGAGCCCAGGAAAAGCCTTGATCTACAGTGTAGATAATAAAACTAGGGGTCTTCAACTTGGTATTGGCTGTAAAAGAGCAAGAAGCCCAGCAGCCATAGTTAAACATCAACATCTACTTACTTTACTGATTTACTTTACTTACCTTCTTAACTTACTTTACTTTACTTACTTACTTTACTTACTTACTTTGCTTTACTTACTTTACGTACTTACTTTATTTACTTACTTTACGTACTTACTTTACTTACTTACTTTACTAAACTTGCTTTACCTACTTACTTTATTTACTTACTTTACGTACTTACTTAACGTTACTTACTTTACTCACTTACTTCACTTACTTTACTTACTTACGTTACTTACGTTACTTTACTCACATACTTTACTTACTTAATTTTTCGGTCTACTATTTGCCGTGAAGCGTCATGGGGACTTGTAGTTTTCGTTCTTGAGTCAAGTGTGTCGCAGTGGCCGTTGAGAGCCCATGTTGTCATAGGATTTCTATCCATCAGGCTCTTTGATGTCTTTGTGCCATATAACACGATCTTATACTGTTGTAGGCTAGAAGTGGTAACTGATTGGGCTTCCTCCTCATGAGATGGCCAAACCACTTTACAGTCTGTCTCAAAACAACAATATATCACAAAATCAAATGATAAAAAAAAGGAAGAAATTTAGGTTACTACCTGATCTTTGCAGACCCGCTAGCGTGCATAACCAATCGTTGTACTGTTGTAGGTTCCTCTAAGAAGTTACGGAGTTCGCAGCATCGACATAAATAAACCTCCAACCAATGCTAAATGCATGCCTGAACAACACAGCAACTTGAACAATAACTAAAATGTCAAAAACACCATATATGAATAATACAGGACAGTACATACAGCATACACAATCAAGAAAAATATCACACACAATTTTAAAAGAGCCTTCATATAACCAACACTTTTATGTAGGGCCTATATTGTAAATGAATCTTCTTTTCTTCTTTGATCCTTAGCCGCCGACTGTCAAAGCAGTCAGTGGCCATCACGCTTGGTGGCGTCTTGTAGGGCAGCAACAAACTGCTTCCACTTTGTCGGTTGGAGGTCATCCTTCGTGCAGTGCCCCAGCTCTGGT
This sequence comes from Oreohelix idahoensis, assembly GCA_024509875.1. Lineage (NCBI taxonomy): Eukaryota > Metazoa > Mollusca > Gastropoda > Stylommatophora > Oreohelicidae > Oreohelix > Oreohelix idahoensis. The sequence goes on from JAMPIV010000150.1 coordinate 840,282, forward strand.
TCATTCTTTGCATCTCTGCCTCCACAGTTCTCCGCCAAGCTGGTTTTAGTTGGTCTCTCTTTCACATTCCTTCAGGGGTCCATAGCATAGCTGTTCTTGTGATGGTATCAGGGTCTCTTCTGAGGACGTGGCCAACCCAACTCCAGCGTCTGCCAGCTTTGGCGATGTGCATGTCCTCTTGGTTGCTCCGAGTAAGCAGTTCTTGGTTGGTGATGGTATTCGTCCCAAATATTCGGATAATGTTCCTTAGGCAGATTGTGTGTAAAGAGGACAATTTCGACATTTCCGTCTCTGTTACTCTCCAGCATTCCGCACTATAGAGAAGCATATAACATACACAGCTCTCAAAATAATCTTAATTTGGTGTTTGTGCTGTATTTAGAGGACTTCCATATGTTTTTGTTTGTTTGGGTTTTTTTTTTACATACACAAAAAATTGGTAACTTTTTTTTTTTTAAATTAATGAAAAAAAAGATATCCCGTTCAACCTCTGATGGGTTATAATTAGGATATATATTGTTTTCAATTACAAATAATATGAACAACCTCCGATATGAGAAAGTGGCATCACATTTGTCAAATCAATGTAAATAGGGACAATCACAATTGTGCTTATACGTTAAATAAATAGAAAAAACAAACAAACAAACAAAACTTTGATTTGCCCTATATACAATGATTTGACAGATGTGATACCACTTTCACTTATGGCAGTTATTCATATTATTTGAAACTGAAAACAATATGTATCCTAGTTACAATCCATCAGAGGTTGGACGGGATATTTCTCATTATGAAATTTAAAAAAAAAAGATGTTTAGATTAGCAAAGGCTGTTCTCGCTTTATTCATTATGTTCTTGATGTCTTTGGTTGTTCCTATGCATCCTAGGTATGTAAATGTGTATGTCTGCTCCAGCTTCTAGTTCCTTATTGTTACGGGCTTAGGATGGTAAATGGTTGAAAGGAGCGTTATACGAAGAAAATCAGCAACAACAACAAAAATTAATAAATTAAATAAATAAAAAGTTCCTACAATTTTTCTGATGTCATCATTTCTTATTCTGTCTCTCCTGGTAACATTAATGGCTCTTCTCAAGCATTTCATTAAGCACGATGTGATTGCCTCCTCTCCCGCCCCCAAGCCGTGGACAATGACCATGTTTGACACTGACAGAAAAGAGATGGTAAGAATATACTATTTATCAGTTGTCAATTAGTTTCCACACTGATATTCGGATATGGGGTAAGTCACTGCACCAATTTGTTTATATCTTTTTTTTTTAAAATAGTTTTTCTTTTCAATTTCTCTGCGCTTAACGGTACACGTGGAAAGAAACAAGATAATAATATTTTGAGAATATACACTATAATACAATAATACCACTTACTCTCCCCAGCCCACCAATATTTTTTTTTTTTAAAAACCTGGGTTGAAATATCATGAGGTATAAACAGGCTTATCACCGCAGTAACCATAACTTGTGGAAATTTTCTGTATTGAAAGGTAAGAAATGTTCGGATGTGCCAACGTCTCATTTGTTGATGAGGAGAAGGAATAGAAGGTGCCAGGAAAAGACAGCTTCAAAATGTTATCGTCGTATGGAAAACTGCGGTTGAAAGTGGTTTAACATAATCAGCTCATAATTAGAAATTGTTAGAGGCGATGATTACAAGCTTTCAAATACCATCTTAACACAGTTACTGAATTCGACTGCATCTGCTGTCGAAGTGTCAAAACAAAACCGAGCAATTACCATACGGAACGATTGCCGGTGTATGAGGATAGTTGTGGTACATTTGGTACTTGCAGGCAGGTCAGTTGTTGTCTCTTAGTTGTTTTTATTTATAAATGGGTTGTGTTACTCATAACTATTACTCGGAGATCCCACAAGCTGGATTTGTGTAAACGATTCAGTGAATGGAGTAGCCTAATTTAGCGATGTGTCTACTTACACATATGTGAAAATAAGTTTCTGGACGCTATTCGCACTTTATAGGTCGTGATTTGGTTTGAGGTTATGAAAGACTAAGATGCGATTTCACTCCTTGGGGAATATTTGATTCAAATGAAGGCCCTATCGAACTGATGGCCCTATCGAACTGATGGCCCACGCATTGTGCTTCATTTCAACCGGTTTAGGAATCCTGAGCTTATTTGGGTGGACAGAAGAAACTGTCCCACAGTTGTTCATTTTAACCAGATATTTGCTTTGCTTAACATTTTATTTAATCACAGTGTAACTTATTGAACACCCTTTGATCAACGAAGTCTAATGACAGAAGGCCTATATGGTGGAGATAGTACATGGGTTGAATCACATTTTGCGGTGCACACGCGACCATGTCGGCCACCTCGTGATTGATAAGTCGGCAAAGTTAGTAAGTGCATGCGTAAGACAAACTTGCAATTTATAACTACCCCAATAGGTTTTTTTTTTATGTTTCATTAATTTTTTGTTAAAACTCGACACAGCGTAAGGGTTAGCGTTTAGATTAATTTATTATCTGTCATTAATAGGCTGAACTGCCCATGGTAAACTTCCGGTGTTATGTCTTGCGGTTTGCACTAATGACCTGTCATCGAAGCATCATTATTTGGTGATGCGTATATGGCAGGGAGGATAGTGTGATTCGCTTGCATAGCTAGGCGGGGTTGTCGCATGGAAGGTCCATGGTTCAAATCCTGGGTAAGCCACTCATGTCTGTTGTTTTTCTGTTGTCTAGTGTTCTACTTCTTTATTTCCTACGAGTGCCTGATAACATACCTTTATGTTTGCCTCAACCCTAACCCTGTTTCTGAGTTTTAAAAAAAAGTAATTAAGTGCAGAAAATTATAGATAACACAAGAAATATGACGCTTACATACAGCTCATGAGAAACGGTAATTGCAAATGAGCCCCATGTGAAATCTCACATTAGTCATCTCTATGGAGCAGTAGGACTATTCTGTCTTTGCCTCCTCAGAGACCTCTGAGAACTACATTCATTATCAACAACAGAACATCCGTGATAGCTTCTTATTCTTGTACCTTTTGTCTTCCATGTTGGCACGATTCTTCCCGTCACTCTTGTCATGCATTCTTTCTACAGATTCTAGGTACCTGAGCATTTTTGCCCAAGTATCTTTACAATTTAAAACAAGGGTGACAGTAAAACTGATAGTAGAAAATTAAAAACAATTAACTGGGTTGAATTACACTTTACTGTATGGTTAGCCATCTTGTCGCATACAAGGTTAGAGTCACGATCTAAATCCTAACATTAAACCTCTAACTGTATGCTTTTTAAATAAACATTTAATAGCACTCTCAGTTTACTGTGCTACCACAAGTTGTAGGTGAAGTTGAACAAGCAGAAACAAATAACCTTAATCCTAACCTTGTTTGCAATAAAATGGCTGACTGTACACTGAAGTGTGATTCAACCATAATCTTTTTCCATTCTGTTGTTCCTTCTTAATTTGGCTTACAGATGTTGATTAACAGTGAGGTCTTATATATGGAGTTCTTTATTTGTCTCTTTTGTACTTTCAGCATCAGTATAAGAAGAAAATGTGGCAGATATTTAGAAGGAATAAAAAATAAGGAGAAGCTTAAATGAGAGAAGACATTTGGAAGGTATTGTGCTAAATCATTAAGGGGTCATGCTTGAGTTCACTAACTCTTACTTACTTAGTCGTTCCCCTTCTACCGTGAGGTGTAGAGGTTTGGAAGAGAGAGAGTTCACTAACTCAATAAATAAAACATATGTAGGCATGAAATATAGAATTCCCCATGAAGGGTAACTTACTAAGCCCTTTGTGATGAGAAACGGAGTGTGGCAGGAATGCCTTGTCTCCATTTCTTTTCGCAGCTATGAGGTTTGAAAATACACACAGAAAAGACAACAATGATGAAAATAGATAGGATTAACTATAGCCATGTTGCACTGGGACATACATCCCTGTAGGATGTGGAGTTGTGTGTGTCTCTTTGCAGCAGTTAGACAAAGCAGGAGGAACAGATAGTGAAATCAAAGCAAGAATGCAAAGGGTAGGAGGAGCTTTCATTGCATTGAGAATTATGTGGGAATCAGAGGAGGCAGTGTCCAGAACAATAATAAGAATCACCAACTCAGATGTGAAGTCAGTACTGTGTATGCTTCTGAAACATGGAGGAAAAAGGATAATGGCCGGAAAGACTTTCTTAGAGGGATGTTTGGTTTTGAGTACAGAGAACTAGTGTTTACACAGAAAAAAAGTAATTAAGTGCAGCAAATTATAGATAACACAAGAAATATGACGCTTACATACAGCTCATGAGAAACGGTAATTGCAAATGAGCCCCATGTGAAATCTCACATTAGTCATCTCTATGGAGCAGTAGGACTATTCTGTCTTTGCCTCCTCAGAGACCTCTGAGAACTACATTCATTATCAACAACAGAACATCCATGATAGCTTCTTATTCTTGTACCTTTTGTCTTCCATGTTGGCACGATTCTTCCCATCTTCCCGTTTACACAGAACATGAAAATTATAAAAGTTTAACAGAGCAGCAACTATGGAAAAGCCTGTTATCAAAAGATGAGACATAAGGTCGAAACATTGGGGTTTCCATGTTTTCAGATTTCATGCACTGAAGTGCATCATGGATGTTTTATAAGTGCACAGTGTTAGGTAGTGACGTGTGTGGCATGTTTACACTAGCAGCAAAAAAGTGGACATGTGGCACATAATATTATTTGTGTGAACTCTGTATGGAATCTAATATCCAGTGGTTTTGTGAAGATAGAAGTCCTATTGTCAAAGTTTTGAGTGAGCAAAGCATTGATTATTTATAAAGACTATCTGAACAGCTCATGTATATTGAGTGTGCTAATATTTTGAGTATATAACGCAGATGGATTGACATTGTCCACACTGTGTATACTCGATAGGCTGAGCTTCATGAAGTATGGATCTTAAATATGTTCATGAAGGATTTTTATGATACAGTGAATACTCATTGATTTGCTTGTCAGTGAGGTCTTCGTAATATAAAATTAAAATGGCAGCGAGGTGTTCTGTTGTTATTTAAGTAGTGCCCATGGTATCGAGTTTACGAGCCCATCATATGCAGCAGCACACCCCTGCATAATACATCATGCTGCTACATAGAACCCTCCACTTCTGTCGGGGAAAAAAGAAGAAAATAATAGTTATGAGTTTAAAGAACTAGTAGTAATAGACAACATAACTGCTTTATGAAAGCAACAACAACAAAACAAATATCAGTCAATGCCTTTAGCTCCCCAAGGAGCATAGGCCTTACAAAAACACATGCCAGGTGTTCCTATTGTGTGCCGCCAGCTCAAGGTCTCTCAATGTCTTCTTCATCATTTTCATTTCTGTCTTCAGTTCTCTTCTCCATGTGTTATCTGCCTCTGCTTCTCTTACCCTGAGAATTCCAGATCAAGGACTGTCTGCGTAACGCTGTCAGCAAGTTTCCTCAGTGGGTGTCCAGTCCATTGCCAGCATCTTTTCCATCCTTTTTTTTTTTTAACTTACGCCCGCTATTACTCGAGGTGAAATCTCAGGTTAGTATGTCTAACCTGAGACTGATTTTACGTGAGTATCCTATTTTCCCTGTACGCTGACAGGTGTCCTTTCACCATTCAGGCAGATACTCACCATCTTCGGAAGGTACCCATTAGAGCTGGGTCGGCTCAGGAGCTGTTCAGGTTATTCCAGTCCCTGGTCGACGACACTTCTTCAAATGTCTTCGCCAGGGGCTTGAATTATCCAAGTCCCGGTCGCCGACACTTCTTCAAATGTTCTCGCCCAGGCTTGAACCTGGATCACCCGATCTCCAGCGCAGTGTGGTAACCATTACACCAGCGCGTCTCCCTTTTCCATACTGATATTTGGATGTTTGAGTAGAGGTGACAGTTGGTAAGTCACTGTCTGCACTGGCTTTTGACATCTTTGTACCAATTTCTCTTTTGAGTCTTCCATTTTATGTACAAATGCTTCCTAGGTATTTGAACTCTGCAGTCTGCTTAAGCCTGGTGTTATTGACATGTAATGTTAAGTGGGTTGGTAATCTGCGGATCTTCATAGTTTAAGTCTTTGATGTGCTGAATTTTATGTTGTATCTTCCACAAGTTGAACATTGCATTTGAATAATTCTGTAATTTTTTTTCATCTTCCTTCTTTAGACTTTGGTGATATGCTAAAAAAGTAACTCATTCAGTGGATGATATTCTTCATTTAAAGTTTTACTTCATCTTCTGGGTTTGCTTCTGATGTTTTTTTTTGTCTTCATAAATGTTGAACAGTAGTAGGGATAATGCACAGCCTGAGACTGCATTTTTGGGTGAATAATCCCTGAAGCATCTGCTGGGAGCATTTAGCATTGACAAGGCTCAGTTTAATAAATAAGCTTTCTAATCGGAGCTTTAACAGTTAGCCTGTGATGTTCTAGGGAGGATTCATTTTTTTTTGTCCTATGGGGTCATCCACATATGACAATATGTAGTAGGGGGATTTTGAGAATTTGTGGAAAAAAATGCGAGTGGTGAGCATCGCTTCCTTCGTAAATGATGTTGGAACAGAAAAGACTTTGTAACCACCATACTCTTAGTCTTTTTTTATCTGCAGTAATTAACAACTCCCTTGTGGATGACTTATGTTAATATTAACATAAGTGGATGACTTATGTTAATATTACAATCTCAGCTGAAATATTGGACAATTGTTATAACCATTAAATGGTTTAAAATGGTTTTTTTAATTATAGATTTCTTTAAAAAAATAATATAATACATATTTATTTATAAATGGCAAAAATAGCATGACGTCACATGTGGACGACCCCTATAACTGTGGAACAGGTGTTCAGAATTTACCTGCCTAAGGTAATACATATAGTATATTCTTCTTCTTCTGCGTTCGTCATGAAACAGTATAAAACCAGAATAGAAGTTAATATATGATAGGTAGTAACAGTGTAATAAGAAAGGATCCCGTTGCACTCCCTATTGAGGCATATTGGGAATATGGTGTTAGGCCCATATTTTCTCGACCATCAGCACATTAGGGATAACAGTGTAATAGGAATATAAATATCTAGTAATGTATATTAAAGTTGTCATCTGTTTGTTCAGAAGTAAATTATTAGACAATTAAATAAAGTGAAAATAAAAGTAAGTAAATGGTGAGATTTGGGGGGGGGATTAAAATTCTCAATTAAGTGGTGTATTAATATGGAATAAATACATAGGCAGCATGGTGCCAGTGTGATAATGGCAGTAGTTGAATATATTATCTACAGTTATTGACACAGTATATCCCCTGATTATAGTTCATTTGTAGCTGAACAGAATGTTTTGTTCATTAATTTCAGAGGAAAAAAAAAAAATTAGCCTGTCAAATTTCCTGGACAGTATCTATCACATATATTGATTTGCCAGGAAGTTCAGTCACTTTCTGTCTATAAAAAGATTTTAGGTTTGTTTTTGGTGGTTTTCTCCTTTTTTTCCCCCCTTTGCTTTTTTTTAAATCACTGGTGCTCATGTATATTCGCTGGTGTCAGTCTTGATGTTTCACTCTTTGATTTTCTGGACCACTTTTTTAATCTTATTCATCACAGTAATTTTGTTTGTTGTTGCTGTGTGGTTTTAATGAGTGTTCCTCATTTCTTTCTTTCTTTCTGAGTACAGTTTCATTGTTCTTTTTTATTCTGTTTCTGGAGTTATGAACTTGCTTTTGCTCAACTTTGTTTCAGTTGCATTTAGGTATCTCATAAATTGTTTTATTAATATCCAGCATTTTAAGCATCAGAATTATATAAGCTCTACACAGTTTAGCATCACTTACTTAGTCATTCCTCTTCTACTGTGAGGTGTAGAGGTTTGAAAGGAAGAGCACCATACTATCCTATTGGCTGTCTTCCTTCTGGCTAGGTTCCATTCTAGTCCTCGGTCCTTCAAAGATTGTCTAAAAATTTTGAATCAACTTGAATCATAAGTCCCTGAATCTGAGCAACCTGTGCCTGAATTTGTGTTTTCAAAGTTTCCTTTGCTTTAAAAAAGTTTGCTTTAAGACGATCAATTTTATCTGATAAATGATGACTGTGCATGGTAAGTTTTCTCTGATAGGTTGCGGCGTTATCTTGCGAAATCATCAATGTGAGTTCCTGAACCTCAGAATCTAAAATTTTATTTTTATCCAAGACAGTCTCTAATGACGCCTTAGAATTTGCAAGTTCCACTTGTAACAATCTGAAATTTGACCTATCAATATTGGCCTGCAATTTTAGTGCCATCAACTCTTTGTCTAAATCATCTATTGACTTCTCTCTGTTTGCAACAACCTCCAATAACTCATCTTCTCTCCTATACCATCTTTCTTCCATAGAAAAAAATTATCACATCCCCCATTCTCTACCTCTTCCAGATTGACTCTGATAAAACTCTGAAGAGCTGGTCCTTGTAACCCACACTCCTTACCTTGCCTGAGAAAATATTCCACGGCAGACATATTTCACTAATATTGTGACTCCACATTGTCCAATAATAAATCAAATGATATATATATTTACTGTGAGCAGTATTAGCAACAATTCTTTCACCACTCAATATCAGTCAACTGCATGAAATTACAGATGTTATTGTAGGAGCAAAAAAAATTAAGATACCAACAAAATTACAGTATAAAAGATTACAGTAGAAGAGCCAACTCAAGATAATACTAATGAATAAACCAAGGCAGAAATTTATGAATAGTAGAAAAATGAAAAAAAATGCTGGCTCTACCACATTTATGACAATACAAGCAGGATTTCACAACATATAATACATCTAATAACTGAATGATAGCAAGATTAGATGAACAGATTTACAAACAATAATGGAGAATGAACCAAATAAAATACAATTAACCTGACAACGACTACAAATTTACAAATAAACAGGGCAAAACAGCTAACAGAAATGGTGATGGTAATCTCAATAGTAGCAGTTAAACTCACAGCTTTGTAATGCCGGCCCCACTATTTGAGAAAATCATGAACCAAACCTAAAGACCAGCCAATAATTCACGACCGTGGGATTGGTATTGTGAACTAATGGCTCCCTCGCCAACCAACCCGCCTATCTCACTAACATATAAATACAAATATACATATAACATATAAAAAAAAAGAACCCTGTCAAACGAGTTTCTTCAAGCCACACACTGTATGTAAAAATAAATATACTTATCTGTTATACGAAAAAAATTCCTCCTGGCTTCAACCTCTGGCTCAGGAATGACGATACACATACAGTGCGGCACTCAGGGTTAGATTTAGAAATCCGGCTTGTAGCCTATCCGCACCGCCATCTTGAAAAATATTCTGCCCATGCAGAAAATGTAGCCCAAAGACTTGAAAAATTGTTGAAACATCAAATGTTCAGATCCCGGCTTGGCCCCCAGAATTAGGGCTGTTACATGTCTTTTGTATTATAATGTTAGTTTGTAGTGACAGGATGGTTCCTGTGGCCAAGATAACTTCTAGAGTAGTAAATCTTTCTGACACCGCAACCAGCCCCACACCACTCAGAATGATTTGAATTACAACTGGCGACGTGGACAATATAATTTATTCTGGACAGCACACAGCTCTACAGGTAATACAGTTTAGGCCAACAATATAATGGCATATAATCGACAGTCAGTCCATGTCAAGAAGGCTGTCATTTTGTTCTCAATATGATTTTATATTTTATTAGTAATCACAGAACTCCATTTTAAACACTTTAACACGCAGGAGCTCAAACACGTACGTCCACTCGCCATCACACACAATCCTCTCTGCCCCACACTTCTGTCCCTTTAGTCTCACGTGAGCCAGCCAAGCATATCGGCTTAACGTAGCTCACCTGTCTTTTCCAGTCACCCGTATAAAATAAACAAACAAAGAGCCCCGCTGAGCTAAACCTATATTAAGCACACTTGTTATGAATTTTACTCATAACAGTAGTCCTCCCAGCAGACTCTGGGTCATCCTGGAGGTCTGGATCCCTGGCTCTTAGTTTCTCATGCTTGTCATGGTAGCCGATCTTCTCCCATTTTGCAAACATTGCCAAACAATCCCAGCCATCTGGCTAGTCCACAGGGACTGAGCCTGTAGGCCTTGACAAATCAGCTGGCCGTGGACCATGTCTCCTCCCTTTCCATCCCAACCACCTGCTCAGACACCCCATTTCCTAGGCCTGGATTTGGCCCCTGTGGGCTGCAGTCACCGCCCAAGACTTGCATCCATACGCCAAGACCGGGGCACAGGCGGAGTGGCATACAGCCATCTAGTTTAGGATCACAGTTATATAAACCCTACATAGTTTAACATCATAGTTATATGTAGCGTAAGGTTTTATAAGTGTGATGATAGTACTATAGTAGAAGTAGAATTCTCTCCAGAATGTGTGAAGTCCCAGTGACAGAGAAGTGCACTGGTATCACTAGTGAGTTACGGCTGTGAATAATCTGAGCTAGAAAATAGTATAAGGCATCAGACAATAAATTGCCACCTTCGCTTTGTAATCACCTGTGATATTTAATTAAACTAGAAAAATAACTCAACAGTTAAAAACTTGACAAGTCAAATGAGTACAATTTTATAGTTTAATATGTAAATCTATCAAATTCTGTGATGAATGGTGAATGTTGGAACATGGTATTCAATGGGTAAGTATATTTACAAAAGATGATTGTATATTTAATTAATTAACTTAAGAAAAAGTCCGCATTGGATCTTCCAATTGAATTTATAAAAAGTTCTTCCACTGTGATGTTACACTAGTCTTTAGCTATTATTAGAATCACTGAATTGTCATTATTGACATTTTGACAGCTCACTTAAGTCACTGGAATTGGTCTTAATCATACTCAACTTCTGAGTAAGCACTGTTCTTGGTAGGATTGACACAACACACTCGTTCTGATAATCATCACTTTAGCCCACCCAAGATTGAGGGGGACTAAGGTTCTGATACATGTACAACCATTGGGCTCCTGTGAGGTTCCAGGCTGCTGGATTGACTAACCACTCAACTTCAGGTTTGAAGACTCAAATAAAAACCTGTAACAAGGAGTGATATGTGGCTAGACTGTGTCATGGAGCTCACATATCCCCTAGTGTATATGAGATGAGCATTTCTCAGATGTATGCATGTCTGATGAATGATACATGGCTCAGTATGATTCAGCAATAGCGAGACAAGACAAGTGTCTGCTGCAGAACATTTTCTCAAATAATGTAATACATGAATAAATCAAATTAATATGTTCAAATTATTATGGTATGATGCAACCATTTCCTTCCACATATAAATGCCAAGTCAGTGATGTACTTGCTGGTAGATTATAGTGATCCAGACAAGGACTAGAATGGGTTATATTAGTCCTGACAAAGACTTGTTAGGTTTGCCCTGACAAGGACTGGTTGTATTAGTCCTGACAAGGACTGTGGAGGTTGTACTGTTGGTTTCCATCTTCAGCAAGCATACCCATACATACAAATATTAGGTCTGATACACTCAATTCTTAAATAAAACCTGAAATAAAATGATATTAATCACACAAATATCTATAGTAATTCTACATACCCTCTAGAATCAATGTAAGCTCAGTGAAAGGCTGCATTTGGAGAAGCAATTCTGCATGGCATACAGATAGTAAAGTATTAGCCCTGGGCAGCTCTCTTCTTCAGTCTCTCACTCTGGCTTGTCTAGTGTTAGTGTGCAATTTTGAATGGAGCGCTCCACTTTTTATACACTATGAGCGGATACGTAAGGGAACACCTACGATTGATTCGTTTTGTCCTTCAAAGATTTCATCCTTCCAAGCGAAACTGTGTATTTTTCGTACACTTTTTCTCTGCACAACTACACTCTTTCTCCTATACCTCCTTTTATTTCCCCGATTGGGAGCTTCCTTTTCATATGACTTTAATTGAAATTAGTTAGGGCATGTATTTGTTATAAAATATTAAAGTCTATCGTCTTGATAGTATTTGATTTGATGACTAAGTCAAATTTCAGTTTCCTTCTTAACTACCCACTCCCTCCAATAGTCTTTCTAAATTCACATTCTTGGAAATATCCTCTGAGAAAACAAATCACTCCTAACACTTTTCAACAACGCATGTGCTTGTAGCAAATAAAATTCCTTCCAACAGTTACTTCTTCTTCTTCTTCTTGCGATCGCATCTTTGATGATTACACCGTCAGACGAGTTCTCATGATGAATTCGACTGTTGTTTGAAGTTCCTCTTTAACTCCATATAGCTTTGAGTTTAGTGTTGAGTCATTGGGCCAGTATATCTTTCTTAACTGGTCATACCGAGGACAGTCCTGTAGAACATGCTCAGCAGTTTGTTCGTTTAATCCACATGTGCACAGTGGTGAAGCAGACAATCGTAGCTTGTGCATGTGTTTATTCAGTTTGTTATGCCCTGTCCTGAGTCGAAAAATAGTTGTCTGTCCCTGCCGGTCGAGAGTGTGATAGTCGTCTTTGGGTTGGTTCTGTTCTCTTCTGATAGTCTGGATAGCTCTCTTTTTCTCAAAGTATGTGACTTCATTATCTTCTTGTTCACATTCTCCTCCCTTTTTTGCAAGTTTATCTGCCTTTTCATTTCCGGGTACACCACAATGAGATGGTACCCACTGAAGTATGGTTCTCTTTTTGGCAGCTACCTTGTTTAGTTCATTTCTCAGATGCGGGAGTTTACCACCCTTGAGAGCTTGCAGGACAGACAGTGCATCTGTGAGGATGACTACCTGGTGGCAGTCAGAGTTGGTGTTATAAATCATATTTGCAGCTTGCTCTAGAGCTTGAACCTCAGCTGTATAGTTGGAACAGAATTTACCAGTGGGAATGTGCCTAGTCTCATAGTGGTTGTCAGGATATGAGATAAAGATACCGGCACCTCCATTCCTAACAGCATTAGTTGCTGATCCATCTGTATAGGCATGTATCCATGATTGATCGGGATAGCTTTCTTGGATCATACTCAATGTAGCAGTTCGTTTTTGCAGATCATTATACTCACATCCACTTGTGAGACCACTGACTGTTGTATTAATTTGGAGGGCACTGCTGGCCTGCTCCCATGGTACAGGGTATAGGGTGGGCTTCAGTGGTGTTGTCTTCATGGATAGGTCTTCTTGATGCTGTCTTATAAGTCTTTTCCCCCGATGCACAAAGCTGCTACGCTTTAGACGTCCCAATGCCAGATCATCTAGTCTTGCCTTCATTGGGTGCATTGGCATACTGTTGTACTTTTCCATCTGGATCATGGTTTTTGTGTCTCTTCTATGGGACAATGTCTGTAATCCAGCAACCTTCTGCATCTCTGTTATTGGTGTAGTTTTCATGGCTCCTGTAATGAGCCTGAGAGCTTGATTTTGCACCTTGTCCAAAGACTGCAGATGTGAGTTAGCAGCTGATGACCATGCTGCTGAGCTAAACTCTAAGTGTGGTCTTATTACTCCATTATAAATCTTCTTTAGATTTCGTTCATTTGCTCCCCAGTTGGTACCTGCTAATTTTCTGAGTATGCCTAGTCGTCTTCGGGCCTTTCCTTCTGCATTTTCAATATGCTTATTCCATGTAAGCCTTTGGTCAAATGTCACCCCAAGATAGGTGGGGTAGCTTTCTTCCTTGATCACGGTTGTCCCTAGGTGTATGTTAGCTGATTTGTCCTTGGGGGCGAGGGAGAACAGTGTTGTGGAGGTTTTGTCTGTGTTTATTGTGATAAGCCATTTCTCTGCCCATGACACTAGCATGTCTGCTGCCCGCTGCATTCTATAATTTGCTGTGGTGACATTTTCATCAGCGCACCAGAGTACTAGGTCATCTGCATATAAGGCAGCTTTAACTCCTGCAGGGAGATCTTTCACCAGGTCATTGATGTAAACAAGGAAGAGTGTTGGGGAAATTACTCCTCCTTGAGGTACCCCCTGATGGAGCAACACTTTTCTGCTCTGCAGACCGTCAAGAGTGACTCTAGTTCTCCTGTTATGCAAGTATGACTGGATCCATTTCATCATGTTGCCTTGGATTCCACTTCTCCTAAGTTTTGCAATGAGGCCATCTTTCCACACCTTGTCAAAGGCCTGCTTGAAGTCGACCCAGATCGTTAGGACCTTTTTCTTCTCCTGGAAGGCATCTTCTATTGCTTGAGACAAGTAAGTAACTTGGTCTTCTATACTGTAGCATTCTCTAAATCCAGCTTGTTCCGGCACCAGGATCTGCTCAGACTCTAAATACCATTTCAATCTGTGGTTGACTATTCGCTCCATAGTCTTCCCAACACAGCTTGTGAGACTGATTGGCCGGTAACTTGCAGCCTCGGTCTTACATTTCCCTTTCTTTAGTATGGGTATTGTGATGGCTTCTCTCCATACTTGGGGTACCGTTCCTTTCAACCAGCTGTGGTTGAATATCTCAAGCAGTTTTGTCTTTGCTGCTGAGCTCAGATTTACTAGCATTTCGTTGCTGATTTTGTCTGGGCCGGGTGACTTTTGAAACTTAAGCTTGGAAATAGCCTTCTGTAGTTCTCCTAGTGTGATGGGTTCCCTCATTGGGGCAGGAGTATCTGTCTGTCCCATGGTTGCCAGTATTTCTTTTCTTATCTCTCTCTGATGGTCTATGTTAATGGGTAAGTTGCTTTCTGAACTGTATCTTCTAGCAAACAAGTCTGCAGCTTGTTTTCCTCTGAAAAGTTTGCCACCTTCATCCAATGTGATAGTCTGCCTTGGTGAGGAATGCTCTTCATTTAGAGACTTGACTAATCTCCAAAGTTTCCTGCCGTCTTTCTCAAGGTTCAGCGATGCCGTTTTAGTTCTCCAGCTTTTCCGCTTTTCTTCTAGCTTTGTTCTCTGAAACTCTGCTACAGCCTTTTTCCATTTGTTGTGAGTTTCAAGTGAAGGCTGAGACTCTGCGTCCTTTCTAGCCTTGTCCATAGCTTCCTGATGTTCTTGGAGTGTGCTGGACCAGTATGGTATGTAGTTACGCCGGCATCCTTTGGGAATGGTTTCTTTTGCAGCTTGTAGTATGCATCTGTTGAAGTCTTTTACCACTTCATTAATGTCTCTGTTCTGTACCTTGAGGGTAGACAGCAGCGTGTTCACCTGATGCCTGAATAAAGTACTGAGAGTTGCACTCTGGACAGTAAGAAAGATTGGGCGATGGTCGCTTCCCCCTAGTTGGTCTCCTACTTCTCTACTAATAGATCCAGCTATATCTGGTGTGGAGAAGGCAAGATCTGGTGTTGAGGTTGTGTGCCATCCTCTGGAGTAGAAGGTAGGAGTATCTGTGGCATTATTGACTAGGATTAGGGAGCGATCATCTTGCCAAGTTTCAACCTCTTCACCTCTGTGATCCAGATGGTTATAGCCCCAGCTCTGGGAGTGGCTATTAAAGTCTCCAACTGCTATAAAGTTGGTGGCTGGTACCTGTATAGAGCTGAGACTCAGGGGTTTGTTGTTCGGACAGTAATAGTTCAGGAGTTCTATTTCCATCTTGTCTACCTTTATCTGCAGCAGCTGATATTCTGCTCCATCCATGAAGGTTTTCCTTTCGTGTGCAGGAATGTTATTCCTTACAAGAGTAAGTACTCCTCCTTTTCGTCTATCTTGTCTGTCGGATCTGAAGCATTGATATCCCCTTATTTTAAAGGTTTGATCTGCTTTCAAGTGAGTCTCTTGGATACAGCAAACACTGACTTGCTTCTCATACAAGATGTTTTCCAGCTCTGTCTTTTTGCTGTATCCAGCCTGCTTGCTGTTCACTCCCTCTGCATTCCAGTGCATCATGACAAGTGGCACTCTGGGTTTCTCTTTTTCTGTTTTGTTTTGGTCAGTAGTTCTCCTCCGCCGTCTGTTGACTCCACAAGACGGTCTAGAGGGTCCTCCAGTAGCTGAGGGTGGGCTCTGTCGAGGCTCAGAGCCCGGCACTGCACCTGCCTGGTGGAGCTCCACAGGGCGAGCACCAGAACGAGATTTATTTGACGGTGTACTCTCCATAGAAAAAAAAAGCGAGTTGCATGATACTGTGGTTTCCGGTGCGCCTTCTGGCCCAGTATCTACGACTTTAGCACCTGTTCAACGGGAGAGTGGGCTCATCCCTAATCTGTTTATGTTCCCAGTAGTAGACTATTCGCAAGCAGCCTGGGGGTGTCACTGCTCTGCGCGGACCTTGTTTACCGAGGCGGCGTCCGAGCTCGTATGGTGAAAATATGGTTGCGTTATCTTCAAAATAGCCCTGTCTTTCCCGTGGCTTTTCTGCCATCCTGCAACTTTGAGTTAGGGAGTTCTGAGCTCCAGTCTCTTTCCCAGGCATTTTATCCTGGCCTGGCACGCATACAGAGGACCCCACTTCTGGTTCTAAGTTAGCAGTTGGGGATAGGTGGGGTAGCACACTGTGCATTCCCCGTCATCCAGGGGGCTCTCCAACTATGCAGAGCTTGCACAATGCTGTGCTCTGGTTCGGGGCTCTCCCAAGGAATCCTCACGTCCTGCACAGAGCCACTTCCCGATACCCACCACCTGCCAACCCTCCATTGTAGAAATCTCCTGCATGCGGCCATCCAGTCAAGAGCCAGTATTAAGTCTGGTGCCCAAGTGATCCCCCCAAGCTCAGTGTGCAATGCTGGGTTCTCATCATGCTGCAACACAGGAGGGATTGTGATGCTCAGCCATCTCTCTCAATTCTGCACCGATAAGTGACATCGGGGACTTAACTTTGCCTCAGTACTGGGAGGCCCCGTTTCCGGGTACACCACACACAGCCAATTGAGGCAACGGTCGCCATGGGCGTGATAGACGACAAACAGTGAAGAATGAGGCAAGAAAGCATTTAACCCATGAAGTGGGGGTGGATTGGTGCAGACCAGAGCATGTACCACTCGCCGGTGGGTTCTGCATCTACACCTATAGGGTTCCACCCACTCCTCAGCCCATTTAGTCTGGCCCCTCACCCAGGACCTGTCCGGCTTGGGTGACCCTGCCAGGAGTAAAACTCCCGCCGGCATAGCTCCCGGGATCATTGAGGCGCTCAAGCTCTCCAACCACGGCAAGGTAGGCTTACATGTGGAGAGTCAACAGTTACAACTTTTGATATCGCCATATTGCTTGCCCCTTACAGACTCTTCCCCTTGCGAACGAGAGAGGTGCTGGTGTTTGATTGGCTACTATCTTTAACCTTCCAAGAAAAATTCCACACTTTGTAAACACACCAGTAGTACTGTGTTCGTCTTTTTCATTCATTAACAAAGCGTGTTTTACAATCTTGCTACATTATATAACCCCTACATAGTTTAGCATCACAGTTATATAAACCTTACATAATTTAGCATCACAATTATATAACCCCTACATAATTTAGCATCACAATTATATAACCCCTACATAGTTTAGCATCGCAATTATATAACCGCTGCAGTTTAGCATCACAGTTATATCACCCCTACTTAGTTAAGCATCACAATTATATAAAACCCTACATAGTCCCGAGCCCCTGGAGGTGTCAATAGACATAAAGTAGGAATAGGACTACCTCTACCTTAAGCATGTCCTACAAGGTAACTGATACGAGATTGTGCAAGGTGTGATGCTGCACTGTAATTCTGTCCTTCAACAGGCCCTATTTGGTTCTTATGTTTTGAATTTTCATCATTTTATTTCTTCTCATTTGAATATATATCGTGTTTGGTATTTTTATGTAGGTAATTAAATGGGGTCGTTTTATGATGGTAGGTTTATTTTACACTCGACCAGTTTTACTATCTTTTGATTTTCCGCGATTTTTCATTGTTTACGGAAATCGCTATTTTCGGGCTGTTGGGTTCGTTTCTAACGTTCAATAGTATTATTTACGCGAATGGTTTTGATAGAACGAAAATGTCATAAAATGTTCTTCAACACGAACACCAACAAGTAGTGATGAACTGGTTACTGACTGGCAGCACACAAGGCTGTGATGATTGTACATATATTTTATTGAACGTGACATATACGACGTTGAACAAGACGGTCATATTTACAGTTGCAAAAAGGTCATTACATCAAAATGTTGATCATTGACTTTTCAAGTTTATGAAGATCCTCTACAATTAAGTCCTCTCATTCAAGTGACTAAAGATCGATCACTTCCTTTGCCATAGCATATGTATTGTAGTAACGTCCGTTGACCTTCTCTCAAGGACGTATCTTATGACCAACGGATTAATTCTCACTGAGTAATATTTCTTGTCATACTCGCACTAATTCCAGACTTCCTTCATACAATATTTAGGTAGCATAGATATATAACAATCCAAACAAAGTCATCCACAACAATACGACCAGGTTAGAGTTCTGTATTGACCAACCTCTCTGTATCCATGCCACGACTTTGGCATTTACGAAAATACGGCATATAAACATAAGAAGTAGGCAAATCAATTAACTTTGTTTCTTCGTAGGAATCCTCCCCTCTACGGTAATTCAAAAGGGCTAACGACTCCGTCTGTCCATTCTAGGAAGGACATACTGTGATGACTTCCCGCTAGATCAGAACTATGAGCGGCCTTATACATTAATTTACTCAATAAACATTCAATGACATGGGGCGACACTTACATGATACTTCTGCTCTTGGCTGCATCATGAACCAGTAGAGATCATACAAAAGTAATGGCTTCTTCCAAACTTGCCAATAAAATATTCCAAGAATTATACCTCGGACATAAACACAGTCCGTACTGCCCCGAACTCACATGACGTCACTATTTTCCAAACTAGGTTACCCGTGCGTCCAAAGCAACTCACACTGCATTGTGCACGTCAGTGCTTGAATCAATCGAATGCTCAAATAATATAACTATATAAAACTGGTGCGTACATTTGGCAGGACCGAAGACTACCCCCTTAGGTAATAAATGTACATAACAGCTCCCTTATCACCTCCCCTTAAAAAAAATTAATTCTATTAATTTTTTTTGAACTTAATACCCGAGAGAGGTGAGTCAAAACTACAACAAGATATATTAAATGCATAAAGTTATACCATATTAAGAAAAGAATATTAAAAGAAATGAATATAACTAAATGATAGTATGCATTAAAGCACACATCCACAAACGACCTACTTTGGAACGATGTGGTAAAACAAGTTTGAAAATGAAAAATGAAAAACCATTAAAAAAAAAAGATGATAATAAAATTCAACTAAGTTTTCAACAAAAGTTGAAACATATGATTTCAAAAATGAAAATGAACAGCAACACTGATGATGATCAATGACAAGAGAATCAATAAAACAGAGAAATTGAAAATACAATGTGCAAAAATGAAACAATGCAAAATTAAACACATTAAGAATTAACACACTTAATGTTTTTCTAACACTAGTATGGTTGACTAGTGATCTAAAAGTGAGATATCATAACTAAGACCCGTGAATGCAGGCATTACGTGACAACTAAAAAAGTTAGTATGTGTGTGATCCATAATCAATTAAATAGATTAAATTGAATTAATCTAATTTATATATTCCTTAATTACTAACAAATAAACAGTTACTAATATTTCTAAGTAATTCCAGTATCACTCATTGTCAATGTTCAGTTGCAACTAGTTAGTAATAGACGCGACGATGTACTGAATGTTCCATACAAGATAAAATATATTCTCGCACACGCCATGTAGTGTAATATGTTCCATAGAATAATGAATGTCTATTTGTCGCTCTTAACAATGTTGCCATATTAATAAAAAGTTACTGTAGTACCAATGTTCCCGTTCTAATAAAACGTTAATATAGTATCAATAACAATGTACAAAGTTATTTATGTTATCGGTGAGGATGTTCCAACATCTGGAAGTGGTTTAGTTTCGACACGTTCACTTGGGCATCTTGATAGACAGTCTGCGAACACATTCTGCACTCCAGGAATAGCTCGTATCTCAAAATGGAACGGTTGAAGTGCTATAGCGTAACGCGCTGACTTTGATGACTTAACGTTCCCTGTGTTCAGTGCGGTAAGAGCTTTCTGATCAGACTCCACCACAAAGTGAGATCCGAGGAGATAACGATCCAGTTTAGTGATTGCCCAGACAAGAGCAAGGAGCTCTTTATCCAGAACGGAATATTTCGTCTCGCTCGGCGTGAGCTTTCTGGATACGTACATAACCGGAAATAAGGTGCCGTTATATTCCTGCATCAAAACTGCAGCAATAGCGTAAGAACTTGCATCACTGCGAAGAACAAAGGTGAGATCTTTGTTAGGCAACCTTAAAAAAGGTGCATTTGAAAAAAATTGTTTTATATAGTCTAAAGCCGTTTGGTGATCCTGCGACCACTTTATTACATTAGATGTGCCTTTCTTCAGTAGAGACGAAAAAGGTGCAGTTATAGTAGACAAATGAGGGATGAATTTTGAATAGAACTGTATTAGTCCTAAAAGCGACCTAACTTGTTTTTTTGTCTTAGGTGCTGAGATGTTTAAAATTTTAGAGACGTTACTGTCTTCTGTATACATGAAACCATGACCTATGCGGTGACCCAGAAATGAGATGTCATGAAAACCGACAAAAGCCTTTGAAGGTTTCGCTGTTAAGTTATAATCCCGTAAGGTAGAAAGTAAAGATTTTAAACCCTGAATATGTTCATCCCAAGAGTCACTGAAAAGACAGATGTCATCTATATAAGTAATGACATCGGGACGATGAGACAATATGCGGCGCATCATGCGTACAAAGGTAGCTGGCGCATTCATTAACCCGAATGGCATAAAATTCCATTGAAAAAGACCCCGTGGTGTCGAGAAAGCGGTGAATGGCTTTGCTTTAGGAGTGAGTGGCACTTGCCAATATCCCTTTGAAAGGTCAAATTTCGAAAAGAATGTAGCATGAGATAATCTCTCCAATAAGTCATCTAAAAGAGGTAATGGTTCCGCATCGAATTTTGTAACTTTGTTTAATTTCCTGTAATCTACGCAAAGACGTATATTGTTGTCTTTCTTCCTAATGATTACCATGGAAGAAGAATATGGTGATGAAGATGGTTCAATTATATTTAATTGGAGCATCTCATCCAATTCCTTATCAACCTTATCACGAAAGTGTAAAGGAATAGGATATGGGCGAACTCGAATAGGCGTATCGTCAGTCAGAATAATGTCATGTTGGATGACTGACGTATGACCTGGGATGTCAGTGAGGACATCCTCATACGAGTGTAGAATATTAGAGACTTGCTGACGTTGATCAGCCGAAAGAGTAGATGAGATTGTAACATCATTCCATTTCTCAGTGGAATGGAGTGGTACAACTGGTATTGGTAGTTGTACATCATCGAAAGAAGATTCTTCTTCTTGGATGACTGACAAACTAGAATAGTGTTGAATAGGAGGTGTAGGATCGTCAGTTGCCTGAAACACTGACTGTAGATAATCAGGACGTGAGTAATACTCCTTCAACATGTTAATGTGGAAGGTTTTATGTTTACCATTAACATCAACGATGTAGTCGACATCGGATATTCTTGAGATGATCCTGAAAGGACCTCTCCAGGTAATTAAAAGACGATTGTTATGCGCAGGTAGTAAGACAAAAGCTTCATCACCAGGTATGAGCTGGCGAAGACGTCTATACTTGTTTGCAAATAGACGAGCTTTTTCTTTGGCTTGTTCAGATGATGCAGTAGCTAGTCTACAAGCATCTATGATTCTCTTTCTCAGAGAGATCACATACTCATAAGAGGATTGAGTTTCCTCTTCAATATTCTCGTCAACCAATAAGTCGTGGATTAACGACATAGGACCGCGTGGTTGCATGCCAAAAACAAGCTGGAATGGAGAAACCCCGTGGCTTGATTTTGTACTTCGCGATACGCAAAGAGACAAGCGGGTAGGACCCGATCCCAGTCTTGGGGATGGTCTTGAGTCATCTTACCCAACAACTGCTTGAGTGTCCTATTGAGACGCTCAATTAACCCATTTGACATCGGATGATAAATAGAACTAAGAGATCTGTCTATACCTAATGTCTTCATAACTTGAGACATGGATTCAGAAATGAACTGAACCCCATGATCCGACAAGATTTTCCGTGGAAAACCAATGCGTGAAAAGATTAACATCAATGCCTCTGCTACACTGGCAGATGAAGTGTTCTTGAGAGGGATGGCCTCAGGCCAACGAGTGCACATATCAATGCACGTAAGGATATGCGTATGCCCTCTAGCAGATGGAAGCATCGGACCAATAATGTCAATGGCCATTTTATCAAATGGTCTAATCGGGATGTCCGCAGCTTGAATAGGAGCCGCATGAAATGGACCCCGTACCTTAACTTCCTGACATATCAAACAGGACCGACAATAGAGAGTGATGTCCCTATGGACGCCTGGCCAGTAGAATGCCGAAAGCACTCTGGATTTGGTACGCGAAAAACCCATATGGCCCGCACATTGCGAGTCATGAGCATGCCGTAATATCCGAGATCTCATACAGGATGGGACTAAGATCTGATAACATAAGAATGAATCCTTTTCCCGTATTACTCTAACCAAAATCCCATTTTTAAGTATAAAGTCATGTCTAGATTTTGCAAGTTTGTTGCTTGTATTCTTTTTGTTAACATACTGAAAATTTTTTTTTAATGAATCATCATTCTTTTGCAATGTAGCAAACAACTCCCGTGAAATAGGAGCATCATCATCACAAGTGGTATGAACTGTAGGTTCAATAGGTGTATCATGCGACATATTAGTAGCTTGCGCTCTAGTCACTACTGCATTTGCAGTTTGAATATGTCGCTCTTCCCATTCAGCTATTTGCTGTGGTGTACACTCTTTAATACCATGTATGCGACCAAGTATTAAATCACAAATTGGATTCGGAAGGAGACATGCTTGGATCTTTCCTGAAAAAAATGGTGTATTAAGATTATAATGGCTGTGGGAAATGTTTCCACAGTTCCGCCAAACGTCACACATTTCACAACCCTGCCCGTCGCACAACTAGGGTCGATCAGCGAAGTCCGGACGCCCACAGTGGTACAACCTGAGTCGAATAAAAGAGAGCATGAAATATTGTTAACAAATCCCTTGTTAAACTTAAGAGAGCCCTGTCCCTGGTGTACTGACGCAGCAGTGGCCGTACAGACTGCAGGTAGACTAGGCAAGGTATGTCCGCAACGCAGTGTCGTGATCGCCTTAGGCTGGAAAAGAGTCGAGCATTCTGGACAGTCTTTCACCTGGGTACAATCAAGAGAACAAGACATAGCATTGTGAGTTTCAGCTACTTTACCCTGTTCAATGTTAGCCTGTGTATCAATTAAAGAGACATTAGAATGTCTACCCGTATTACTCGACGATCTTTCTCTGCGACGCGATCGATTTTGATTATTTGCATTAAAATTGCCATAATTGTCTTTTCTACTAGAGTTAAAATTTGGATGAGTCCGATAGTTTGTATAATTAAAGTTATGCTGTTCTTTAAAATTTTTATTCCAAGAACCTTGTCTGTTTTGCGGACCCTGAGATTTTGATCTCCAGTTTTGTTTATTATAATGTCCTTGATTATTTTTAAAATTATTGTTACCAAAATCTCGCGATCTGTGAGTTTGGTTCCAAGAAACATTAAATGGAGCAGATTGTTGAAATTGCTTCCCTTTGTAAAAGTTATCATTGTTAAAATTGTAATTATTTCCCTT
Source organism: Oreohelix idahoensis (assembly GCA_024509875.1). Taxonomy (NCBI): domain Eukaryota; kingdom Metazoa; phylum Mollusca; class Gastropoda; order Stylommatophora; family Oreohelicidae; genus Oreohelix; species Oreohelix idahoensis. The sequence goes on from JAMPIV010000150.1 coordinate 863,986, forward strand.
ATTGACATACCTATCAGCACTAAAAGAACGATTGTGTGAAAAATTGTTTTGTTGTGCTGCAAAAGCAACAGGCAATTCATTCTTAATCTGTGCGTTACTTAGATCCATGTTTGGGTGAGCAGTACAAAAATTTTTTGCATGTTCTTCTAAGCCTTTCATAGATAAAGGTTTCCTTTCGTGTAAAAAATGCGAGAAATGTAGGATTTACAGACGAAAGTACCTTATCGCGCATCAGTAAATCGAAGAGACCTTCATACGACTTTTCAATTTTGGATAATTCGATCCATCTTTCTAATGTTAGTCGTATCTGTGACAGAAAATCACTAAAATTTCTGCCAGATTGAGGTAGTAATGTATGAAATCTTAAACGATATTCGTCTTCTGTCATTTGGAATTTTTGCAGAAGTGCTGCTCTAAGAGCATTATAGTCATTTTTCTCACCAATGCTGGTGGTATGATAAACTGCTAATGCATCCCCTGTAAGTAATCTGGATAAATATGTACAGTATAGCGCTTTATCCACGTTATAAGATCCACAAGTGGCCTCAAACCTATCTAGGAAGAATATTACGTCATCAGACGGGGGATTAAATTTTGGTAATTTAAGGTGAATTTCCTTAAAATGATCCTGTCTGGATGAAGTTTGGCTTTCAAAAGTTCTCTGAGAATTAGATTCCTGAGTTAACCTAAGTCTCTCATATTCTGACTCTGCTAATTTTAGTTCATGCTGTCGTTTTCTATCATTCTCTTCCCTCTCAAGCTGAAGTCGTAATGTATTTTGTTCAGCTATTAATCTTCTTTCTTCCATTTCCTTTTGTTTAACTTCCATTTCTTTTTGTTTCTGTTCTGCCTCTCGCTGAAATCGTTTCTCTTCCAATTCAGCGGTTAATCTCATTTTTTTTCTCCTCTTCCTCAGCTATAAATTTCCTCTTCTTTTCATGTTCCTCAGCATCAATCCGTTTTTGATCTGCCTCAAATTTCATCTTCTTCTCTTGTTCCTCAGCCTCAGATTTCATCTTCTTCTCTTGTTCCTCAGCCTCAAATTTCATCTTCTTCTCTTGTTCCTCAGCCTCAATCCGTTTTTGATCTGCCTCACATTGAAGTTTTTCTAGTCTTAAAGTTTCTAACTTTCTCTGTTCGGCTTCTATTTCTTGAGCTTTTCTATATTCTGCAAGTGCAAATGATTTTGCTTCATCAGGAGCCATCTGAAGAGCTTTTGCTTGCTTAATGAAATAATCTAGTGAATACATTATGCTTTATAAGTAGTCACAGTACTCTTGGTTTATAAAATGATAATTAATCAATGTAAATTAATTAACCTTGTTACTATAACAAGTGTTCTTCGTTCCTGTCCTTAGAACGGTATAATGTTATCATATAATTATTAAATATGTTATTAATCAATAAATTTATGTAATCAAATGTCATGAAATGAACAACGAGAAAGACAATAGAAACATAACCGACAAGACATGATAAACTGGACGGGTGAACACAATCGTAGAAATCAAAAAAAAAAATAAAAATGTATAACTAAAATAGAATATCGTAAAAATATACGACGATAACTACGATCAGATAATTAACGGTACAATTGACAACACAGTGTAAAAACATAGGTTTTGTAAAAAACTGAACGACAGGAAAGGTGAGATGGACGCAAAATACAAACAAAATTCATCATAAAACTAAATTACGAATAAAAATAAATACGAAAACAACAATTAAAACTTGACACTACAGCTAAACAGTCAGGTGTCACAGACCACCAGACACAGTGGACCTAGAATCCTTCTACGCTCACGCGTAGGAACATTCCACTGAGGGAAGTCTGCAAAACAATTCCTAAAGAACAGTCACGAAGGCCCTGGTGTGAAACTGGGATGTATCCTCCGTGAGTCTCCAAACCCTACCTCCCACAAAGAATACACAACATATAACACATAACACGGAAAATATAAAGGTGGACATAAACAATTAAGGCACAGCTAATAATAATAAAATGTATAACGGATATAAGTTATACTTAGCTCGCGTGTGCCGGGAAAAACAAGGTGCCTCGTCTCCGTGGATGTACGTCAGAGGATACAATACTTCGCTCTGCGTATATAAAACCAGCTCGCACGTAATACTGACGAAGAGGTGAGCAAGGCAGTCAGTCACTGTAGAACTTGACGTGGAGGTGGATTGATGATCTTGAGCATTTGAGTTGATTTTGATTCATTATCACGCTAGGATCCAAATTGAGATGATGTCGCCTTGAAAGTACAAATTCTTCTTTTCAAACGATAATTTGGATGGGTACGTTCCTTTGAAATTACTTCCAGACCACGCTGGCATACCAATTACTGTTGGGTTCGTTTCTAACGTTCAATAGTATTATTTACGCGAATGGTTTTGATAGAACGAAAATGTCATAAAATGTTCTTCAACACGAACACCAACAAGTAGTGATGAACTGGTTATTGACTGGCAGCACACAAGGCTGTGATGATTGTACATATATTTTATTGAACGTGACATATACGACGTTGAACAAGACGGTCATATTTACAGTTGCAAAAAGGTCATTACATCAAAATGTTGATCATTGACTTTTCAAGTTTATGAAGATCCTCTACAATTAAGTCCTCTCATTCAAGTGACTAAAGATCGATCACTTCCTTTGCCATAGCATATGTATTGTAGTAACGTCCGTTGACCTTCTCTCAAGGACGTATCTTATGACCAACGGATTAATTCTCACTGAGTAATATTTCTTGTCATACTCGCACTAATTCCAGACTTCCTTCATACAATATTTAGGTAGCATAGATATATAACAATCCAAACAAAGTCATCCACAACAATACGACCAGGTTAGAGTTCTGTATTGACCAACCTCTCTGTATCCATGCCACGACTTTGGCATTTACGAAAATACGGCATATAAACATAAGAAGTATGCAAATCAATTAACTTTGTTTCTTCGTAGGAATCCTCCCCTCTACGGTAATTCAAAAGGGCTAACAACTCCGTCTGTCCATTCTAGGAAGGACATACTGTGATGACTTCCCGCTAGATCAGAACTATGAGCGGCCTTATACATTAATTTACTCAATAAACATTCAATGACATGGGGCGACACTTACATGATACTTCTACTCTTGGCTGCATCATGAACCAGTAGAGATCATACAAAAGTAATGGCTTCTTCCAAACTTGCCAATAAAATATTCCAAGAAATATACCTCGGACATAAACACAGTCCGTACTGCCCCGAACTCACATGACGTCACTATTTTCCAAACTAGGTTACCCGTGCGTCCAAAGCAACTCACACTGCATTGTGCACGTCAGTGCGTGAATCAATCGAACGCTCAAATAATATAACTATATAAAACTGGTGCGTACATTTGGCAGGACCGAAGACTACCCCCTTAGGTAATAAATGTACGTAACACGGGCACTCCTGTATGACGTAACGTGATGTCATTTTTGGACACGCGGTTTGCGCGGTTTCAAATCTGATTGGCGCAGCTCGTAGTTATTTTATTTTTCTAAGCATTTCCATTGGTCCGAGTGAAAGCTAGGGTATGCGTAGGAAGGGAATCCGCGGGGGCGGTTCGCTTGTATATATTGAGATAGAAAATTGCGCGCGAGTCTCTATCGTAAGAAATAATGGTCAGCCGTCAGACTTCGTATTATCGTCTCCACTGTGGGAAAACAGCGATAATCGGTATGTAGTAGTTTATTATCGTTTTACTTATTAGTGGGTTTTTGAGAAATTCGCCCGTAGTTAATTTCTTCGGGGACATTAACTTTTCAGTTTTAAAAAAAAAAACGATAGTGCCATCCATTATCATTTTTGTAGAACGACGTAAATGCAACAGTGTGCTTATTCTTTCTATGATTTTGGCAGTAGATAGGAACGTGTGAAGTTATAAGCTACACGTGTGCTCATAGTTGTAGAATGTTATGTAAAACCACCATTTATTCCTGTGTATTTATAAATGTAATTTTATTGGGAATCGATTGTGTGTACGGTAATTTTATTATGCCTTAAATGTAAGAAATGCCGTCGGAGAGTAAAGATGTATGTTATAAGTGAATTATACTGCTTAGAGGAGTAAACTATTTCTATAGCGAGATTTCATTTAAATTGGGGCTTAAGTAGGAAACCGCATGGGTAAATGTTAAAAAGGAGGCCATGGGATTTCGGACAAAGGATTTCCTAGTTTGAATGTTTGGACACGTGGGTAGCCACGCGTAACAAATAGATAAGAGGCAGACAGGTCGGGAGGTTTCTGTTTACTTCCCTGGCAGATTATAGTTTAGAGAGAGAGGGGGAAGGAGTGAGAATGAAGAGACCCGGGGAATAGAAATATTCTATGTAGCGGTTTTTTCAGAACGAGAGAAGGGGATTAGGAGGAGTGAGATTTAAGTGCCACGTGGGTAATATTATTTTTTGTATTGTTGTACATGACGAGTGCCACGTGGGTAGTATTATTGTATGTATTGTTGTACATGACGAGAGAAGTACTGAGTAAGGGAGTTATAAAGATTAATGGGTTAGAGATGCGTTATGTTGGAATTGTTATACAATAGACGCATTTTCTTTTAATTTCAGCGAGTCACGGCGAAACAGTGGGGGAGCATAATTTTGTCAATTAAAATTATCCACGGCAAAAAGACATATCTCAGGGTCAGAGTACTCGAGTTATCGTCAGGAGCAAAAGAACACGACCTAAAGGTCTATTGCAGTGAAGTTCAATTCTTCAGCAAGACTGGTTTCAATTGCGTACAGCCGGAAATCAAGGCTGTGTTTTTCCTCTAACTCCAGAGCGGGTTAAAAGAGGGAAGCTATTCAGCAGCAGAGAAGTTTTGTTTTTCGACAGTTAATCAAGTACCTCATGCTTGACGCCAGAACTTCATCATCATCATCGCAGAATTCAGGAACAGGTGAGAGGGTTAAAATACCTGGGTCTTGAAAGTAACGAGAGAAGAGCGTAACGGAGACGCCGCATCATCAGTCGTCGAGTGTTAGAGAGACACTGAGACCAAGAGAGAGAGGGAGAGAGAGAGAGGAAAGGAGGGAGAAAATAGACAGGACCGGTAGGGTCTGTTCATTATCCGTTGAAGGATAGACACTGAGCCATTGTGTTACTCCAAGTCTATTATTTTAGCATCTCCAGTGGTGTTAGATAGCGGCGCATATCGGCTACCAAGTTGGAAGCTGTGTAGACGTTTTCGTTGAGGAAGAGTCAACCGGACTGAGACAGTAGAATCTTATTTGTGTTAGAGAGTTGAGGCTAAAGTGGACAGCCCCCACAATCGTAGAGTTATTTTAATCACTAATCATTTTATTGTTCCTCAGCAGGGTGACAGAAAGAGTGAATGTGATTTGGGTTTTTTTTCTAGTGTCTATTAATGTACTTGTTACGTTGTTTTTTTCAGGCCGTGCAACAGTGCACGCTAATTTTTTTGTAATTTGATGTATGATGAACTTTAATGATTTCTGTGTGTAAATAAATTTATCTATAATATATTTACTGGATCAGCTTCTACTCTTTACTATACTTACTTTATGTCATCGGTATAGTGGTGTCTGTGGTCGTTTTATACACCTTATCTCCTTGTATTTAAAGGTAGTTAGAGGAGGGTGAGATTATAGCCTTTCTGAAGTCACGAAGCGGCGAGGGGAAAATCAAAACCTGGTTCTATCCCTTGAGCCAATAGTCTCATCTGTCCACAGGCATGTCATTTTCCATCTAAATTCTATCTTCTCAGACTTTCTCATACTAGGGTCTTGCTTTCATTCAGGCAAACTCTAATAAACTTTAAAACCACTTCGTGACACAAGGGGATGACAGCATCATCATGTCAAACAAATGGCTACAGAAACAAGAGCATATGAATGCATTGGTGCATGTTTCGTACATAGGGACTATCTTCAGTGGTGGTTCAGTTCTGCATAAAGAGCTAAACACGATAACACAGTTCTGCATAAAGAGCTAAACATGACGACACAGTGATGCATAAAGAGCTAAACATGATGACACAGTGCTGCACAAAGAGATAAACATGATAACACAGTGCTGCATAAAGAGCTAAGCTTGATAACACAGTGCTGCATAAAGAGCTAAACATGATAACACAGTGCCATAGTCACTAAATAATGAACAGTCGATCATTTAACACATTTTTGCCTTTCCATGTGTCAAAACTATCCACTGCAGCATGGACTATCACTTGTGGTTGTAGCAAGTGGTGGGTTGTACTTAATGAGTTGGCAGTTATGTCAGCTGTTAGGATTGAAGCTGTTTTGTGTTAATTAATTAATGGATAAGTCAACAGTTTTGAAGATTTGGGGGGGGGGGGGGGGGGGGGGGCTGATTACACATCAATATACAAGTAAAGATAGTTCCATAGGAAATGCTGCCAGACGGGATGTATTTGTTAGAGACTTCACTATGCTAGGTCCAGCTTTATGATTTGTGGTGAGTAGTTCCCTTCCTCCCTACCTTTGCTGTACCTAACTCAAGAGCAGCATCAGGTACCCATTTATGGCTTGGTAGAGTGGAGTGAGGCATTAACCAGTTTTGAACCCAGTAACTTTGCATGAAGCTGGCAACCTCATCATGTAAGACAAGTTGATACAGAAACCACCATCACAAGAGCTTATGACTGCTTTAGTACAGGCTTCCTGTACAGGGATCAGCTGCAGTGGTGGCTCCATGCTCCATAAGGAACGAATGGGGAAATGGTGACAATGACAGAGCGCCAGAGTGCTGTAAATAATGAACAGTCAGTCATTTAACACAGTTTTGCCTTGCCATGTTTCAAAACGTCTTCTGTTATGCAGATCACGTCAATGTGGAGTAACAATTAGTGTTGTAACAGGTGGTGGATTGTACGTAGGCATTTATGTCGGCTGTTAGGATTAGAGCTGTTTTTTTTGTTAATAAATGGAGGAAAAGCCAAAAGTTTTGAAGATTGCGAGGGGAGGGGAGGCATATGCATCAATATTGGTATGGGCAGTCCCCAGGAGATACTGCCATGGAGGGGGGTGGTGAATTGTTAGAGACTTCACTATACGAGGTATCAGCTTTGTGCAGTGGAGTGATCGGTTCTTTTCCTCGCTAACTTTGCCCTACCTAAGTCAAGAGCAGAGTCAGGTACACATTTATGCCTGGATAGACTGGAGTGAGATGTTAGCCAGTTTTGAACCTAGTAACTTTGCCTTGAGAAGCAGGCACTCTGTATACTCTGCCATTTGACACTTTTATAGCTCATGTCATTTAAAAAATAATTTTGTATCATTTTTCTTAATAATTATCATCATTACCATTCAGCTACCCAAGTAGCTTAGTCTTCCTGTTCGGTGTCATCAGCTCAAGGTCTTTCCATGTCCTCGAGCCCACGTCTGTATAATTAATCTTAGTTTTCACTTTATTTTTCTCTTCTGTTTTATTTCGTTTGTCTGTGACAAAGACCATGTGGTTGTAACATTGGCAGTTCTTTGTCCTTTGTCAAGTAAGAAGCACATTACTTACTTTCGTGAACCTTGCCTCTCGTATTGATTATTTTTGTTTCGCTTTTCAACTCCACACGGAGCATAAGCCTTCAACAGACGTATGCCAAGTCTTCTTATCCCTTGCCATCAGCTCAAGATCTTTCTTGTCTTTCTCATGCCCTTCGTGTCTGTCTCCAGTTCTCTTCTCCATGTGTTCTTTGGTCTTCCTGTACCTCTCTTACCCTGGAGATTACAGAACAAGGACTGTCTGGTAATGCTGTCGACAAGTTTTCTCAGTGTGTGTACTGTTCATCTCCAGTGTTTTCTTCTCACCTCTTGTTCCAGTGGCACTTCTCTGGTTCTTATCACCAGTTTCACAACAGTGAACTTGTAATTCCACTTCAGTCCTTTTATGAAAATCTGTAGCTTTTTTGGTTGTTTATTTTTTCTCTATGTCTCAGAGCCATACAATAGGACTGACTTGACATTTGAGTTGATGATTCTTATTTTAGTGTTGGACTAGATTTCTCTTGATCTCCATATGTTTTCCAATGCAATGAAAGCTCCTCTTGCTTTTTGTATTCTTATTTTGATATCAGTGTCTGTCCCTCAAACTGTGTCTGTATGTATTGCTGCCGAGCTATGTCCATGAATGATTACACATCTTTTTGTGGTGTTTCTTCAAGTTCGACCTTGTTATCACTTGCGTTTATTCTCATTATCGTTGTCTTTTCCCTGCTTATTTTCAGACCCACTTGCTGTGATCTCTCATCGAGCATTTTCATTTTGTTCTGTATGTGATTATGGTTATATTGATTAGTATGTGTTTAAACACAACATTGTAAACTTGATACTAAGACAATATTTGTCCACACCCATCGATCTAGAACATTATTATTGATCATTTCTGATTGTTAACTACGGCCTGTGATTGAGTGACTGGTCATTGTTAACAGCAGCTGTACAGTATTATACAGCTTTGAATGTGGGCGTTAAGTAAAGAGGCTATTATGAGCTGTTGATTGATGTATATACCATTATTGAGCCTGTGTGTGCAGACATCTGATTGGCTAAGAGGTTAGAGTGTTTTCCTGTCACTGTAAATTTACTGGGTTCTGGGATGAAACCTGGTAGCTCTACGCTCCATTTTTCCCATCTGAAAATGTGTACTTTTATTTCCTTGCGGGTTTGTCTTCTTGTGGCGAGGAACATTTCTTTCAACATAGACTTAAGTTCGTTGGTTATATCAGAGCGCAATTTTCCAATCAAAAATAGGTGACCTATGTTAACTGGAGTACAGTGTTAGATACTAAATCCTGAAAAGGGACTAACAGTATCTATCTGCTAGCATGATTTAGTCCTGAAAAGGACTGCCAACTACACAAGCGCTGCCTGTACCTTTTCAGTGTTTAGCGAACACTGGGCTGTGTAAAATGTGTACCTGGGTGTGCTCTTGAGTTAGGGAAGGTGAAGGCAGCGAGGAAGGGAACTGGTCACCTCACGTGATTAAAAAAAAACAAGCTGAACCTAGTATGGTGAATTATCTAATACTTCACTTCCTTATGGCAGCTTCTAGTATGGTGAATTATCTAATACTTCACTTCCTTATGGCAGCTTCTAGTATGGTGAATTATCTAATACTTCACTTCCTTATGGCAGCTTCTAGTATGGTGAATTATCTAATACTTCACTTCCTTATGGCAGCTTCTAGTATGGTGAATTATCTAATACTTCACTTCCTTATGGCAGCTTCTAGTATGGTGAATTATCTAATACTTCACTTCCTTATGGCAGCTTCTAGTATGGTGAATTATCTAATACTTCACTTCCTTATGGCAGCTTCTAGTATGGTGAATTATCTAATACTTCACTTCCTTATGGCAGCTTCTAGTATGGTGAATTATCTAATACTTCACTTCCTTATGGCAGCTTCTAGTATGGTGAATTATCTAATACTTCACTTCCTTATGGCAGCTTCTAGTATGGTGAATTATCTAATGCTTCACTTCCTTATGGCAGCTTCTAGTATGGTGAATTATCTAATGCTTCACTTCCTTATGGCAGCTTCTAGTATGGTGAATTATCTAATACTTCACTTCCTTATGGCAGCTTCTCGTATGGTGAATTATCTAATACTTCACTTCCTTATGGCAGCTTCTAGTATGGTGAATTATCTAATACTTCACTTCCTTATGGCAGCTTCTAGTATGGTGAATTATCTAATACTTCACTTCCTTATGGCAGCTTCTGCTATGGGACTACCGTAACCATTTTTTTATCATGTGTGGAGGCATATAAAGCAGGGACAGTAACTCTCAACCAATTCTACTTCTGAGCTCTCTCTTGCTTGTTTACAGTATAGTAGACTCTTAATTATTAAAAAAATGATAGGAAAAAAATTACTCCGTGTAATAAAATCCGGATTAATCACCGTTCATAGGAAAAATGGTGACTCCATGTGTCATAAGGACCACAAAGGAAATTGACAGTAGCTGTGTAGTTCCCAGGAGTCTGAAATAAAGAATAGGAGTACTGTCCCCTCAGGCATGTCAAACAAGGTGACTAATATAATATTGTGCATGAGGTTGGCAGATGTATCACAGAAAGCAAATCACCACAGAGACCACCACCACAAGAGCATGTCAATGTTTTGTCCAGGCTTCCTGTATAAAGGCCAACTGCACTGGCGGCTAAGCTCCATTAGGAGCTAAAAGAAAAATGATAAGAAAAATGAGAAAATTTTTAATACAAAAATTGCATTAAAAAAAACTCATATCAAAAATGGAAAGAATGAACTAATGATAATGTGTTTAATATGTCAACAAATAATTTTCCTTTTCCTCTTGCTGCCACACAGATTTCTCAGCATTAGTTTCTCTGTGAGGGTGCTGTCTTACTGTTGCTGCAAATAATCTCGTAGGACTATAGCGTGAGTTTAAGCAGGGCTGAGACTGATTCTTTGCTCTTGTATGATACTGTCTTCTTCCTGGTTCCCATCATCAGCAGCTGTTGGTTCACCTTCAGCAGTAATATATCGCACAATTTCTTCTTTGTTTTTCTCTTCATTCCTCCACCCAATTGCCATCATCATATGAACACGTAATAATGTTAGTAATACGATTATGTACATCTTCTTTTACTTGTCATTCCTTATGGAGCATGGATCAACGTCTGCCGCTGGTCTCCTTGCAGGAAGCCTGCATCAAAGCATTTATGTGCTCTTGTAGTGGTAGTTTCTGTAACAGATAGTTTTACATGCTCTAGTTGCCTCAAACTATTTGCCTTTTATGACATGCATATGATAACAGTAGGTCTATTCTCTTCTTTCTTTGTCTCTACGGAGACCCCCGTGAGCTTTACAGGCTGATTACATACATATATAATATGATTTCAGCATCATATTACACTGTACTTTTCCATCGTCTTCTATTCTAAAATATTGCGTATTTTTTTTCCATTTGGCTTGGTATCTTGGTTACTCCCTCTTAATGTTTATGCAGTCCCAGATAATCATGAGTCTACTGTATTTGTCTTTCATTTTGTTGCTCCACCTGAAACTTCCACTTCTATATGTCTTCTTCTGCGTTCAGTTTGTTAGTTATGCTAAGCCTGCAGGCCTGTCACCAGGACGAAGTCCACGGTCTTTTCCAGGTCCATGGGGCAACCTCATAGCTTCTGCCTGAGCTCACCACCCTTTGGTTAAATCTGGCGTCATAGGTCAACGTGGGCTGGGCAGTTTTGGAGAATTTGTTCAGGGGTCTGGGTTGCTGTTCCACATGGACATTTATTAGTATGAGTTATTTCTGAGGCAATAGAGATGGCCTAGTAATCTGCAGTGGCCAGTTGTCAGGTGGAAAAGAATGAACTGCTGATGCCTATGGAGCTGGTGCATTTGGTCGGGTCTATTGTCCACATCCCATTCTTTCTTCCATTGATAGCTGTACTGGTTGTGGACAATGATTTTAGCTTCTTGGTAGGGCGTTGGGTGGCTGAATTGCTCCATTTTACGACCGGCTCTAGACAAAGCATCAACTGTCTGATTTCCAGTGATTCCAAAATTGTAGGGTAACCACAGGAGGCCAACTGTTGAGGTTCTTTAGATAACGTTAAGCTCAGTGTGGATCTAGGTCTGCATTTCCCTGTATGCTTCTCTAGAGACTTGTCTATTGCTTTTGGTCGTCTGTTTGTTTTCATTCATATTGTATAACCTGACAAGTCTGTATACTGGGTTGTTGTTTGAAAATGTACTGTCAGATAGGAAACTATACAGAGCGATACAACAGGAGGCAGTCTGATCATCAGAAGCTGTCCCCCCGTTGAACAAGAGTTTCAGCCATTTATTCTCCTTCTATTATATCCTCATGGTTTCATCTGTTAGGACGCGTAGTTTGACCCCATTTAGTTCCTGGGGGTCTCTGAGGAGACAGAAAGAATAGGACAACTATTTTTCAGGAATGTCATTAAAGGTGACTGATACGAGGTTATACATCGGGCTGGCAACCTCATCATGTAAAACATATACATATAGAAACAACTACTGCAAGAGCACATGAATGATGTGATGCAGGCTTCCTGCAAGGTGACTAGATGCAGTGGAGGCTCTATGCTCTGTAAGGAGTGAAAGGGGAAATGGTGACACATAGTTTGAGTACACTTTGCTCAGTCTCCTGAGTCATAAGCCATAGCAAACAGCACTGGTCTCAGTCAGTGGTTCTCAGTAGTAAGAATGACCCACAATGTTTCTTATGTTTTGTACTTTAACAACCTACTTCTTCTCATAGGGTTCAGGGGCCCCTGATGTGTAGTTTTCAAGGTGCCAGATCATTATCTTCAACTTTCATTGACTTCTCCTTCTCTACAACTCTGTATACCTAAATTGTTTATGCCAATTCATAGTATATAATTGTGTTGAGGTAACAGAAGGGTTTATGTGACACATTTATTGTACAATCTTCATTACCATAATTTCCCTTGTCGCTCCTTTTGGTGCACAACTGCCGCTGGCACCCTTGTAGAAAACATGCACTAAAGCATTAGTGTATTCCTGCAGCTGTGGTTTCTGAATCACTTGGTTAAGCATGATGAGATTTTCAGCCTCATGCACAGGCTCATATTATGTTTAGTTTGCTGTCATCATCTGTGGATATAAAGTTTCTAATAATGTTGTGGTAAATGTGATGGTGTTGGAATAATAATGTATGTCAGTTCTCAGCCATTTTGTTTTCTTTTGGCAGGTCTCATTGCAGCCTCTGAGTTTCTGGACATAACGGCCATGATGTCACAGCTCACTTCAAGCGGGGCTGCAACCATGACAGTGAGAGATGTCCAAGACATGATGCACACTGATGTAGTGAATGGCCTCAATGAAGAAGAGGTGCGCCGACGCCTTCTGGTGCATGGCCCCAACAATTTTGACATAGCAATGGAAGATCCGTTGTGGAAAAAATATATTGGCCAGGTAAAGTTATTAAATAAAAATGTGTGCATTTCTATGTTAATTTTGTGAACCGTTGTATTTTAAAATATTTAATAATTCTTCTAGGTATCTTCTTCATCATCATCTTATCATCGACACCTTTCAGCTGCCCATGGAGCACAGGTCCTCAACAAATCCATGTCAAGCCTTTCCATCCTGTATCATCCAATCAAAATCTTTCATGTGTTTTTAAAAAAATCCCTTTCTCATATCTGTCTCCAGTTCTCTTCTCCGTGTCTATTTTGGTTGCTCTCTTTTTCTTTTACTACTGACTACCTTCCGGTGTGATGCTAACCACATCACCCCTAGTGTGCCGATGGTCAAGAAAATATGGGCCTAACACCATATTCCCAATATGCCTCACTGGGTGTGTACCTTTGCTTTTACTGACTACCTTGGTCAGCAGAAATTTGCCTGCGTGTACTAAATTGTATGCAGAAATCATTTAGTGACTGTGGTCAAGCTGGGTAGTGTAAAATGAAAGATGAAAGGGTAATTGTATTCAGTGGTTACACAGTAACATCACAGCCATATATTTCTTTGTCAAGTTCTGTGTCATGGCTGGCATAGATGATCATGTCTCACCACAACTTCCTATCTCAGTCATCATCATCATTTCCCTTTTTGCTCCCTGTGGAGCATATTCATTCATTCATTCATAACCCTCCACTCCCAAAGGAGCATAGGCCTTCAACAAACACATGCCATGTCCTCCTGTCACGTGCCATCATCTCAAGTTCTTTCCACGTTCTCATCATTTTCACCTCTGTTTCCAGCTCCCTTCTCCATGTGCTTCTTTGTCTACCTCTGCCTCTCTTGCCCTGGGGTTCCAGAACAAGGACTGTCTTGTAATGCTATCAACAGGTTTCCTCAGCGTATGTCATATCCATCGCCATCGTCGTCTTCTCATCTCTTGTTCCACTGGCACTTGTCTAGTTCTTGTCATCAGTTCCACATTGGTTACCTTATCATACCATTTTAATCTCTCTATTCCACGCAAGCACCCATTTATGAAAGTCTGTAGCTTTTTGGTTGTTGTCTTTGTTGTTCTCCATGTCTCAGAGCCATACAATAGGACTGACTTCACATTTGAGTTGAAGATTCTTATTTTCGTGTTGGATCCGATTTCTCTTGATCTCCATATATTTCCCAATGCAATGAAAGCTCCTCTTGCTTTTTGTATTCTTATTTTGATATCACTGTCTTTCCCTCCAACTTTGTCTATATTGCTGCCAAGATATGTGTACGATTCTACATCTTGTATTGGTGCTTCTTCAAGTTCAACCCTGTTATCATTACCTGCATTTATTCTCATTATTTTTGTCTTTTCCCTGTGTATTTTCAGCCCCAATTGCTGTGACCTCTCATCAAGTGTTTTCAATTTGTCCTGCATCTGATTACAGTTATGGGACAGAAGAGCCAAGTCATCAGCAAAATCCAGATCATCCAACTGCTTAGTCAGAGTCCACTGGATTCCATTTCTGTTGTGTGTTGTCGATGATCTCATAACCCAGTCTATTGCTAGTAAGAAAAGAAATGGAGACAAGAGGCATCCCTGTCGCACTCCTGTTCTTATCATTTGCTCTTGTGTATTGCTGAGCAGTTTTCCATTCTTGTCTTTTATGAGGCAACTTGTTTGTTTGTATTTCCCTGTCAGCTTCTTTGTGCTGTTATACAGTTCTCTCATATTTCCTTTGGCTGCAGCATCTTCTGCCTCTCTGGCCAACTCCTCAATATACTTCCTCTTGTCTCTTTTGATACTTCTTTGTTTGCTTCTGTGTACACTTCTTGAGCCTTGGCTTTGGAACTTCTGGTTTTGCTTGTGTTTAAATCTGCTTTCTTATTTTTTCTGTCTTTTATTTTATTGATGGTTTCTGTTGTTATCCATGCTTTTTGTTGTCGTTCCCTTTTCCCCAGTATTTCTTCACATGTCTCATTCCATACCGTTTTGATTTGCTGCCAATAGTCTTCTGTATTCTCTACATCTTCCAGCTGTTGGAGCATTTGGAATTTGTTAGATATTGTGACCGCAAACTTGTCTCTTGTTTCTTGATTTCTTAGATGTCCTACATTAAATTGTTGTCTATAATTTTGCATTGTTGCATATCTCTTGAGTTTCATTTTTACTTTAGCTATCAGAAGGTGGTGATCTGATGCCACATCTGCTCCTCTATATACCTTTACATCCTGCAATGATGATCTAAACTTGTTTATGCATATATGATCAATCTGATTTTCCGTTCTATGGTCTGGTGATATCCATGTTGCATAGAGCCACCACTATAGCTGTCCCCCTTGCAGGAAGCCTGCACCTAGAATTCACATGCTTTTGCCGTTGTAGTTTCTGGAGCAATTTGTTTTACATGATGATACAGCCAGCCCCATGCACAGCCTTATATTAGTCACCTTGTACGACATGCCGGGGGGGGGGGGGGGGGGGGTAACAGTAGCCCAGTTATTTCTGTGTCTCATCTGAGACTCCCAGGAACTACACAAGGCTGCCTGCCCCAGTGATGTGTTTATCAGTTCTCTAGTTGACTTCCTTCATGTCTTGATGTTCAGCTGTCCAGTATCTTTTCTCTTTGTTGTCCTCTATCACTTTTTACTTCAATCTTTCCTTGTCACAGTTTATTCTAGCTTCCCACCTCTCATGGCAACCCCGAAGGAAGTGGATTACTTCCATCTAATATGAGTAATAAATTCCAATTTACATGACTTCTTTTTCTTCATGAACAGACAGACACAAAAAAATAAATGCATTTACTTGATTGATATTTGAGGCAGTCTTCCAGTTTGTCTTATATGAATGAGATACAGTGAGAAAAGAAATAAAAATTTGTCCTGGAGCAATATGGGGAAGCAGTCAAAGCATGGTAGACTCATAAGATATCTAAATCCTCTAATAATAAGAGCTGTTGACTGACAGACAGACTACACATCACAGTAGAAGAGGAACGACTATGTAAGTAAGAATGACAGTTGGGGTTATGTGAACAATAGTAGCAACAGTGGGAGTAGCAGCTGTTATACCAGAACTTGTAGCAGCAGATGAATATGTGGTTGTAGCCATTTCAGCAGTAGTAGCTAGCAGCAGTTGGATGACAGCTGTTGTTATTTGAACAATTTTAGTTGAAGTAGCAGTTGTTAGACCATAGTTTTTGAGTTGTATAGGAATTCACATTGCTGACTTTTAAATGGTTGACTACTTGCAAGAGGATCCCATAGTGGATAGGTGGCAGCTGGGAAGTGGCTCTATGCAGTATGTGACTATTCCTTGGGAGAGCCCAGAATCAGAGCACCCTGTATATCAGGAAAGTTCTTCTGAATGTCGAAGAATGCATCATATACTGTCCCTAGCCCTTCTTCCTGATAGCTTAAAAACCAACTGCGAAAATTGTTTAAATGCTAGACAATCAAGGATGGAATACCTGGGAAAGAAGCTGAAACTCGTGAGTCCAATCAGCAAGTAGCAGAATGGCAGAAAAGCCTCAGGCAAACCCTACATTTGAATTAGGAAATCAATTTAGCATTGATTGCGAAAGAGCAACAAGCTTAGCAGCCCTGATAAAACAGCAACATTAACAACATACCATAGCTTATAGCAGCAGACGAATCTGTGGTTTTCACTATAGCAGCAGCAGAAACTGAAGCAGTAGTTGCTGTAGCAATAGTGGGAGCGCTAATAATAAATTTATGTGTTAGGAAGTACTGTGGGAAAGTAACACAACAAGAAGTAGTCTGATCATCAGAAGTAAGTCCCTTTTAGATGTGTTTTGGCTCATAGCTTATTAACTCTCATAGGTCTGGATGCCCATAGTCATGACTCCCTGGTCTCATCCTTCTGGTGAAATTTTTTAAATTTTATTTATTTTACAAGTGGTGAGTCATAACCTATTTGCTTTTGAACTTTGGCAGGAGTCTGTTGTGGTTTCAATAAATCTTCTAAGTTAATATCATTGTCTTTTTAAATTTCAGTTCAACAACCCCCTTATCTTGTTGCTTCTGGCATCTGCGGCAATCAGCCTTTTCATGAGGCAGTTTGATGATGCTATAAGTATTACTATGGTAATATCATCGTTTTTTACAATCATTATGTCAGAAGTACCTGTCAGAAAATATTTGCAGTGTATTATTTTTTTCTCTTGTAAGTCTCCCTTCTTAGGCAACTTAACCAGAAGAGGAGCTACAGGTCAACTGTGAAAAACCAATTAAGGAAGAAATAAGAAAGCCATAAAGCTTTTAAAAGATGGAAAAGTGACGGGTCTAGATGACAATCCAAGAGAGGTCATTAAAGCATATATTGACACCTCTACAGAGATAAATTACTTGGTAAAGAATGGGAGAGAAGAAATACCAGCAGAATGGAAGGAAGGATATCTGGTTAAGTTGTCTAAGGAGATTTGTAAGAGTGCACAAAATACAGAGGAATAATGTACTATCGGTGCAAGGAAAAATATTAAACAGGATCATCCTCAAATGATTAAAGGAGTCCATAGACAAATTGCTAAAGAAACCAATTCTGCAGGAGAACATGAATGGTTTGATGCAGACGTCAGGCAGAGGTGACCATGCTGTGATGGTTCTGTGCTTCATAAGGAGCAAAAAAGGGGACAAAACAGAAAAAGAGACTGCTGTGGAGTTTGGAAAAGACAAAGGCAGTGAAGAAGGGACTGTTCATCCCCCTCACAAAGCTGAAACCTAATATAGGTGAACTCTGTTAAGTCATCACTCCCCTACAGCAATCATGGTATGGGACTACCATTACCATTTTTTAAAACCCAATTGTACCAAAAGAATTTTGCTACCGCAAATCCCATCCCATTGCAGCATATCCAGCAATGAAGAGGCTGACCGATTGGCAAAAGAAGGTGGAAAGCCACTTCAACCTGATACAAGATAACTTATGAAGAGTCCACGAGTTTTATCAGAAGCAGATACAAGACCAAGTGGGAAGCAGAGCAACAGAGCCATCAGAAAAATGGTGCACTTTTACCAGCTCAGCAGAAATGAACAAATGGTAATCTTTAGACTCAGCACATGCGACAACAGATTGAAATACCATCTATTCAAGAAACTAAAGATAAGATCTACTCATGAGTGTAGCTATAGCACCGGTAAAGTGACTGCTGAACATTTGCTGCAAAGGTGCCCATCATGTAAGGAACAGAGAAAGCACATATGGCTATCACCAGTACCATTTGTGGACTAACTGTATGGAGATAACCAACAACCTCAAGCTGACCTTTGCTTTCTTTAAACATATTCAAGTTGACATCTGAAGGTGTACGAAGAAGAAGTACCAGAAGCAGCAGCACAAGGAATGGCTTCTGTAGCATTAGCAGCAGTTAGAGTAGTTGTTGACACAACAGCAGTAGCTTCAGTTAGAGTAGTTGTTGATACAACAGCTGTAGCTTCAGTTAGAGTGTTGATACAACAGCTGTAGCTTCAGTTAGAGTAGTTGTTGATACAACAGCTGTAGCTTCAGTTAGAGTAGTTGTTGATACAACAGCTGTAGCTTCAGTTAGAGTAGTTTTTGATACAACAGCTGTAGCTTCAGTTAGAGTAGTTGTTGATACAGCAGCTGTAGCTTCAGTTAGAGTAGTTGTTGATACAACAGCTATAGCTTCAGTTAGAGTAGTTGTTGACACAACAGCTGTAGCTTCAGTTAGAGTAGTTGTTGATACAGCAGCTGTAGCTTCAGTTAGAGTAGTTGTTGACACAACAGCTGTAGCTTCAGTTAGAATAGTTGTTGACACAACAGCTGTAGCTTCAGTTAGAGTAGTTGTTGATACAACAGCTGTAGCCTTCAGTTAGAGTAGTTGTTGATACAACAGCTGTAGCTTCAGTTAGAGTAGTTGTTGATACAACAGCTGTAGCTTCAGTTCGGACACTCTTATAATTATACTACATTCAGTATATAGAGTTTAATCATATAACAGAATTAATGCTTCTTATTTTTGTCTATCTTTACAGGCCATTATAATTGTAGTCACAGTGGCCTTTGTACAGGTAAGTTGATAGTGATATGGTTAAATTCAGCATTATATCTAGCTCATATAGACTTGACACAGGAACGTTACTTATCATCATCATCATGTTTCCTTTTAGCTCCTTATGGAGCTACCACTGCAGCAGGTCCCCTGGCAGGATGCCTGCACAAAGCATTCACATGCTCTGGTAGCACTGTTTCTGTAGCAGTGTATTTGACAGAAGCCCGGGCACAACTTCATATTTAGTGCCTTGTAGGACATGCCTGAGTGAGCTGTAGACATGTTCTTTCTTTGTCTCATCAGCGACCATGGGGAACTACCTGGGAACTATGGCTGTCCATACTTGACTGTGAAATAATATCTTGTTCTGATAGACTATGATATACTTGGCTTAAAAGTAGCAATATTCAGTACCGGCAGTATATAGTTTACTCTGAAATAATATCTTGTTCTGATAGACTATGATATACTTGGCTTAAAAGTAGCAATATTCAGTACCGGCAGTATATAGTTTACTCTGAAATAATATCTTGTTCTGATGGACTGTGATATACTTGGCTTAAAAGTAGCAATATTCAGTACCGGCAGTATATAGTTTACTCTGAAATAATATCTTGTTCTGATAGACTATGATATACTTGGCTTAAAAGTAGCAATATTCAGTACCGGCAGTATATAGTTTACTCTGAAATAATATCTTGTTCTGATAGACTATGATATACTTGGCTTAAAAGTAGCAATATTCCGTACCGGCAGTATATATACTACTGGACAAAAGTTAAGGGCCACCATTCAGTTTAGACAAGGTTTATATAATTCTTCGTGAGCAAGGTCGATTTTCCAAATGTCCGGTAGCTTGAAATCTCTCAAGAAGTCTCTGAATGGTAGAGTGGGACACTGCTAAACGTCTTGCAACATGACGAACAGATTGACCATCCTGAATCCATGCCATGGCTCGACCACGGTCTACAGTGCTGAGACTTCTCCTTGGTGGCATGGCTAATGCAGTGATCATTTCGACCACTTGTCATACTGATTTATTGCATACCAACGGTGAACACTCTTTACCAATGATCATTTTCAACGTGCATTCAAATTCAACTCACTTTTTCACCTTTTGAACTAGGGGGGGGGGGGGGGGGCGTGTTGCAAAAACGAGTTTTTGCAGCAACAATGGCAATTTCCACGTGCGGGTTAAAGTGACCCAGTTTTTGGACATTTAAAAAAAATTAACCTAGTGCACACAGAAATGTATACACATTTCTCTGAGCTCAGTTTTAATGACGTTTTCACTTGTCTTTACAGTTTGCCAATCAATTATATAAACCTTGTCTAAACTGAATGGTGGCCTTTAACTTTTGTCCAGTAGTATAGTTTACTCTGAAATAATATAATATCTTATTCTGACTGATTGTGATACACTTCACTCAGAAAGTAACAATATCCAATTCTGATAGATTGTGTTTAATTTACTCTGATATAATATATAATATCTTATTCTAAATGACAATGTTATACTAGATATGTTATTATATTTGAATGCCATATATTTAACTCTTGAGAAGGAAATGTCGAAATTGTCCTCTTTTCACACAACATGCCTAAGAAAAATTCTCTGAATCTTTTGGCTGAATACCATCACCAACCAGGATCTGCTTACCCAGAGCAAGCAAGAGGACATGCACACCATCATAGCTGGCAGACGCTGGAGCTGGGTTGGCCATGTCCTCAGAAGAGACCCCGATGCCATCACAAGAACAGCTATGCTATGGACCCCTGAAGGAAAACGAAAGAGAGGCAGACCAAAAACAACTTGGCGGAGGACTGTGGAGGCTGAGATGCAAAGAATGAACCAGAGTTGGGGCACTGTACGAAGGATGGCCACTGACCGAGCAAAGTGGAATCAATTTGTTGTTGCCCTACAAGACGCCACCAGGTGTAATGGCCACTGACTGCTTTGACGGTCAGCAGCTAAGGATCAAAGAAGAAGAATATTTAACTCTTGGATAACACAGAATCAGGCAGAAACAATAATCCAGTTCGTAAATTTGTCCATTATCAAAAGGCAAAAAACGATGTCATTGCTGATTATTACATCATTTAGCACAAATCGGTGTGTTTCAGTCACTTGGATCACTGATTAAATTCACATTATGTTGATTGCCATGGCATTACTTCTAAAGAGTGAAGATTCTGTTATCTAGAGTGTACCATCTTGTCAAGAGACTGAGAACATTGGAAATCCATCGCAGCTGACCTTTGATGCAGAGATATCACTTGATGGGATCTTATCTGATGATTATTTTATCAGTTCACGGCCTTCATTGAGGCAATATTTCAAGTTTGAGGAACAGAGAAAGCACATATGACAATCATACGTACCACCTAATGTGGTTCTTGTTGGTCTCTAAAGAAACAAAGAAGGAATAGGCCCACTGCATCCTCAGGCTCATCTTACAAAGCGACTAATATGAGATTGTGCATTGGGCTGGCAACCTTGTCATGTAAAACAAATAGCCATTGTAACCACAGCTACAAGAGTGTACGAGTGCTTGGTGCAAGCTTCCTACAGGACCAGCTGTAGTGATGGCACCATGCTCATCAAGGAGCACAAAGCACAATGAGGATGATGATGATTAGTACCATTCATGGACAACTTTACGGAGGTTACCAACAACCTCAGGCTGACCACTGCTTTCTTTAAATGCATTTAAGTTTACGTCTGAAAGTGAATGAAGAAGAATAAGACTTGCAGTTGTTTGTTTGTCTGTACATGAATTGACTTTGTTGTGCTGACAGATCTACAGTCTTACAGATTATATACTCATTGTTTTTTTTGGTTTTGTTTTACATTTCAGGAATATAGATCTGAGAAGTCATTAGAGGCCCTCACAAAACTGGTTCCTCCAAAATGTCACTGGTAGAGTATTCTTCTTCTTCTTCCTCGTTCGTCCTGAAAAGGACGTTGGTTGCGTTGTGTCTGTTTACGCCGGAGCTGTGATATCGTCGCCTTTCGGCCGACACATCCGACTTCAGCACGGCATTTTTTGGGACCGGGTTTGCCTTCCCTCTTTGACCCCTACTCTCTCAGCCAGACTGCAGTGATGCAGCCTGTTTCCAGGACCACCACATGGAGGTGGAGTAGGGTCTTGGTCAGCTCTGGTTCGCTGACCCTGATGCAAGCAGTCAAGCTATGGGTCGCTGACTGCATTCTCTATTGCTGCATCTATGGCTTTTGTTTTGCTCTTTGCTTGAACAATCACATCGAGCAAGTTTTGTAAACAGACAAACTAAGCATTAAGTTACGAATACATAATGTTAGAGGAGCTTTCATTGCATTGGGAAATATAGAGATAAAAAGAAAATAAAACAAGTCCAGTACAAGGATGAGAATCTTCAACTCAAATGTCTAGTTAGTCCTATTATATGGCTTGGAAGTATAGAGAGCAGCAGAAATAAGAATCAAGAAAGTAACTTCATAAATTAGTGCTCGTATAGAATATCCATATAGAAGGATTGAAATGGTATGACAAGGTCACCAGTGTGGAACTGATGACAAGTGTGACTGGCAACAATCCCTTCTTACGACCATCCCACAGTCACATATATATTACTTATCTGAACTTACTGAATGGAAAGATCTCCAGTTACCAGGGCCATGCGATTCATAGTAGTGGTATCAATAAAGATTTGACCAGTCAAATCATAACTGCCAACGATCTTCTGGGCAAAAATATCCAAAAGGGCAATAAAATGCGCATAACAGGTTCCTTAACCCACAACGACTCTTAATAACAGATTGTAATGAGGTGGAAGATAAACTTCAAAGCTGAATTTCAACATTTTGGGAATAAAGGTGTTTAACTCATTTCCAGAGTCCACTGGGAGGACAACATTAGACAAACTTTGAAGGACAGAGGACTAGAATGGAACCAGGCCAGGAGGAAGACAGCCGATAGGATAGTCTGGCGCTCTCTCTTCCAAACCTCTACACCTCACGGTAGAAGGGGAACGACTAAGTAAGTAAGTAACTCATTTTCTTAAACTTTATTCTCATGATCTCTTGAATTCACAATATGGTGATGATGTCGTAGGCAAATTTTTGTTAGTAAGGCGAACACCCCAGAAAAAGTTGAGTCATCTTATGTCTGGTCAAGTTTAGTAGGTAGGGGTGTACGAATAAGTTTTCTTTAGGCTTCGATAGTCAGTGTTCTAAAAGTATTTTCTTTTTCATTTTGATAAAAGAAGAAACTTTCCTTGGCTATTTCAATTATTATAAATGAATTATCTTATGCCTGAAGATGTCATGAGATTTAACGTAGTTCAAGGTTGTATAGTCCGAGTTCATTACAGTAATACCAATCTTCAGCATATGTTTCATGATTAACAGTCGCAGACAAAGGTCTTCTAAAAAAATCTCCTTTTAAAACGAGTCTTATTGTAACGAACCCATTACTCACGTACTGTATCAAATGGAATTCAGATTTTGCAGATTGTATGTTTCAACTTCACTGTTTTTAACAAAGGCCTAGTAAAGCGCCCGAAGACATAATAACTTAGTTGTAAGTCATCTTTCCTTAACTCTGTTCTGTACTGATGTGAACATTCTGCTTCTCCATCATATCATGTAGAACTGCACAGTTTGACGACCCTTGAACGACTGACTTTTCTTAAACCCTAACAAAATACAGTTACTATAGTTTTTTTCATTGATAACCCACACACTCATCATAATTTTCTCTCAGATTTGTTAAAGATCACCAGGAAACCAGAGCTCCATCATTTCCGTTATTAATTTTCATTTCTGCCTACTTCATTGAGGTTTTTCCATGATGACATTTAGAAAAAGATGAGACTTGCTACCAACAATGCATATGTCTGCAACGACACAAGAACCAGACAAATTTCACATAAATAAATATTGTATACTACAATTTTCTTTAAGAACATATAAATGTTATTGTACACTACACATTTATGTAAGAACACATAAATGTTATTGAACTCTACAATGATGTCTAAGAACACATAAATGTTATTGTACACTACAATCGTGTCTAAGAACACATAAATGTTATTGTACACTACAATGATGTCTAAGAACACATAATTGTTATTGTACACTACAATTGTGTCTAAGAGCACATTAATGTTATTGTACACTACAATGATGTCTAAGAACACATAAATGTTATTGTACACTACAATCGTGTCTAAGAACACATAAATGTTATTGTACACTACAATCGTGTCTAAGAACACATAAATGTTATTGTACACTACAATGATGTCTAAGAACAAATAATTGTTATTGTACACTACAATTGTGTCTAAGAACACATAAATGTTATTGTACACTACAATGATGTCTAAGAACACATAATTGTTATTGTACACTACAATTGTGTCTAAGAGCACATTAATGTTATTGTACACTACAATGATGTCTAAGAACACATAAATGTTATTGTACACTACAATCGTGTCTAAGAACACATAAATGTTATTGTACACTACAATGATGTCTAAGAACACATAATTGTTATTGTACACTACAATTGTGTCTAAGAACACATAAATGTTATTGTACACTACAATGATGTCTAAGAACACATAATTGTTATTGTACACTACAATTGTGTCTAAGAGCACATTAATGTTATTGTACACTACAATCTTGTCTAAGAACACATAATTGTTATTGTATACTACAGTTTTGTGTAAGAACACATAAATGTTATTTTATACTACAATCATATCTAAGAACACATAAATGTTATTGTACACTACAATCATATCTAAGAACACATAAATGTTATTGTACACTACAATCATATCTAAGAACACATAAATGTTATTGTACACTACAATCATTTCTTCATTCATTCATTCATAACCCTCCACTCCCAAAGGAGCATAGGCCTTCAACAAACACATGCCAAGTGTAGTGGTTTTGATGGTATTGTATGATGGTGATATTACTTAGTGTGATGCATGAGGTCAGCTGTGAAGGCTCCTGAGATAAATGTAGCTGTGAATTGTCAGAAGGCCCTTCTTGCTACCACTACGACCTCGCACCTATCTTCTTTTTTTTTTCTAATGAATGTGGCTACGTTAAATGTCTAGGGTAATGATATGTAATGTGTTGTGGTAGTTTACATACACACACTCAGATATTTAATAAGTCTAATAATATTAATAAAATGTTAGAACACACTGAACTAACTCAAGATGTGTAAAATTTTTGATAATAAATTTTCTTTAAGTTTATTTGTTCTGAACCAAGGTTTTATATTGGTCAGAACATATGAAAGGTTTGGCAATTATGAAAGAAATGCATAAATATATGGCATAATAAATGAAAGGTGTGTACATGTGTATTTTACAAGACTAGTTAATATTACTACTGTTTATAGTTGTAAGTTATCTGGGAGAACATTTAATGGATGTGCTGTTGGGGTGACCTCATCACTCCCTGTCTATGGCGACTACACATTGTCCCTTTATTGATGATATTATAATTGGTGTGTTAGAAATTAAGTTGGTGAGTATTCAGCAGTCCAGACTCTCACGTAACTTGAATGAGTAATCTGGTGCTGGAATCAGGTGGCCCCACCTCTCCGTGCTTGGGGGCAATATCAGAAGACTGGTGGCCCCACCTCTCCGTGCTTGGGGGCAATATCAGAAGTCTGGTCTGACAAAATGTTACTGCACGGGTCCACTCTTGTAATATTCAACACCTCATTTGACACCACATTGGTGCCAAATAAAAACTCACAGTTCAGAATTATGAATATAGAACACAGTTAAATGCTAGCAAAACTCAGCTGAGCTGCTGGCCTTAGTATGGCGTCCCTCTAAATATTTCAATAGCTTCTGGGGATTACACCACTTAATAATTCACTGTGTCTACTAGGACAACTTATAACGAATGGCACAAATGCTCGTCTGAGCGCCGATAATATATTCATCTATGGCCAATCACCGCCTTTTCCTTTTCAAATTCAAATATCCTACCAAAAAGTCATTTCAGTCATACCTCAGTCAAGTATGCATTATTGTCTGTTGGTCCGTCTGTCTCTACTAGCGTTTCACAAAAAAAAACACACTTGTTTTTTGAACCAACTCCGCCTTCCCCTACACAATTTTGCCTTTAAAGTTATTTTTAGCCACAAATATCCACCCCATCCCGTCTCTTCATTCCAACTAGATTTTAGCACTTGCGTCTTCAAGGCCACAATTTTTTGAAAATTAGTGACATGTTTTATTTCAATGCAGTCGCTCGTTGATATGAACAACACAGTCTTTTGTCAATATCTTTCTTATTATCTATCCGTCTGTATAAATGAAAGCATATTATTTCACTGCTCAAGATGGGCCATCCGGCCAGCTAGGTTTTATATTCCTAACATCATTATTAAGAAAAAGTTACTTTTCAAGGTTAGTTGGTTTTTTTTTTTCGAAATATTTTCTAGCATCTTCTGTGAAACGTTTGCCTCTGAATTCAAATAAACGGACTAAGTTATCGCAAAAGCGTCCAAGAAATGACTGTTGCATATAACAGCTAAGGTCCCTTTTGTCGATTTCTTTACCTTGTGTCAACTTGGGGACGTGACTTTTTCCTCCTTTCCCCACCACTTGCGTCTTTTAGCCTTGCTAGTTTCAAGCACGCGTTCAGTCAGATTTTTCCTTTTGATCTCCGTTCTCATCCCGTTCCGTTTTGTCTTCACGTCTAACAATTTAATTTCCATGGCGGGTGATGACCCGCGGCGTGGGCGATCATGTATTCTAGCAGCTTACGCATTAGTTTTTATCCCTACGTTGTATCATTGGAGATATTTTAACGTTGTATCATGGTTAATTTTATGACACATTTCCCCACTTGAAAACATGCCTACGGCAAGTTCTAAAACCAGTGATACACATAGATAAAATCTCTCCTCACGCCTGCCAATACTCTAATTTTGATCACAGGGGTGCCGACTGAGGAAATCTGCACCGACATTCAATTTGCCTGGGATATATTGGATACTAAACTGATAAGGTTGAAGCAATAAAGACCACCTCAGCAATCTTGCGTTTTCATGCTTAGCCTGAGATAAGAATACGAGAGGCTGATGATCCGTCTCGACCACAAAAGTCCTACCATACAGATAGATTTGAAACTTCTTTATTGCCCAGATTAACGCTAAACATTCTTTTTTCGCTTGTGGAGTATCCTTGTTCCGCCTTATTCAATTTGCGGCTTGCATAAGCGACTGGTTTCAGTTCCCCATCAGGTGAAGATGATCTTTGCAACAAAGCCGCTCCGAGTCCTACATTACTTGCATCGGTTCTTAAGACAAAGTCCTGTGTCAAATCAGGCAGTTTGAGAATAGGCTTGCTAGTGAGTTTTTCCTTTAAGTCTTGGAACGCTAATTCACTTTGCGCAGTCCAAATAATTTTATCTGGAAGTCCCTTGCGAGTCAGATCAGTCAGAGGAGCACAAATAGAGTTAAAATCTTTGATATATTTTTGATAAAATCCGCATAACGACACGAATGATCGCACGTCCTTTTTTGTTTGTGGTCTAGGTGCTCTCTGCAGTTTTTCCAAGTTCTTGGGATCAGGGGTCATGCTACCCTGATATACAGTGTGTCCCAAGAATTCCAACTCTTTGCATCCAATGCAATATTTTGTTGGCCTAGCAGTTAAGTTCGCCTCCCTAAGCCTATTAAATAACATTTCTAGAGCTTCAATGTGTTCTTCAAATGTCTCTGTGGCGACGAGAATATCATCCATGAAATTCGTGATACATGGGTTATTCAGGGGATCCAACAATTTGCGCATCATCCTTGAAAATACACTCGGAGCATTTTTCAGTCCGAATGGTAGCATGTTGAATTCATAATGTCCATCCGAAGTGCTAAAAGCCAAATAAGGTCTCACTTCAGGCTTCACTGGGATCTGGTAATAGCCTTTACTAAGATCCACCTTTGAAAAGTATTTTGCCTTGTTCAGTCTGGCAAATAGCTGTTTTGTGTCTGGTAATGGATCCACTTGTCCTTCTGTGACAGCATTCAGTTTCCTGTAATCTATGCACAGTCTGTGTTCCCCAGACGGTTTTCTCAACAAAACGACACTAGAACTAAAAGATGATTCACTGTGTGAAATAATCCCCTCCTTCAACAAATAATCTATTTCTTCCTTCAATGCCTTCTCCTTCGCGAACGGAATAGAATAGGCTCTCATACAGATTGGGTTTGAGTCTACCAGTTTCATGTCATACTGTAGCAAATTTGTATGTCCTGGTTTATCTGTTAATACATCTGTATGTTCCTCCAGAACCTGTTGAACTCTCTCCCTCTGGTTTTTAGTCAGGTGCTTACTGACTTTTACCTGTGCTGCTGTTTCACAAGGATGTAATGGGTATTCATGTGAGGTGAGTGGTTCCTTTTGCATTTGAGTTGCGATAGCTAAGGTCAGTAAGGGGGTGCTTTCCTGGAGTGGTCTGTCCAGATACTTCTTTAACAGGTTTACGTGATAAACTTTCTCCTCCCCCTTTTTGTCAATTTTATAGTTTGTTCTAGACACCTTCTCTAGAACCGTATATGGACCTTGCCATCCAATTTGTAATTTATTCTGGCTGCCGGGTAGTAGAAGCAGCACCTTCTCTCCCACAGCCAGTTCTCTGTCCTTTGCCTTCCTATTAAAATATGCTGCATGTTTCTTCCTGGCTTGTTTCAAATTATCATTTGCCAGTTTCCATCCAGCTTTCAAACGAGTGGTCAGTTCGTTCACGTATTGATAAGATGAGGTAACAGTCTCTTCCGCCTTCTCATCTGTCCAGGTCCTTAATAGTGCTTCTAATGGACCTTTTATTGGCCTCCCAAATAGCAGAGTTGCGGGAGCCATCCCGGTTGAACTATGTGGTACCTCCCGATACGCAAACAATGCGGCGGGCAGGAATTGATCCCACAGATCCGGTTTTTTTCGTGTGCCAGCTTTCTCAGGATAGAAATGAGAGTCCCGTTGAACCTCTCTACCTGGCCGTTCCCTTGCGGATGGTACGGACTACAATGAAAGTGTCTGGCTTGAAATAGCTTAAAAACTTCTTCCGTTAGTTTCCCCTTGAACTGAGAACCATTATCCGTCAAGATTTGATGCGGGAATCCTAATCGGGTAAATATTGTAAGTAGTGCCTCTGCTACATGTTTTGAATCAATTGATGGCAGGGCTACCGCCTCTCCCCACATAGAACAAGTGTCCACCAGAGTAAGGATGTAACTGTTCCTCCTCTTGGTCCGAGTGAGAGGTCCTACAATATCCACTGCAACCCTCTCAAAAGGTGTTCCCACTATGGGCATTTCCCCTAGAGTTGCAGGAGCAGTCCAGTGCTTTGGAGCTACCCTTTGACATTCTGGGCAGGATTTGACATATCTTTTTATATCCTCCGTTATCCCTGGCCAGAAGTAATGACAAGCTATACGCTGTCCTGTGGCGCTGATCCCCATGTGACCACTGAAGGGAATCGCATGCCCGAGTTCCATCACTTTATCCCTATATGAAGTGGGAAGAACCAGCTGGTTGTGACCATTTGTTCCAGCTCCGGCCTTCCTGTATAATAGTTTGTTCTTCATAAAATATTCTCCCTTGCTCGGAGGTGTGTGGCATTTGGGCAATTTTTTAAAACATGGCTTGAGTGTCCTATCCTCAGCCTGCACCTTCCTCATCTCCTCTGGATGAGCATTTATAGGTTCACCTTCTTCCTCCTTCTTCTGTGACCTGGTCTGCACTGTCGCCATGATCACAGGTCTCTCGGGATTCCCCAAGAAGACGTATCTACACCCCAATATCAGAGGGTAGATTGGTTCATCTATCACTGCTGCTCTGATTTCTCCTTCCACATAGCGAGTTTTCACCGTTATCCTTGCGATGGGAAGTGTCATGAGTGGTATGTCCTTAGTTGCCCCTTGTATTTCCACTGTTTCTGTGGTATACTGACTTGGGTCCACTAGGCTAGACTTCACAACTGAATCATAATCCAAACCTGTATCATAAAGGCACCTTATGGTGACCCCATTACAAATAACATCCTCACAAACTGGGGGGTGATAAGGTTCCTGCTGTCCCTTAGGATTAACCTTTAATCTTTGAGTCCCCGACTTCATTGCAGCAATGTTTGAAGGTTTCCTTCTACAAAATTCGGTGTTATGGTTTTCTTTCTTGCACCATTTACACCATCTTTTTCCTTGGTTAAACGGTTTTCTTTCATTGGATTTTTGGTCATTGAACTGTGAGTTTCTGTCTCGGTAGTCATTTCTTGGCCGTTCAAAGTTTGTCCTACCTTTATTTCCCTGCTCTCTATTATCAAATTTATTAAATTGCTGTGGAGCTTTAAAATTGTCTATGTGCTTCTTTTTAGCACCACTTACCTCTGCCTGGGCTGCCTGATACCTCTCAGCGACATTTAAAACCTCCCCCAACTTCTCTGCACCTTGTTCCATGAGAAATTTTCTCATGTCTGGAGCCATGGACTCTCTCAATTGCTCAATCATGATCATTTCTTTAAGATCTTGGGTCTTCCCCAGAGCAGTCCATTTCTCCAAATAGGTTTCCCGTCTGGCAGAGAATTGGTGGTATGTCTCCCCAGACAACAGTTTGGCATTTCTAAATTTCTTACGATAAAATTCCCCATTTTTTTCGTACCTCAATAACAAAGCCTGCTTTAACATGTCATAATTGTCCTGGTCTTCTCTGTTTATTTTTGCGAAGACTTCATAAGAAGTACCTCTCAGTCCCTGCGATAGCTTTAAACTCCACCTCTCTCTCTCTAACCCATATGTAGTAGCTAATAACTCAAAACGTCCTAGGTACCCCTCTATGTCATCGTCTTTCTCAACAAAATGGTCTAAATGAAACCCCATAGCTGATGTTGAGGCTCCCAGACTGGGCGTAGCATCTGAGGCAAAAGGGCTGGCACCATTTTCAGGAGCCTGGCCTTGTAATTCCAGCTCCCTTAGTCGTAATTCGTGCTCCCTTTGCAACCTTCTATCTTCTGCCTCCCTTTCGGCCTTATTATCTGCTGCCTCCCTTTCGGCAGTCAATCTTTTTTCTTCTGCTTCCCTTTGCTGTCGTTTTTCTTCTGCCTCAATCTGCAGCCTCTTAATTTCTTTTTCAGCCTCTAACCTCTTCTCTTCAGCTAACCTTCTTTCTTCCCGTTCAATATACTTATCACATTCAGCCGTTACATATTGAATTAAAACCTGACCATCCATTCCCATATCCTTTGCCGTCAGCACAGCAGCTGATCTGAATTTGGCTAGCTCCGCCATACTTTTTAAACAAATCTAGCAATGAACAAGATAAAATTTCCAACCACTAAAGTAATTCTAATTACTCTAGTCTAAAATAATTCTAATTAATTAATTAATCAATTAACTACCACTGGCTGTGAAGATTCACCAACTTTTATTTTCAGGGACACTTTTAATTTTTATAATGTGTTCCCCTAATTTATTTCTCCCCCCAGGAGATCCTAATATTATTGATAGGCTAATTATCCCGGGACAAGAGACCCCAATATATGTAGTGGTTTTGATGGTATTGTATGATGGTGATATTACTTAGTGTGATGCATGAGGTCAGCTGTGAAGGCTCCTGAGATAAATGTAGCTGTGAATTGTCAGAAGGCCCTTCTTGCTACCACTACGACCTCACACCTATCTTTTTTTTTTTCTAATGAATGTGGCTACGTTAAATGTCTAGGGTAATGATATGTAATGTGTTGTGGTAGTTTACATACACACACTCAGATATTTAATAAGTCTAATAATATTAATAAAATGTTAGAACACACTGAACTAACTCAAGATGTGTAAAATTTTTGATAATAAATTTTCTTTAAGTTTATTTGTTCTGAACCAAGGTTTTATATTGGTCAGAACATATGAAAGGTTTGGCAATTATGAAAGAAATGCATAAATATATGGCATAATAAATGAAAGGTGTGTACATGTGTATTTTACAAGACTAGTTAATATTACTACTGTTTATAGTTGTAAGTTATCTGGGAGAACATTTAATGGATGTGCTGTTGGGGTGACCTCATCACTCCCTGTCTATGGCGACTACACATTGTCCCTTTATTGATGATATTATAATTGGTGTGTTAGAAATTAAGTTGGTGAGTATTCAGCAGTCCAGACTCTCACGTAACTTGAATGAGTAATCTGGTGCTGGAATCAGGTGGCCCCACCTCTCCGTGCTTGGGGGCAATATCAGAAGACTGGTGGCCCCACCTCTCCGTGCTTGAGGGGCAATATCAAAAGTCTGGTCTGACAAAATGTTACTGCACGGGTCCACTCTTGTAATATTCAACACCTCATTTGACACCACATTGGTGCCAAATAAAAACTCACAGTTCAGAATTATGAATATAGAACACAGTTAAATGCTAGCAAAACTCAGCTGAGCTGCTGGCCTTAGTATGGCGTCCCTCTAAATATTTCAATAGCTTCTGGGGATTACACCACTTAATAATTCACTGTGTCTACTAGGACAACTTATAACGAATGGCACAAATGCTCGTCTGAGCGCCGATAATATATTCATCTATGGCCAATCACCGCCTTTTCCTTTTCAAATTCAAATATCCTACCAAAAAGTCATTTCAGTCATACCTCAGTCAAGTATGCATTATTGTCTGTTGGTCCGTCTGTCTCTACTAGCGTTTCACAAAAAAAAAACACACTTGTTTTTTGAACCAACTCCGCCTTCCCCTACACAATTTTGCCTTTAAAGTTATTTTTAGCCACAAATATCCACCCCATCCCGTCTCTTCATTCCAACTAGATTTTAGCACTTGCGTCTTCAAGGCCACAATTTTTTTGAAAATTAGTGACATGTTTTATTTCAATGCAGTCGCTCGTTGATATGAACAACACAGTCTTTTGTCAATATCTTTCTTATTATCTATCCGTCTGTATAAATGAAAGCATATTATTTCACTGCTCAAGATGGGCCATCCGGCCAGCTAGGTTTTATATTCCTAACATCATTATTAAGAAAAAGTTACTTTTCAAGGTTAGTTGGTTTTTTTTTTTCGAAATATTTTCTAGCATCTTCTGTGAAACGTTTGCCTCTGAATTCAAATAAACGGACTAAGTTATCGCAAAAGCGTCCAAGAAATGACTGTTGCATATAACCTTTTGTCGATTTCTTTACCTTGTGTCAACTTGGGGACGTGACTTTTTCCTCCTTTCCCCACCACTTGCGTCTTTTAGCCTTGCTAGTTTCAAGCACGCGTTCAGTCAGATTTTTCCTTTTGATCTCCGTTCTCATCCCGTTCCGTTTTGCCTTCACGTCTAACAATTTAATTCCCATGGCGGGTGATGACCCGCGGCGTGGGCGATCATGTATTCTAGCAGCTTACGCATTAGTTTTTATCCCTACGTTGTATCATTGGAGATATTTTAACGTTGTATCATGGTTAATTTTATGACACCAAGTCCTCCTGTCATGCGCCATCATCCCAAACCCCTTCCACGCTCTCCTCACCATTTTCACCCCCGCCTCCAGCTCTCCCCTCCATGCGCTCCCTGGTCCACCTCCACTTCTCCTGCCCTGGGGGCCCGAGAACAAGGACCGCCCTGTAATGCCATCAACAGGCCTCCTCAGTGTGTGTCCCATCCATCGCCATCATCCTCTTCTCATCTCCCACTCCACCGGCACCTGCCCAGCTCCCATCATCAGTTCCACACTGGCAACCCCGTCACACCATTTCAATCTCTCCACTCTACGCAAGCACCCATCCACGAAAGTCCGCAGCTTTTTGGCCACCATCTCTGCTGCTCTCCATGCCCCAGAGCCACACAACAGGACCGACCTCACACTAGAGCCGAAGATTCCCACTTTCGCATTGGATCCAACCCCTCCCGAGCTCCATACATTTCCCAACGCAACGAAAGCCCCTCTTGCCCCCTGTATTCTTACCTTAATATCACTGTCCGTCCCTCCAACTTTGTCTACACTGCTGCCAAGACATGTGTACGACCCCACATCCTGCACTGGCGCCTCCTCAAGTTCAACCCCGCCCTCATCACCTGCATCTACTCTCATTATCCCCGTCCTTTCCCCGCGTACCCTCAGACCCAACCGCTGTGACCTCCCATCGAGTGCCCTCCATCCGCCCCGCATCTGACCACGGCCATGGGACAGAAGAGCCAAGTCATCAGCAAAATCCAGACCATCCAGCTGCCCAGTCAGAGTCCACTGGACTCCACCCCTGCCGTGTGCTGCCGATGCTCCCACATTCCAGTCCACTGATAATAAGAAAAGAAATGGAGACAAGAGGCATCCCTGCCGCACTCCCGCTCCCATCCCAAACGGCCCCGCAAGCTGTCCCCCATGAAGAACCCCGTATGCCATGTCTTCACATGTCTTCCCCATTAAATTAATGACCCCCAGGGGAACTCCACAATGCCTCATCAACCTCCAAAGTGACCCTCTGTCCAAACTGTCAAATGCTCCCTCGCAGTCCACAAATCCGATGCACAATGGCGAACTCCACTCCAGACCCCGTTCAACCACCATTCCCAAAGTGGCCATCTGGTCTGCACAGGATCTATCCTGTTGAAAACCCGCCCGCTCATCTCTCAGCCTCCTGTCCATGGACTCTATCAATCTCCCAAGGACAATCCAATCCAATACCTCTCCCGGCACCGATAGCAACACCATTCCTCCACAACTTGTGCACTCCTGTAAATTTCCCACCCCAGGCAACCCAACCAGACATCCCCCCTCCACTCCGCCGGCATCTCCTCCCCCTCCCAGACCCCACCAAGCTATTCATACAACATCTCTGCAGCCGTGTCGACATCTGCTCCGACGGCCTCCGCCGGAATGCCATCCGGTCCAGACGCCCCTCCATCCCCCAGAAGCTCTATTGCTTTCTCCATCTCTTCCCCCTTTGGTCCCCCACCCCTAACCTGCAGCTCCTCCTCTGCTGGCTGGACGCCAGGGGGGCCCTGTGGAGCCGGTCCACCGAGAAGGCCCTCAAAACACTCCATCCACCTCCTCACCTGCTCTTGCACACCGCTGAGCAGCCCTCCACTCCCGTCTCCTACGAGGCAACCCGTTTGCCTGCACCTCCCTGTCAGCCTCCCTGTGCCGCCACACAGCCCTCCCACACCTCCCTTGGCCGCAGCATCCCCCGCCCCCAATACACCTCCTCCCGTCTCCTTTGACACTTCTCCTAACTTCCCTGTCCGCCTCTGCGTACACCCCCCGAGCCCTGGCCCCAGAACTCCCGGCCTTGCCCGCGTCCAAACCTGCCCTCCTGTCTTTTCCGTCTCTAAGAACACATAAATGTTATTGTATACTACAGTTTTGTGTAAGAACACATAAATGTTATTTTATACTACAATCATATCTAAGAACACATAAATGTTATTTTATACTACAATCATATCTAAGAACACATAAATGTTATTTTATACTACAATCATATCTAAGAACACATAAATGTTATTTTATACTACAATCATATCTAAGAACACATAAATGTTATTTTATACTACAATCATATCTAAGAACACATAAATGTTATTTTATACTACAATCATATCTAAGAACACATGTCTGGCTAGTGTAAGAGATGGTGAGCTGATGACCTTCCTGGCACAAGATCTTGTCCCAGGCGATATTATCCATATCAGTATTGGAGACAGGGTACCTGCAGATATCAGATTGTTTGAGGTGATTTTTGTTTAAAAATCTAGAAATCTGTACCCTCTTCCTTACATTTATGTACTGAATTTACAAATTATTATTCAACAGTTTTACTGCAATAAATCATGCATGGAGGCATATCTGGAGTCATCTTTATATGATCACCAGCTAAGCACAGCGCTACAGTATACAGATGTGGAAGTGAACCTCTGTCTGTGATGCTAATTATACCCGCATTGACTTGAAATCATCCACACACTTTCAGGGATTCCCCCTATGGTAAAACATGTTGAGAATCCAGCATTGCACACTAAGCTTGGAGGAGTCACTTGAGCCCGAGACGTAACTCTGGCTTTTACCTGGTTGCCTGCATGCAGGAGGATCTCACTATGGACTCCGTGATAGGCAAGGGGAGCTGAGAAGCGGCTCTGTGTGACGATTCCTTGTGAGAGCCCAGAACACGGTTTTTTTTTACTGAATATTTGGAGAGCCCCCTTGGATGGCGGGGAATTCTCAGTATGCCATGTGCTTCTTCCTCCTAGATCCTGTAAATGCAAACCAGGCTGGAGAAACTTCATCTCAGAAAAAGCCTAGATCTACAGTGTAGATAATACCGTGGAGTCTTCAACTTGGTTGTTACAGCCAAGTATTAAGATAATGGTATTGATTAGTAAAATTGGCTCGGTTGATTGTGCATACCGTTTTTGGTACTGGCTATTTGTTAAGGCGAATGTTCGTGTATCGGTTCTCAATGAAGTATGTGTTTAAAACCAACACCATAACTTGAACGTTGAAACTGGTAATGATAAAACTGCATCCGGAGCGTGCATCACGAGTAGACAATATTTAATGACAGCATTGGTGTACAGGACATGATAAATAATACTTAATAATAAATAATAGTTAATAATAATAAATAATAATTATACATCAAGCAGAAACAATCCTGGTTGGACAGGTATATAAAAATATGTAATAGACGTCAACAGTCTTGACCGATACAACTAGCAACTGGATACTGTGTGATCCAGTTGGAGCACTATGGCAAGACATGAAATATATCTCTGTGGCTTCTTAAAAATGAAGAATATACCTGGTGACTAACATTGCACCTTTACAACGACAGCTCGACATGGCTGGTAAATAATATACTGGCCTAATGACTCATATACAAGCCGCATAACGAATGCGCTTATGAATTAACATAGCTCACAATAGGGAGCAAATTCAGAATATGTCCTTTCAGGACCATGTCTACTATAGAAAGTCCACGAACATAGTCGTCTAGAAACGAACGTGGTTGCTTGCTAGCGTCACATAGAGACACTGCACTATACAATAGTAGTGCAGTATCGTATCTAACAAAAATCATTTATATAACTTGAAAAATGTGCTTAACTATATCTCTTTAAATATATGGTATATGCCTTAAAGCATAAACATGCCTTAACATTGGTATTGGCTGCGGTTCAACATTCTGGTCTTTATTGCCTTTCTTCTCCCTGTGGAATATAAGCCTTGATAAAAATTTTTCCAAGCTTTCCTGTCTGGAGCATTCTTGTCAAGTTCTTTCCATACCTTATTATCTTTTTTTTATTTCTGCCTGTAGTTTTTTGTTTTTTTTTGGCTGTATGGTGTGTAGAAAGATGGACAATGAACAAGCAGTTAGAAAAATAAAATTGAGTCATCTGAGATGTGGATATATAGAAGAATGGGGCACGTTTCATAGAAAGATAAGAAAACAAATAAAGAGGTCCTAGAAAACCTAGGAAATCATCTTTTTCTGTGTTCAGTTTGTAGTCATGCTAAATCTGCAGGCCTGTCGCCAGGACAAAGCCCACAGTCTTTTTCCAGGTCAGCATGGCAGCCCCATAGCTTCTGCCTGAGCTTGGAACCCTCTGGCCAGGTCAGGTGTCGTGGGTCATCGTGGGCTGGGCCTAGAAATCTGCAGTGGCCAGTTGTTAGGTGCAAAATGGTGGTCAGCTGGTGTCTATGAAGCTGGTGTATTGGGTCAGATCTGTTGTATATAACTTCTCCATCTTCCACTGGTAGTTGTGCTGGTTGTGGAGGATAATTTTAGCTTCTTGAAAGGGCAATGGGTGGCCGAATTGTTCCATTTTACTGCCACTTTTAGGTAAAGCATCAGCTCTCTCATTCCCTGTGATTCCACAATGGGAGGGTAACCACTGAAAGGCAATGGTTGATGATCGTTGTATAATGTTAAGCTTGATCTCTTGCATCATGTTTTCATTTCTGATGTTCTGTATTGATTGAAGTAGTGATCTGCATTCAGTGAATATTACTGTCTTAGCTGGTGGCTGCTGTTCTGATCTGGTGAGGATTCTCAGTGCCTGCAGTAGTGCCATAGATTCTGCCCTGAAGTTGGAGAGATCATGGAAGGCAGAGTTGAAGGCAAACTTGCAAGAGGAAGACAGCACTGTATGTGGGAAGTTAACATCAAGAGATGGACAGGAAAAAAGTATCAGAGTACACGATCAAGACAAGAGACAGAAGATGTTGAAGATCCATTACAGCTGACCTTCGATGTGGAGATGGCAGCTAATGGTGATGATTCAGGTCTTCTGTATTTCTTCTACCCTGACAGTTGTAGAACACAGACTGTTTTTTATGCTTTCAGTATTTTTATTATTGCCTGCATTTTTGTTTCCTTCATGTTTTCTGATCTGTATTTTTTATATCTTGACAATGTTAGAATAAAAACTGTTTTAGATGCCAGTAGACACATCAAATCCTTATTTCTGCCTGCAGATTTTCCCCTCCGTGTTTTCAATTTTTCTGTATTTCTTCCAATCTGATGGTTTAAGGAACAGGACTGTTTTTAATGCTAGCAGAAGCATCAGTATTGATATTTCTGCCTGGATTTTTTTTTTTTTTTTCACAATTGCATGTCTTCTTCTTTTCTTCTACAAGAACTGCCTTGTAATACTATTAGCTGGTTATTTCAATAGGCGCCCTATCCAGCGTCATCATCTTGTCTTCACATTCTCACTGTGTTCAGATCACCTGCATTTCTTCTAGCCTGACTGTGTTTGCGATGCTAGCAGATGACTTTCTCACTGTGTGTCATGTCATTATCATCATTTCCACTTTTGCTCCTGGTGGAGCATGGAGCCACCTCTGCATCTGGTTTCCTTGCACCAAGCATTCATGTTTGCTTGCAATTTCTGTATCAAATTTGTTTTACATGATATGACGGCCAGCCACATGTACAACCTCATCTGTGTCACCTCTAATGACATGCCTGAGGGGACA
Organism: Oreohelix idahoensis; assembly: GCA_024509875.1. Lineage (NCBI taxonomy): Eukaryota > Metazoa > Mollusca > Gastropoda > Stylommatophora > Oreohelicidae > Oreohelix > Oreohelix idahoensis. The sequence goes on from JAMPIV010000150.1 coordinate 902,930, forward strand.
GTATTCCTATTCTTCTAGCTTGGGACCAGATGTGATGATCCTGTAACTCATTCCGTCCAAACTGGCGCGTCATGCGCCAGATAGGAGTTCTGATCCGTCTATGGCGCGTGGCGCGCCAATGTGATATATGTCAAATTAGAACGGAAAGTTATAAAATACCTAGCAACTAGCCAGTTTTTAAATCATTTCATTACATCTGGCACATGTTTGTGGACGTCTGTGAGCGGAAAAAAAATCTGTGAAGCTAAAATTGTGTGTTTTATATCCATTTCTAATCCTTTGTTTACAAACAAAATGGATCGATGTGGTTTTGAGAAAAAAATCATAAAAATTACATCCATGAAGTGATAGTGATAAAAGTTTCCAGATATGTTTCAAACTAAATGTGCACTGATATTCTTAATATTTTATTGCCGTACATTAATTGGGAGCTGAAATATTTAAGTTTAAGTATACAATTTTATTTAATTTTTTAAACATTTTTTTTAATCAAGTCTACACTTCATAAGACATAACACACACCTATTAATATCAATTAATTATATGAAGCAATTCATAAGATTTTCCAGTCAATTTCCCACATTTAAATGTATAACATCAACACCTAGTTAAATAAAATGTGTATCTACTACCTGTTTTTAAAATATAACCTGAAAAGAAAAATTGCACACATTTTGAGTGGTTGTTTTTTTTACTAACATGTGGTTTTGAGAAAAAAAATCATTAAAATTACATCTATGAAGTGATAGTGATAAAAGTTTCTAGATATGTTTCAAACTAAATGTGCACTGACATTCTGAACATTTTATTGCCATACATTAATTGGGAACGGGCTGATCACCCGTTTGCCAGTCACTTTGATTACGGAAACAACAACAAACGGATTGATTTGTCGTTGCCCTAAAGACGCCATTAGGTGTGATGGGAACAACGGCAAAGAAAATCTATTCGCTGTTGCCCTTAAGACGCCACTAGGCGTAATGGCCACTGACTGCTTTGCCGGTCGTTGGCTAAGGACGGAAGAAGAAGAAGAAGATTAATTGGGAGCTGAAATATTTAAGTTAAGGAATACAATTCTTAAAAAATTTTTAAACACTTTTTTAATCAAGTCTACACTTCACAAGACATAACACACATCTATTCATATCAATTAATTATATGAAGCAATTCATAAGATTCTCCAGTCAATTTCACACATTTAAATGTATAACACAAGTACCTACTGAACTTGTGTATTTGTCCACTGTCTTTTTAAAACCTCACCTGTCTGAAAAAATTGCATCCATTTTCGGGCCTGGGTAAAACCCCAAAACAGCCTGAGAGGGAATGAGTTAAATGCAAGCCAAGCTGGAGAAACTGGAGCTTATGACATCAACTCAACAAGTTTCGGAATGGCAGAAAAGCCACAGGAAAAACCTAGATCTACAGTGTAGATAATGCCAAGGAGTCTTCAGCTTGGTATTGGCTGCTAAAGAGCGAGAAGTTCAGTAGTCCAAGTTAAACAACAACAACAATATTTCCATGAGTATTTAACCATATTGTGTTTGTTATCTGCTTACTCCAGGCAACCGCACTCAGCATTGATGAGTCTAGTTTCACTGGAGAGATAGAGCCAGTGAATAAGACCAAAGACGTGCAGCCAGCACATATGGTTTCTAATCTTAGTGGTCGCAAGAATATTGCATTTATGGGCACCTTGGTTCGTACTGGCCATGGAAAGGTAAGCTGGTGACAATCATACAGTTAACAACACATTATCTTTGCAGGTTATTTCCCTTTTCATTCCTTATGGGGTAAGAAGCTGCCATTGCAGCTGGTACCCTTGCAGGACGCTTGGTTCAAAGCATTCATGTGCTCTTACAGTGATGGTTTCTGTAGCAATCTGTTTTACATGATGACGTTGCCAGCACAATACAGAACCTCATATTCATTCATTTCCCTTTCTGTTCCCTGTGGAGTATGGAGTCATCATGGCAGCTGGTCCCTTTGCAGGAAGGCATTCTTACACTCTTGTGGCTGTGGTGTCTGTAACAGTTTGTTTGTCTAGATGGTTGAAAATTGAAGTGGGAAGGCAAACCTAGTCCCAAAAGATGCCGGATGTGTCGGCTGACAGGCACAAATATCGCAGCTTAGCTGTAAATGGACACAACGCAACTAACGTCCTTTTCAGGACGAACGAGGAAGAAGAAGAAGAACTTTGTCTGGATGAGGTTGCCAGGCCCATGTGCGGTCTCACAGTAACTGTCTCTTATGACAACCTGAGATATAAGTAGACCTATTCTTTCTTTCCCACTGTATACATAGTACAACTTCAGCTGCATTTTCCTTCCCTAACTCAAAGGTAAAGTCAGGCACCCATTTACGGTTGGGTAGACTGAAGTGTGTCGATACTGTGAATCGAACTTGGCACCTTTGCCACGAGAGACCGGCGCTCTAACCACTCTGTCAATTGTATGCTCAATTTTGATTGGAGAGAAAAATTACCTGTAGATCTTAAATAGTCGGCGTCTGTGGCCTAATGGATATGAACGCAGTTTCATAATCCAGATATACCAGGTTCGAAACCTGCTGCATGCGGTTTGGTAGCAGATCGCTTTGTGTGGATTTTTAACAATGGTATAAGCGCCGTACCGTTCAGAAAGCAATGGCAAACTACTGAATGAAAAAAATTGCCTAGAAAAATCACAAACAGCCAATAAAAGCTGGGGTTGATTGCCACGTCCTGTAAAGGATAAGCAACTAACTAGATCTTAAATTAAGATAAAATCATAACTACTTATTATAAATTGATAATTCTGTTTGCAAATAGCAGGAAATAGAATGATATCTCCATAGGAGGACAAGAGATGTCTACCAAAGGTAATTTTGATGAAAAAGATGAGACAGTAAGGAAGGATGAAAATATTGAAAATGTATTTTTTAAAATTTCGTAGCTCGCTATTTGAAATATTGTTCAGTCTGAAAAAAGAAAACACAGAAGAATTTTCAGTATCACTTTCTTGTAGTAATATATTATATTGATACAATTATTTTGTTAGTGAGCCAAAAGCTTAATTTGCTGTAAACAGTTTTTGGGGTGCTTTTCCATCTGGCATGGTTGGTTTGTTTGGTTTTAAGGACTATTTTCATTGTCCACGGACACTTCATAAGTGCTCAGATCTCCTCCCTTAGATCACACAAGGATCTCAGCACAGTGCACAAACTCTGTAGTACTGGTGAGGATCCCAGTGTATGTATACAGGTATCACACATTTTATAAATATTTTTGTGGTGGATAGTTTTCCTGATTTTTTTAAAATTTTGCCAGGGCAGCGGCCATATGACCTACTCTTTACGATTTCCAACTGCCAAGGGATTTTTAACATGCGCAGCTTGTACACGGGACCCCAGTATTTTATTGCCCTTATCCAAGAAGGCCAGGCATCCTATCTAACTAGCTAGCATGTTACAAATAACAAGTTGTGAAAAACATCACTTAAGAGGAATATGCTACTAGCTTCAGATTATGGACAAACTTCTAATTTCCTGCTTTATGTGCCAGAAATAGGTATTGTTGATATTACTGCATTTGAAAAAAGTATAATTTGGTTAAATAGAGCAGTATTCTGAAGGTTAACTATAACTAGTGAATGAGCTGCCCACGTTGGCTTACATAATATGACATGTACCTATTGAGCTGTTGGCCATGGCTTTGAGGTCTTAGAGTTAATATCTACATTGTTACTACTTAAAATTAAAGTTTAGTATTAGAAGAGTGGTAAAAGGAGCTAATCTTCATTAATTAATTTTATTTTTATTGCTTATGTTCTGTTTGATTGTTACTTATAGCTGCCCTCAGACCTAGAGGCCACAGAGATGTGGTTTTACAGAAGAATGTTGAAAATGCCATGAACAGCTAAAAGGAGTTTAATGGTGTCTTGAAAGAGGTCAATGTGCAAAGGAAGCTTTTTCTTCAAATTAGAAGGAAGCTTATTCCTCATTACAGGCGCTCACTTGGGTTCCTGAGGGTAAGAGGAAAAAAGGAAGACCAAAAGAAACACTTAGAAGAACAATAATAAGAGAAGGAAGAACGTTGGGCCTAAATAATGTGCAAGAGTTAAGAGGAGTGGCGTCACAACGTACAACCTGGAGAGCACTGGTTTCTGCCTTATGCGCCGTGTTTGGTGCTTAAAGAATTTATTATTATTATTCCTCATGTTAGAAGGAAGCTTATTTCTCATGTTAGAAGGAAGCTTATTCCTCATGTTAGAAGGAAACTTATTCCTCATGTTAGAAGGAAGCTTATTCCTCATGTTAGAAGGAAGCTTATTCCTCATGTTACAAGGAAGTTTATTCCTCATGTTAGAAGGAAGCTTATTCCTCATGTTAGAAGGAAGCTTATTTCTCATGTTAGAAGGAAACTTATTCCTCATGTTAGAAGGAAATTTATTCCTCGTTAGAAGGAAACATTCCTCATGTTACAAGGAAGTTTATTCCTCATGTTAGAAGGAAACTTATTACTCATGTTAGAAGGAAGTTTATTCCTCATGTTAGAAGGAAGTTTATTCCTCATGTTAGAAGGAAGCTTATTTCTCATGTTAGAAGGAAACTTATTACAAAGAGAGAAGATATTTGAAAGTTTGACATCGTGGCATGGAAAGAAGTCAGCAACAGAATTGATGAATTATACTGTAGACAGGAAGTTGTGTAGAGACATGATCTCCTAAGCCACCAGTTATGGTACTTGAAGAAGTAGAAGATACCCTCAAACAGTGTTAGTGGATATACCAAGAAAATTGTGTAATTATTATGTATGTTCTCAGAACATCACATCTTATTGTTGGGAATGTTTGAGGGCATCTTTATATAATTCATTTGTATGTTCTCAGGGCATCACAACTGATTACTTTGTATGTTCTCAGGGCATCACATCTAATTACTTTGTTTGCTCTCAGAGCATTACATCTTATTGTTTGGAATATTTGAGGGCATCTTTATATAATTCATTTGTATGTTCTCAGGGCATCACATCTTATTGTTGGGAATGTTTGAGGGTGAATATGTTATTAATTGTCATTGTCTGATTGTTTTGTATGTTCTCAGTGCATCAAATATAATTGTTGGGAATGTCATCTTATATAATTTTTTTATATATATTCTCAGGGTATAACATCTGATTACTTTGTTTTCAGTGCATTACATCTTATTGTTGGGAATGTTTGAGGGCATCTTTATATAATTGATTAGTATATTCTCATGGCATAATCATATTTAATTGCTTGTATGTTATTATAGCTCTCAAGAATAACTGTTATCATTCATCATTATCTGATTGTTTTGTATGCTTTTAGGGCATCGTTATTGGAACAGGGCAGGACTCTGAATTTGGAGAAATATTCAAAATGATGCAAGCAGAAGAGGTACTGAATTTGACACTTTTAGTTGATGTAGAGAGAGCCTTATTTGCAGGTTGTTGAAAGGGCTATGTTATACCTAATGCTGATGGATCCTTCTCTTTGTAAAAGATCTTTTACTGAACGTTTACAGTGATTGACAAGTCACTTTCTATTTTTAAACGTTTATATCCTGACTGTTGGATATACATGAAACAAAAGTCAGAGGAAGGAGCAATAACTGCCATTTGATTAAAAGCTTTTAGTTTTTATTGTTGCCTCCTCTGCCACCGCAGGACCTCAACAACTGAATCCCAGACCTCGTGACAGACAGCAATTTTTGCTCTCTCTTGTAACTTCAGTTTATTGACCATTTTATATTATTTTTGTTGTTGCTGTCTGAAAATAAATAAAACTTATTAGTCACATGGCAATTGATAGCCCATTGTTAGGACATTTGTAGCATGTATATCTAATAGATACAAGGGAGGATATAACAATTTAAAAATGGGAAGTAACTCTTCAGTCAGGTGTAGATAAATCCATTCTTAACCTTTAGCACGTTGCGGGCGACATGTGTCGCCCGAAAAAACCTATGTTCTGAACGCTGTTGTCGACACATGTCGCCTTACGGATATCATCGTTTCTAGCATTAGGACTTGTGTACACATGGTTTCAGCCCCGGATGTTAAGTTGTAATGTTATTTGCAAGAGAGTTAGCTTCTGTTTCCGATCTTAAAAAAGTGATGGGTGTATCCGCGTTTATTTTTTGTAAATTTTTTAAATCGAAATCAATCGGCATCGAGTACGCGGCCATTTTCGCTCAAATTCTAATGGATTCTGACTCCGATGTGATGACGAGATCTTTGTCTTTATTAGCGCTAATATTGGTTCTCAGAATATGTTTCTTCTTCTTCTTGCGATCGCATCTTTGATGTTTACACCGTCAGACGAGTTCTCATGATGAATTCGACTGTTGTTTGAAGTTCCTCTTTAGCTCCATATGAAATAGCTTTGAGTTTAGTGTTGAGTCATTGGGCCAGTATATCTTTCTTAACAGGTCATACAGAGGACAATCCTGTAGAACATGCTCAGCAGTTTGTTCGTTTAATCCACACGTGCACAGTGGTGAAGCGGACAATCGTAGCTTGTGCATGTGTTTATTCAGTTTGTTATGCCCTGTCCTGAGGCTAAAAATAGTTATCTGTCCCTGCCGGATTAGGGGTTAGGATTAGGTTTATCGGAAAGGTTTAGGGTTATGGCCAAATGTCACTGCTGTCGAGGGCGTTTGTTGCTTTGCTACTGATGATGGGTGTAACAAAAAGATCGTCATTTGATTTGTATTGGCCAAATGACTTTCATTGAGATGCAAGGGATATGGACTCTTCGTTTGTTGGTTTTTTGTTTTTAATTTTTTTTTTTAATTTTTAAATAAAAAAAAAAAATTTTTTAATTTTTTTTTTTTCGTTTTTTTCATCTTTCCTTTCCTCTCTTCCTATTACATCTAACATGTAAACAAACAAATTTTATATCATCAGATTCATCATTCATTTATTTATATAAATTCCAAAAATTATAGCAATTGACCAAGAAACACAAAAACTATAGACATTACAAGTCACCCACTATAAAAACGGGGCGTTGTGAAAAAGAATGCCGCTGCAGGAGCATAGTTTTGGGAGAAGAATGCAGCATGCTAAAGGTTAACTGAGTCAATAAAGGTGCTTCTAATTGCATGTAGATGCATCTTTAATTGACCTGTTTGCCTATGTCCTTTTGTGTGATATAAATTTCTCTTTTTCAATATAATCAGGTAATTTTATTACTTTTTAATTCTGGGTTAATTGGAACTAATGTTGTCAAATGGTAAAGGTTAAAGGATCCCGTCACACGCCCATTGAGGCATATTGGGAATATGGTGTTAGTCTCATATTTTCTTGACCATCAGCACACTAGAGGTGATGTGTCAGAATTAATTGTCTTCAAAGCAAGGCGTTATCACTGCAGCTGTCTTCCTTGCTGGAAGCTTGCACCAAAGCATTCACATGCTATTGCAGCCTTTGGTTTCTGTTGCAGTATGTTTTAAATGATGAGGTTGCCAGACTCGTATAAAATCTGGCATAAGTCACCTTGTACGACATACCTGAGGAAGCAGTTGTCATATTCTGTCCAAGTCTCCATAGAGACCCCTGGAAACTACACAGGCCAAGTCTGATGTGTCATCTTGTTTAGTTCTGAGGTTGATGTGTCATCTTGTTTAGTTCTGAGGTTGATGTGTCATCTTGTTTAGTTCTGAGGTTGATGTGTCATCTTGTTTAGTTCTGAGGTTGATGTGTCATCTTGTTTAGTTCTGAGGTTGATGTGTCATCTTGTTTAGTTCTGAGGTTGATGTGTCATCTTGTTTAGTTCTGAGGTTGATGTGTCATCTTGTTTAGTTTTGGGGTTGATGTGTCATCTTGTTTAGTTCTGAGGTTGATGTGTCATCTTGTTTAGTTTCTTGATTTTTAACAGAAAACTGTGTTTAGTTAATACTCTGTCATGGGTGATCATTGTTAGAGTTTATGTTATATCTCTCCAATCATGCTTGTACGGAATAGAAGAATTGAAATGGTAGGACAAGGTAACCAATGTGGAACTTATGACAAGAGCCGGACAAGTACCAGAGGAGCAAGAGATGAGAAGAAGATGCTGGCGATGGATTGGACACTCACTGAGGAAACCTGTTAATAGCAGTACAACGCAGTCCTTGTTCTGATATTCCCAGGGTAAGAGATGTAGAGGAAGACCAAAGAACACACGGGGGAGAGAACTGGAGACAGAAATGAAAATGGTGAGGAAGACATAGACAGATCTTGAGCAGACGACACGTGACAGGAGTGCTTGGCATGTGTTTGTTGAAGGCCTGTGCTTCTTGGGGAGCTAAAGGGTACTGATTAATTAATCTCTCAAATGACCATTTGTAATTTAACAGAGGCCTCACAGACTGACCTCATTCATTGACTTTACTCTTTATCTTGTTTAAGGCCCCCAAAACTCCCTTGCAGAAGAGCATGGACACGCTGGGCAAGCAACTGTCTTTCTATTCATTCCTGGTGATTGGTATCATTGTCATTGTTGGGTGGATACAAGGCAGGAAAATCCTAGATATGTTTACTATTGGTGTCAGGTAATGGCTTTACTTCTTTCTGGCGTGTCCATCTGCTTTCCTATCATGTTTCCCTTATTATTCCATCCCTTTATCCCATCTTCATCTTTTCCCTTTTTCATCCTTATGGAGCCTGGAGCCACTGCTGCAGCTGGTCACCATATAGGAAACTGACACCAAAACATTGATAAGCTCTTGCAGCCGCCTGCTGAGTAACCAAAAACTCTCTTGCCAAATTTGCACCCTGCTAACTTGCACTTACCGATAGATCAAAATCACATTGAGGAAACCTGTGGATAGCGTTGCCAAGCAGTCCTTGTTTTGGAACCCCTAGAGTAAGTGAAGCAGACGTAGACTAAGAAACACATGGAGAAGAGATTTGGAGACATGTTAAAATGATGAGGAAAACGTGGAGAGCTTGAGCTGGTGGCATGTGATAGGAGGACATGGCATGTGTTTGTTGAAGGCCTATGCTTCTTGGGGAGATAAAGGGTATTGATTGATTGATTGACTATCACTTACCAAATCCCCTGATCTCCCCACACACACTTCACTTAACTATCATTCACTTCAGTAATACACACCCTGAACTGGAAACGCCATTGTTGTTGTAGGCTTATCACAACATAGACAGGACCAAGGAACAGGAATTCAGTACACAAACTTGTCAATTAGATACGCTTAGATCATCCAATCAGTGAGTTGGTTTCAGCAGTATCACGATTTATTTCACAGAAACAAGGGAGCACATAGTGTAGCAAATACCTGTCAAACATGATCACATCTAGCCGACTCACACGAACCATAAATACTGTAGTGCATATACACAGTTGCACACACACACACACACACACACACCAGCGGTCATAAATTATCCAAGCTCCTAGAACACTAGTGTGCTGGACACTCGTTCATTCTCACAGCTTGTATCACAAGAAAACTGCCATTGTCAACAACACATAACTGCTCCTTCTCAAACCAACTCTCTATTTCAAGATCATTCAGCCCGATTGCCCATCACCAAACACACCTAAAACAGGAGAACAGTTAACAGATCTCTCTTTCTCTGCCAAACATCACACACAAACTGTTCACACCAGTGAACACAAGACAGTGAGAAGATGACTACAATAAACAAAACATACGCTTCCGCATTCCCTTTCCACACTGTTTTCAGTGAGTTATGTCACACAACGTTTAAAGTTAGGGTAAAACAGCAAAAGATTATGACTGTTTCAGAAACTAACCACGCACACTTCTGAACAACAGTTGCTGTTCCTAAAGGGGCAGAGATCAATTCAACCATGCATATATGTCATAATACAAAAAGTGTTTCATAACAATGTTAATGCTTACTGTGTTGTGGTGGCTTCACACTCCATAAGGAGTAAAAAAAAAGATGTGAATTCTAAAATCTTCAAACTTATCAGGAAAATATCACCATGATGATAAAATATCATCATTTCTTTCTTAAAGGGGTGAAGAGGCACTGGATTTTAAGTCAAAATCGAAAAAAAATATGAAAAATGATATCAGCCAATGTAGATAGGATATGATCTGGCATGGTGGGGAGGAAGCATGGAAATAAGGTTGAAAAAGAGTTGCGTCATATGGATGTCCAGTAATGTAGTTTTAGGGGGTCTGTAAGGAGGCAGAGGACTGCTGCTCCATTTGTTATGCCATAAGAGGCAACTAACATGAGGATGTATAATTGGTTGGCTGACTCATCATGTAAAACAAGTTGCTTCAGAAACCACCACTGCTGGAGCTTTAAATGCTCTGGTGCAGGCTTCCTGTACGGGAATAGCTGCAGTGGTGGCTCCATACTCCAAAAGAAGCGAAAAAGGAAATAATGATTATCATAGAAAGATTGAGGCATCGTATTTGGGTGGTAAACTTAAGGAACTTGTCTGCAGAACCACATAAACATAACAGCCAACGTACTCAAGACGGCTTTCTCAGAATAAAACAGATAGAAAAATAACAGAAATAGGTGCAGATTAATAAATAAATATATACTAGGAAATTAACTTGTGATGAAAGAGTTTACAATTCTGCCACTGTTGTTGCAAGGCTGTCACTGTTGTTGCAATGCTGTCACTGTTGTATGTCCGACACTAAGGTTAATTGTTGCTTTTTGTAGTGTGCTCTTGTTGAATGAGATTGTTATTGTATTTTGAGAAGAGTTATAGATTGTTATTGTATTTTGAAAAGAGTTATTGTCGGATGAGATGATTATTCTATGTTAAGTGAATCATAAATCTAACAGTATCACTACCGTACATTTTTTTCTCTCACAAAATGAGTTTACTTTGTAATCATTGTTTGTACGTCAATCGTTTTCATTTTTGCTTTGCTCCACTGTTATGCTTTTTTCTATTATCTTCACTCCCACAACTCTATGAATAAATGGACTTTTAAAAAATTGCAGTTTGGCAGTGGCAGCTATCCCAGAAGGCCTACCGATTGTAGTGACAGTTACTCTGGCTATTGGAGTGATGCGTATGGCTAAGAGAAAAGCTATTATTAAAAAACTTCCAATCGTAGAAACTTTAGGTAAGCTGAATTCTTCTTGTGTATTCAATAGGTCTACTCTAAATTACTTCCCCATTTGTAAATTTGTTTGTAAATTTATGCATGTCATTTTAAAAAATATTATTATTCCATTGCTTTCTCCGGCGTATTGTGAAAAGTGAGATCATGCATGAGACTGGCAACATTATCATGTCAAACAAATAGCTTCAGAAACCACCACTGAATGAGCACATCAGTTACTTTGACACTAGCTTCCAGTCTGGTGGCTAAATTCAGTAGTGGCCCCACGGCTTCTCAAGGACTGTAGAAAGCAAATAATGTTGATGATTACCAATGTGGGACTGAGGGGAAGACCCAGGCAAATATCTGTGAAAAGGTACTGGAGGTGGATAGGACATATGTTGAGAAAGTAATTTGGTAGCATCACAAGGTAGTCATTGTTCCAGAAACCCTCAGGATGTAGGAAATAGAGGAAGATTCCTAAAACACATGGAGAAAAGAATCGAAGTCAGAAATAAGGACAAAGAAGAAGACATGGACGGAACTAAAGATTGACCCGGACTTGATTGTTTGGAGAGATTCTGTTGAAGGCTTGACATGGTTCCCCGAGGTCTCTGAAGAGACAACGACAGAATAGGACTACTGCACCCTGAGGCATGTCTCACAAAGTGACTAATATGAGGATGTGCTTGGGGCTGGTAACTTCATCATTTAAAACATTGCTACAGGAACCACCATCACAAGAGCATGTGACTGCTTGGTGCAGGCTTCCTGTAAGAGGACCAGCTACAATGCTTGCTCCATGCTGTGTAAGGAGTGCAGAGGAAAGTGATGCTGATAATGTGCTTCTCTTCTTCTTTGATCCTTGGCTGCTGACTGACAAAGCAATCAGTGACCATCACGCCTGGTGGAGTTTTGTAGGGCAGCAGCAAACTGTCTCCACTTTTCTTGGTTGACAGCCATCCTTTGTGTGGTGCCCCAGCTCTGGTTCATGCTTTGCATCTCTGCTTCCACAGTTCTCCGCCAGGTGCCTTTGTCCAGCCTCGCTTTCACTTTCCTTCTAGAGTCCATAGCATGGCAGTTCTGTTGGTCATATCAGGGTCTCTTCTGAGGATATGGCCTACCCAGTTTCAGTGTCTACCTGCTATGATGGTGCACATGTCTTCTTCATGGCTCCGAGTTAATAGTTCTTGGTTGGTGATGTTTCAGCCAGAAAATTATAAAACATTTCCTTTAGACTGTGTCACAGGATGATGCTGACGATGATGATGAGTGGCAACTGGTAAAGTATGGAGAGGTCTCTTGTGTGAACAGTAAATTGTTGTAAGTCAGTGAATACTAGTCCGTCCGGGGAATGCGAGGGATATAAATAGATGGTGAGTTTATCTCGTGTGGGGAATGTGTCAGCAAAACAGGTAGAATAATTTTAGATTTCAGTGGGTTTTTGGACTGAGAAGATGAACAGAAGGTAGTTGCGTGCTGAGAGCTGAGCGGGCTGACTGTTTTGTATTATTCTGAGTTGAAGAAAGTAAAGAGGATTACGAATTACAACATAATAAGTGACAGGATGTTTATCTGTATTTTCGGATGATATCGATGTTCATGACATAATTCATTATATTCTTTTATGGGACTAAATTCCTGAGTTGGTCGTTCATACTTACTTACTTAGTCGTTCCCCTTCTACCGTGAGGTGTAGAGGTTTGGAAGAGAGAGCGCCAGACTATCCTATCAGCTTTCTTCCTCCTGGCCTGGTTCCATTCCAGTCCTCGGTCCTTCAAAGATTGTCTAATGTTGTCCTCCCAGCGGACTCTGGGTCGTCCTGGGGGTCTGGATCCCTGGCTCTTTGTTTCCCATGCTTATCGTGGTAGCCGATCTTCTCCCATTCTGCAGACATGGCCAAACCATCTTAGTTGGGACTGTTCTACTTGGGTCTGTGTGATACTGTACTGTAATTTATTTTTTCAAAAGGCCCCATGTTTCTTCTTCTATTATTTTCGTTTTTCAGAAGGAGAGATTACGGTGGAGTTTTATCTATCTGTACTATGTTTCTTCTCTATGAATAGTAGTGGAGTTTAGTCTTGTTTTGTAGGGAATTTGTTGCAGTTTTTTTCTATAGGGATGACGGTAAGGTTAAGTTCAGATTTGCACCAGTTTTCTTCTCTTTAAAGCGATTGCGTGCAAATAGACGTATTTTCGGGATTTAAATATTGAGGTCATTTTTGTTTTATTAAGCAATAGAGGGCTGAGCATTATTTCCCGACGGTTAGGAGATCATTCGGTATTCCAGTGCATTCTTTGTTTAAATGGGGCATGGGGGTAGTGACCTTTACCCATGCACGTAATACTGGCGAGCAGTAACAGTATGAGTCAGAGTTGTTTAAAATTTTGATTGGCCGAGGTCAAACTGTATTGAAATGCAGCGCGATCATTGGGCTTAGAACAAAGGCACGCAATGACGTCAGCTAGGTCAGCGTGGGGGTTTTTTGATTATATATACTCACGTAGATTCATAGCCAGGTCTCTCTCTGATGAAATATTGCCAGCCGGGTAACCATAGTCAATTTTTGATTGCTCTTTAAGTGGGAAATTCGAATTGGGTAAGCCATTAGTTATTAGCGTGGGTTCTTTTATTTGATTTTATAGAGTCCTATCCCGATCAGTAAGTTTTCTCTGGGAAGTTAATTTTAAAGCTAAAATTAACGTGTAGGGCCATCAGTTATGTTCTTAGAGAAAGTATTGAATGTAAGAGGTCCATATAATTCTTTCTAGAAGGAATAGCAGTATCTAGGAGAGACTAAGAGTTGAGATTTTAAGGGCGTGCTTGTATTATTTCATAGAAGGTCTGTGGAGAAACCCGCATCTCTGATTTATGTTAATTTACAGTATATTCGGGAGCGTGTGTATTGTATTTCATTGAGAGTTTAATTCTGATAAGTTACATATATATATACACGGGAGTGGAGTTGTGAAATTGTAAGCGTTTAATGAATATTGATTCGGGACGATATTCAGATGGATGAGGAGGAGCGAAGTAACTTTGTGAGAATGCGGGAGCATGTGTTTGTAACTACGGGGTTTTAATTTATAACCTGGTTTTGTGTATAACTTTTGGCGGTATGTATATGCTAGCGTAAAATGGTATACGTTATTTATTGTGCATTGTTGTACTGTGTACTCAGAAGACGAGAGACGAAATTTTATTTCTGATAAAGGAATAATTGTTTATTACATTTTGGGATGGGATTAATTTTACGGAACAGGAATTTAATGATTCCTAGAGAGGTCTAATTTTATTTGGTGTTGATCATTGATCAGTGTAGTAGTAGTAGCCCAAAGTATTTTTGGACAGGTAGGTCCTCAGTGAAAAATTGTTGTGACTCGTGGCTAGTCATGCAGAACCATAGGATTTAGGTCAGCCGGTCTGCGAGTTGATTACCAGAGAGGGTATTACCTGGGTGATGTTTACTTTGGAATCGGGTAGAGAAAAGAGAAGGGAGTTGTGTGGGGGAGCTGACTTTTTGGGGCATAAATATTATGTAGTTGCTGGAGAGGGAATAGACAGGGGTGTTAGGAAGTAAGGGAGATAGATATTAAAGACGTGGTATGTTGATGTTTGGTATAATTGTTGTATTATTTGTCCCACAGCAAAACGGTTTAACGGTACGCAAGTACGGGTGCCATTTTGACCTTGCAGCTTGCCAAGAAATATCGTTCTTCTCAGGAGAGACGAGGCAACGCCAGAGGCGAAAGATAACTGGTGACGCGGTAGTACCGGCGCCAAACCAGTGGGCATCAGAAGGAATGAAACAGTTCTCTTTGCAGTGAAGTCCCCATGTTTCAGCGGAAACGTGTTCATCGTTTAAATCTCGAGCTCTAAGCTCGATATACCAACCCCAAAGGAGGCACAACGCCTGGAGGTTGGGTTCGTGTAAATTCGGCCATAATAACGCTGACATCCTAAACCCAGAGAGGGGTAACCGGGAAGGTGAATCCAGATTTGTCAGTAGTGAACCAGCTACATTTTCAAGTCTAGTATCCAGTCTTTAAACCCTAGTTGTCAGCTACAGAATTGTGGAGGGAAACAGGGTTAAAATACCCTCTACAGATGTTATAGCAGAACTGATAACGAGTTTTGTTGAAGATTATAGCAGAAGACAACTGCCAAAATTTTAGTGAGGAAGTTAGTTGTGGAGTAGTGTTCAGGAATTTCAGTATAGGCTGTGTAGAAACGAAGTCTTTGCAGAGATTGTGTAGACAGTTCGTAGGATTTCCAGCGGACAGTGAAATTAGAATTATAATTTAGGATAGCTAGTTGGAGTGGAGGCTCGAAATCCGAGACCCCACCAAGTTCAGTGTGGTTTTGTTTAATCTTGACTTCTTTCCCCCATACAGGTGTAACTTGTGGGTGAAGGGTTGGGTTGATGATAAATCATTTTTAATTGTGCTTGATTGTTTTTTTTCTCAGGTGTGCTTACACGCACTTTATTTCCTTGACATGTATTTGATTTTTGTGTGTGTAAATAAACTTTAAATTGTAGTCTGGATCAGTCACTTTATGTTGTCTGTATCGTGGTGTATGTGATCTTAAGTAACCTTATCCCCTTAGGGTAGTTAGAGGTGGTTGAGGCTATAGCTATCTAAGACGTCCGGAGTGGCGAGGGAGAGTCAATCTCAGTTCTCACCCTCGGGGCCAATAGTTCAACTTTTCACATTTTCACTATCATTTTCATCTAAATCTATTTTTTTCAGTCTTTCTCATACTAGGGTCTTGTCTATACACTCAGTCACACTCTAAACTTAAATCCACTTTGTGACAGTCTGCAGGGGGTGGGATTTTAGGCCTTGACGTATCGTCTGGTTGCGGACCATGTCTCTTCTTGTTACTTCAACCACCTTCCTCAGATACCTCATTTCTGAGGTTTGGATCTGGCTTTTGTGGGTTGTAGTCATTGCCCATGACTCGCATCCATATGTCAAGACTGGGACATAGGTGGAGCGGTATACAGCCATCTTCTTTTTCTTACCAACCTCTCTCTTGCTGAGGAATCCTCGATTTATGGCCTGAAAAAGTCTCCCAGCTGCTGCTTTTCGAGTGGCCAACTCTTCTTTGATGCCTCCCTTTCGGTCTATGGAGCCGCGGTTGCAAAGTGGTTAGTACACTGGCTTCCTAGCGCAGTGGTCTATAGTTCGATCCCCAGATGAGGTGGGATTTTTTTAGGCCACAAACGGCTCCTGGGTCGACCCAGCCCTAAATGGGTACCAGAGCAACTCTGGGAAGGTTACGGTGGCCGGCGTGATGCTGACCACATCACCCCTAGTGTGCCGACGGTCAAGAAAATATGGGCCTAACACCATATTCCCAATATGCCTCAATGGGCGTGTAACGGGATCCTTTTTTTTTTTTTACCTTTCGGTCTATAATAGCTCCGAGGTATTTAAAGTGGTCGACCTGCTCCAGGACCTGTTCTTAATCGGATGTCTTCTTTCTTCTCGTGATATCACCATGGATTTTGTTTTAGGGCTGCTTATGACCATCCCTCTCTTCTCCAGCTCTTCCTTCCAGACTTGCAGGTTGGATTGGAGATGTGCCTCTGATTTAGCAATCAGGGCAACATCATCAGCAAATGCCAGCTCTGAAATACAGACCTGTCTCATCTTCCAGTACGCCACTGAATACTTTCTTGTTCTCTCCTTACATGCCTTGATGACATTGTCCATGAGGAGTATGAAAAAATAAGGTGACAGGATATCACCTTGTCTTACACCAGTGGTGGTCCTGAACTCTTCTGACTTATGGTTTGCTGTCCTCACATAATTTCTGCAAGACTTGTAGAAGCTCTATATAGCATGAGAGGTGCTGGAATGTTCTTCCTTGCCAAACAGTTCCAAAGTTTTCTCCAGGGGACCCTGTCAAATGCCTTTTCCAGATCTATGAAACAAAGAAACAAAGATGGATCTCACTCTTATACTCAAGGGCCTTTTCACTCAGCTGTCTGAGTGTGAAGATTAGGTCTTGAGTACTTCGGTTAGCTCGGAATCCGCACTGGGCCTCATCCAGTTGTGGCTCAGCTAGGCGTCGGAGTCTCTGCTCTAGGATTCTAGAGTAGATTTTACCAGGGACACTGAGAACGGATATGCCTCTATGGTTTCCACACTGTCAATTGTCACCCTTTTTGAAAATTGGTGTTATGATGGCAATCTCCCAATCCTTTGGTATGGTCTTGTTGCACCACGCTGCCTGTAGGACCCTTAAGAGTAATAGGTCGCTGTTGCGTGATAAATTCTCGCAACATCGTTTTATTACAATATCTATTTTATAACGCAAGGGCAACAACTGCTTGAAATTTATAGTCACTTTTCTCGGTAAGCATTTGTCTTCCCGCGTTGGTATTGAATGCAGTTAAGTTTTGAGCTGTGGTCTTTTTGCGCTGGACTGCGCATGACTGGTCTTGTTTTTTGGTCGATCGGTTTCCGCCCACCACTAGTGGAGTGAGCGATTTGAATGGCGAAAGAGATGCCTCGTTGAAGAGGGGATCTCCGCTATTTTTTGTTCTGTCAGGGATGTGTAGTCCTCTTAATGGATATTTCGTTTATTCGAGATAATACCTCTAGTGTTTCCCACATGTCGGGAGGCGTGATATTTCTGTGTATTTCCTGAAGGCAAGGTAAATTGACTTTTCATTAACTCTATCGATTTTGGGTCGTGAGCGATTTCGATTCATAGCCTGTCTTCGAAAGTCGTTGTCACGAGATGTTTTCCCAGCTCACATGTCGCTGTATTGTACTGCATCGGTTGATGCATGTCCCAAGGACCATTACTTGCTACTTTGTTAAATGAACTAGGTTTGGAAAACCTTTATTATCTAGAGGATATTTTTGAGGACATATATTTATACTTCGGCAGACGTGTCTGTCTTGCTGAAGTCAGACTAAGGAGAGTGAACTGATCTCATACATCTGGTTATCTCCTGGCTGTTATAGAAAAGGATGGAGTTTTTCACCTGACTATATTTACAGCACTATGAAATATAACATGCATCTGACTCATCATTGTAATGCTGTCTACCGTCTATTGCTGTATTGAATGTTGCTGTGATAATGACTGTTTGATGTGCCTACATATTCGCGTAACCATTTTGTCACTGTGGCGTCCACAATAAATAATGAAGAAAAACGTCAACGGCTGTTACAAGAATCATTGACTTTATACGTCGTGAGTTTACTGACGTCCTATGTGGATTGCCCTGTTATTTTTGCATGAACATTGTTTGACTGAACACATCTGCACACTACACAAAACCAGACATGCGGATACCATCCATCATCATATGGCATCACGCATCAGTCGCCTGATGCTCCCATGTACTTAACCATTTTTGGTGTTATACCATCATGCCCTGCTGCTTTGCCCATCTTGATTTTCTCCAGTGCTGCCTTCAGTTCTTCCATCTTTATTTCATCTTCACCATCATTGGTTTTCTCTTCTGTGCTAGTGGTTATCATTTCTGATGCTTCACCATGCTCACCATCCAGGAGTTCTGAGAAATATTCTTTCCATCTTTCCATTACTTCCTTCGGGGCAGTAAGCAATTTGCCTTGCTTGTCCTTTATAAGTTTGAGAGGGCATTGTTTTTCCTTCCTCATGTTCTTTAGGGTCTTATAGAACAATTTCTGGTTTTCTTGCTCATCTTTTTCTAGCTTTTCTCCAAATTCTTCCCAGGACTTCTGTTTTGCTGCTTGCACCTTGTTCTTTGCTTCTGTTCTGAGTGTCACATATTCTCTATATTTCTCCATTTGTCCTGTTGTGTTTTTAGCTCCTAAGTATTGTTTCAATGCCATTTTCTTCTCTCTTATTTTCTCTTTGACTTCCTCTGTCATTGGTCATTCATTCAAGAAAGAATGTTTGATTTACAAGAACTTTTTCATAACGTTAGACATTCATATGTGCCATCACACAGGTTGGGCCTCTCCCAATACATACAACGTACACCCAAGAACACACACTAATACTAAATGGTGTCACGAGAAGGGACAGCTTGTGTCAGACAAGTTATGTGGGAAGAGGAAAGTTTTAATATTTCTGTTTCTGTTACTCTCCAGCATTCTGCACCGTACAGAAATTAAATGATGTGCTTCACAGGGAGTTAATTGTCAAAGAATAATTGATACATAACTCTGGATTTCTCTGTTTTCATCATCCAGGTTGTGTAGATGTCATCTGCTGTGATAAAACTGGTACCCTGACAAAAAACGAGATGACAGTCACACACATCATCACTTCTGACCACCACCGAGCAGAGGTAAAGATGTCTCCTTTTCCTTCTTACTTAGCTTTTAAAAAAATATTTGAAAACTATTTTCTGTCAGCAGTTTTTATAATTTTTCTCCGTTATTTATAAGTTTTCTCTTCCATCTTTTCATCTGCTTGTAGCAGTCTTTTTTTCTTCTTTTTATTTGGCATACCTGGTAGTGGCACACCCTAGTCTACCCTGCTGTAAATGGGTGCCTGACTACTCGAGTTATGGAAGGCAAAGGCAACAATTAAGGGAACTGGTTACCCCACCTGTAAAGCTGAAACCTAAGTATAATGAAGTCTCTAACACTTCACTCCTCTAAGGTCTAAGGCAGTATCTGCTATGGAACTGCTTTTACCTGAAATCTTTAAGTGGTCACCTATTTGTTATTTCTTTCTTTCTGCTTCACTCAGTTTTATATTATTTCCATTCTTATAACAAAATGCATATAATGTTTCAGCTCGTAACTGCACTATAAATGATGTGTTGTATGTATGTTGTATACCCATAGATGGACATGCGCACTGAATGTGACAGTTTTGAAACAAACCATTAAATTCAGATACCTGGGCATGTTAATAACATCAGATGGAACGTTCGTCTCAGAGGTGAAGAGTAGAATAGTCCAGGAAGAGAGCAGCGTTTAAGATAATAAAAATTATTTTATGCAACAGTTCTTTGTCAATGGAAGTAAAAAAGAGAGTTCTTCATGGTCAGTTAGTGGTGGGCAAGTAATTTAAAAGAAATGCTGCAAATTGACAACCTTCTCCCTAAACATTCAGCTTCCTGTGGAGCATAAGCCTTCAATTAATTCATGCCAAGCCCTATTGTCCTGTGCCATCCATTCAGACTCTTTCCGTGTTTTCTTTATTTTCTTTTTCTGCCTCCAGTCTCATCTCATCTCTCTGGGTTTTTTTTTTTTTTTTTGAAGTTTCCCTCCATTTCTTGCACCTTGTGGATTTAAGTGTGAAGATACAAGAAACGTTTATTGAACAAGTTGTTGTTTCAGCTGACTGGTGTTGGATACAGCAGCCCAGGGGAGGTGAGGATTATTCAGACGCATGCTCTGGTGGACCCTGATGAGTCGATGAAGTCATTTAGGAAGGTCATTGAGGTGAGACTGATTAGTTTGACGCTGTGGTGAACATGGCTAAATTGTTTAATCCTGTGTTATATAGAGAAATGATGAAGGAATTGGTTTGACTCAAATTACAAATACCGTCAATCGAAAGTTAGCATGAATGTATTTTATCAGATGATCAATAATACTAGACAAAATCTGATTTTGCACAGTAAGTTTTGTTTGGGATATATAGAACACATGAAGTGGTGTGGACTTGGTCAGACTAAAAACTAACCAACCAATTATAGTTTAGAGTATCAGAATTCAGGATATAAGGAAGACTAAGAAAACAGTGGATCTAAGGGTGTAGCCAAAGCATTATGTTGGGGAGGATACACCATTGTATAGAGCAGCGGTCGGCAGTCTAGAAGCTGTGGGGAATCAGTGAGCTCTCTGAAGATCTGTCCTGATAAAGTCATGGTTTCTGTTTTCATGGTGACAAGAGACACCCCTGCACTCAAATTGTAATCTCAAAATGCTCTGTAAGTTGTCCTTCATGAAGGATTATGCATTTTTACTTACTTAGTCGTTCCTCTTCTACCCTGAGGTGTTAAGGTTTGCTAGAGAGAGCGCCATACTATCCTATCGGCGGTCTTCCTCCTGACCTGGTTTCAGTCTAGTCCTCGGTCCTTCAGAGATTATCTAATGTTGTCCTCCCAGCGTCATCTGGAGGTCTGAATCCGTGGCTCTTAGTTTCCCATACTTGCCGTGGTAGCCGATCTTCTCCCATTCTGCAGACACGGCCAGACCATCATAGTTGGAACTGTTCTACTTGAGTCTTCAGGGGCTGGGTTTTGAGGCCTTCCGTATTGTCTAGTTGCAGACCATGTCCCTTCTTGTTATACCATCAGGGGAAAGGGGGGGGGGGGGGTGGGGGGGGGGGGGGGGGGGGGGGGGGGCTACAAATTGCCTGATCAGTTTCCTAAATGATTCTCTGTCCACAAGGTCAAAGACCTTTTCATCATTTTCCTCTTTGCTCATCATGGAGCATGGAGCCACCACAACAGCTGGTCCCCTTATAGGAAACCTGCACCAAGCATTCACATGCTCTTACATGATGAGGTTGGCAGCCTCATGCACAACCTCATATTTGTGTGACAGTAGAAAGTGGTTAGTTCATTTTCTTTACTACATACTGTTTTATTAATATTATTATTATGCTATTATCATGTACTATTATTATGTGCATTGTGCCTGTCAGTTTTGAATATAGCCTGTTTTCTTAAAACTTTATTGTTTTTCTCTCACTTGTCTGTCTGTGGCCTGTTTTCATCTCTCAAGTATGACTGTTTGTAACGTTTGGGTCTTGCTGTTTGTTGTTTCTAGTGTGACTATTAATTTGAGTACATTGTGCTGACAACGCGATTGCATAACACGGCTGTTTGCGAGCGATCTTTTAGTTATTTCCCCTTTTTCCCCGACCGCGCTATTTATAGCCCACTTGACAGAGGTCACGTGGTCAGCTTCCTAATGGGAAAAACGTGGCGATGTTTACTTTTGATAGGGCTTAATTAATGCTTTTAGGCTACTTTTTTATTATAAATACCGGCTTTAATTTTGCGTAAAGCTAGACTAGAAATGTTAGAGTAAATTTTAGAACAAGAACAAACATTTTATCACAATTAGAACAGAAGATATAATAGTCTGAAATAGTGTAAAATTTACGTTTTTTTTATATTTTGTTATGGTTTGTTTATAATGCAATTTTCACTCAATCGGTCACAATCAACATGCATAACAAATTACAGAAATCAAAAGTAGAAAACCTGCAGAAAATGGATATCAAAGATTTGTTTTGGTTTCATGCGTCAAACATTAATTATTGAAAGTTTAAATTGCAAGTCCACATTTATAACCTTAAAATAACACACCCAATTGTCCCCAAAACATGTTTGAATTGTTTTTATGCTACTTTATTATTATAAATACCGGCTTTAATTTTGCGTAAAGCTAGACTAGAAATGTTAGAGTAAATTTTAGAACAAGAACAAACATTTTATCACAATTAGAACAGAAGATATAATAGTCTGAAATAGTGTAAAATTTACGTTTTTTTTTTTTACATTTTGTTATGGTTTGTTTCTAATTCAATTTACACTAAAACAGTCACAATCAACATGCATAACAAATTACAGAAATCAAAAGTAGAAAACCTGCAGAAAATGGATATCAAAGTTTTGTTTTGGTTTCATGCGTCAAACATTAATTATTGAAAGTTTAAATTGCAAGTCCACATTTATTACCTTAAAATAACACACCCAATTGTCCCCAAAACATGTTTGAATTGCTTTTATGCTACTTTATTATTATAAATACCGGCTTTAATTTTGCGTAAAGCTAGACTAGAAATGTTAGAGTAAATTTTAGAACAAGAACAAACATTTTATCACAATTAGAACAGAAGATATAATAGTCTGAAATAGTGTAAAATTTACGGTTTTTTTTTACATTTTGTTATGGTTTGTTTCTAATTCAATTTACACTAAAACGGTCACAATCAACATGCATAACAAATTACAGAAATCAAAAGTAGAAAACCTGCAGAAAATGGATATCAAAGTTTTGTTTTGGTTTCATGCGTCAAACATTAATTATTGAAAGTTTAAATTGCATGTCCACATTTATAACCTTAAAATAACACACCCAGTTGTCCCCAGAACATGAGAGCTAACAATTATCTCAATCATACATCATGAGTTCTGATCCAGTCTGCGCAATGTTTTTCTAATATGTGCTGTTTATGAATTGTCTTACTAGGGAATAGCTTTCTGAACAAAGACATATAAGTCTCTATCGATGCTGTTATTGATTCTTTACTAATTGGTTTACTGTGTGATATTTTGTTGTGTACTTTCTCAAATGCTTCTTTCAGTGAGTTGAATTGTTCTTGGGCAATAAAAGCTATGTTAGTTATATCTTGTTTGTCTGTAATTTTCAGTGTTTGTGTAATGATTGCTCTTGTAAGATCTTTATAAACTTTTTGTGTGAGATATCTGTGGCAGTGATTCCCTATAAATGCTCTGCTATTATAAGCCTGTTGTATGATTTTGTGTTTGGCTAGTACCTTGTCCATGTGTGAGCAAACTGGACCAGACCTAGTACACAGATCTTGAAACTGAAGTTTGGCCAGCGCATCTTGTGCATTTTCAAGTCTAACTTTAAAATTATCTGTCTCCTCCTTATCCTCACAAAGTTCAATACCTACCTGAAAAATTCAATTTTAGCTCCTAATTCTTCTGCCTATTTCCAGTTCCTACTAAATCTCTTCAAGTTCTTAAAAGTACTAATGTTTGCATGTATCTCTTGCGAATTCTCAAATATCTTTGCGTCTATTGTATCAGCTACTTGTTCTAGAAGTCTGTGGTGTTTCAAAACAATGCCTAATAAAATATGAAGGTAAGTGTTACGGTATATGTTATTATCGCCGTCTGCTAAAGGTTAGCAGACGTGCAATTATAAAGGTTAAGACATTTAATATATTGCGATAGATGTTTCAATTATTGAACGCTCCATACACGATCGATTATGACGTGTCTAGCGTTGTTTGGGTCACAGTCGGTAACTAGGAGACGCTACCCTTTGTTACTTGACCGCCAAGCTGAATAGCTGCGTTTTCTAACCTTCCAATTCAATGGCATGATATAGCCATTTATATGTGCATTTATGATGGACCAGGGTCAGTCCTAGAACTCTATATGAGAGGAAACTTATGGAGGTTAGTGTTTAACTAGAATCCTCAGAAGGAGGAGAATAATCGTCAAATTCGTATGAAATATTCAGACTCGCAGTCTCACTGTCGGCAGGTAGCCATGTCTATCTGCGCGTGCATATAGCTGTGATGTTCTGACGACAATACTGCATTGTATCCTTAAACGGACATTGACACGTAAACCAGCAGTCTACGTTATTGATTAATTTATGCATGACTTATACGGATTTAGGTTCTGCTCATATTAGAAATGATCATCCTGTGTGTACATGTGATTAAATATTACGGACTCAATCTGAAGGCATTAATTACTTCATTAATGTTGCTGAGTTCAAGTATTACATGTTACTTCCTCATACCATGCTACTGAGTTGTATGAACGCTTCACCCTAATTCGCGTAATGATAAAACAAGCACGATGAACAAGAAATCACTAAAATAACTATACTCAGTACATGATCTTCAACCGGCAAATAACTCAGCAACAAACTGGCGGCCGATTGTGGGGAACGACAGAAAAAAGAAACAAACTTCTGTTCCTTACGCACAGGTTAACCACAATATTTACGATCAAGTTTCGATCACATGATCCAGTCGAAGATGACGTTGTACTCATTATAATGCCTAACAACGTGACGTCACCGAAGGTCGTGTAGGTGAACTGTCGGAGAAACCAAAGCCGTTTTCTAAGTCTAACCAGGGGAAACATGAGCCATTGAAGCAAACACACGATATGGACTACAGGAGCAGACAGTCAGGGGCATTAGCCTAGCTGTTGACGACCTCTAGCACTGATCTAAGCAACGGAAAAGATAAGTCTAGTTGTTTAACTGTCGTCATTGCAAACAGTAATACTGAGTCCATGCCTTTTGCCTGCATAGGCATGTTTTTTTTTTTCTGAATGTGTTTCATGTATTTTTTGGTTGTTTTAATGTGTTGTTAATTAGCGGGCCGGTTGGAGGGAACTGAAATCTCTGGGGAATGTCGCGAACAGCTGACCACCTAGATTTCAGTCGGTCTTAGGGCAGTTAAACGATTGCACTTTTGGAAGCCCCATTGAGGTTTGCCGGTGGACTGCCTGTCCAGATCTGCTATCGTTCGACGGTTTGTGTTAGCTGTGCCGTTCCGTAGATAACTGGTGTATTTTATTTGTACTAAGTTCACATTTTTATTCAGTTTTGTATCATGTTCGTTAACTATTTCGTCCAGTCTACTCTTACTATTATTTATTTTATGATTGTTAAATGTTCGTCCGTTATGAGTCCTGTGATGTCATCATTTTTTGCAGTCATTTTTTTTTGTGTATATTCAGTTGACCTCGGGTCAATCCTTGACCCTTAGTTTTCCGTGTGACACTTCCGCTTGTTTTATTTAGTTCATAAATTCATTTTTAATTGTGAAAATGTCTTGTTTGCGTCTTGACATTGTTTGTACCCTTTAGTTGCATCATTGTTTTGTTTGTCCTCATGATATATATTAAATACTACATTAATAATATGATATTATATTCAGTAATACACTTGTAATTTAATTTAATTAATTTTTTTTTTTTTGACATTTAAGGTTAATATGGGACATTGCATAATTATGCAGTGATAGTCCAAGAAATTAGCACTACAATTTATAAGAGATGCCTAGGGCATAATAATAATAATAATATAATATATATATTGACCAAATAAAATAATCTTATAGTCTACCTTTGAGGTGACAGACCCATTGTATATTATTTAAAATACTTTTCTGGTACTAAGAGAGTGACTTAGTACATTGAACAATATAATTACTAGGAATCATACCCAACATTATTGGATATTGAGATTAATTGTGTGATGTAATTACATTATAGTTAACAGATATCATAACTATTTATGATATAGTTAGTACTTAGATACAATATTGTTACAAAATATTGTCTACTAGTTGAACTTAGACATAAGAGTTCAGTACTATTGTGATTATTTATATTGAATATTCCTAAGTTGAGTAAGTATAATAATTACTCTGAAGCTACTATTGACTATTTTAATCAGTAATTATCAATAATTACTTACCGGATAAAAGTCAAAATGCTTACTATAGACCATTTCGTTAAAATTGGTAAAGAATATGGTTATAAATCTCAAGAACTTCGTCAGTTTGCTGAGGCAGAACTGGAAAAACATAAAGCAGAAATGGAGGAACAAAAGGCTGCATTAAAGAAAGAGGAGGAGGAACGTGAAAGAAAGGAAGCAGAACGTGAGATGAAGCAAATTGCCAAGGAAAATAGATTAAGAGAAATTGCTCAACAGGAAAGGGAGGAACGTCGACAAGAAGAAGAAAAAAAAGGAGAGACGAATTGGAATTAGCACGTCTTCAGAATGAAACAGCAAGATTTCATGCACAAAGTGCTGCTGCAAACCAGAATAATAACGCACAAAATGGATCGTCATCCAGCCAAACTAAACATTTCTACAACTTTAAATTACCCACTTTCAACTTAAATGAGGACGACCTTTCATCATTCCTGTCACGTTTTGAACAGACTTGCAAAACAAATCATTTGCCTGAAGAGTCATGGGTACTCAAGTTAAATGAATTCTTGGTTGGAGAACCATTGACGGCTTCTCAAAATGCTGACCCATCAATAGCAAATAACTACGGTGCTATTAAGTCCTTGCTTTTACGAAGGTTTCACCTGAACGAGGAACACTGTAGGTTGAAATTTAAGGGAATTTTACCTGAATCTCCAAAAGATTTTGCAGGATTCATTGCAAACATACGCAATACATTTAATAGATGGGTTGAACTGGCAGAAGTCAACAAATCGTACGACAAATTAGTTGATTTGCTACTACGGGATAAGGTATTATCTTCGGTTAGCCAACCATTCTTTGCATATTTGCAGGAGCGTAAACCAGGTACTATTGACGAGTTGGAAAAAATTTCTTTAAACTACTGTTCGGCACATCCGAATGCGAACATTTCTAACTCTTCATTAAGAGAACCTCTACCTGTGGCGTCTAATATGGCCTACAATCATAATAACAAACAAAGACATCACAGTGTAGACAGAAGTAGGTTCCAAAGAAATCACAATGTTAACTTTCAGAAGGGACATAATAATGATTTCAACAATAAAAATGAGTTCAACAGAGGTAGATCACGAGATAGAAATTATTCACCTCAAACAAACTACCACAATAGTCAACATAACACTAATTATAATCGATCACATACCCCCAATAATAACAATAACTGGAATGGTAATAATCATGGCTCGAGACATCGAGATAATAGTTACTAGAGAGGACGACGAGATAATTCTAACAATTATACTCGTAATCGATCTCATTCTCGGGGATCATCTCATTACAACCATAATACAGGGGCGGCAGTTACAAATAATACTACCCCTATAGCTCAGGTCCCACTTGACGATAATACAACACAGTCTTCTGCTAAATTAATATTAGTAAATTAATATTAGACAAACATAAAGGTATGTTTTCAGGCACTCGTAAGAAATAAAGAAGTAGAACACTTGGACAACAGAAAAACAACAGACGTGAGTGGCTAAGCCACTCACGTCTGTTGTTTTTCTGTTGTCCAAGTGTTCTACTTCTTTATTTCTTACGAGTGCCTGAAAACATACCTTTATGTTTGTCTAATATTAATTTACTAATATTAATTTACTGTTTACAGGCCTCGGGTTTCCCTTCCTTATGTGTTATTTACAGTCTTCTGCTGCATGTTTTGCTATTAATTATAATGTGGCAAATAGTTGCCAACAATGCAATCTTATTTTTCAGAAGGCGAAAGAAACAGTGCTTAACTGCGGACATATTACACCAGAGGTAGGTCTTGCAGTCAACGATGGAACAGGCTCATTAATTTTTAACAGGGGAATCGTTAATGGATCCATCGTCTCAGTGCTGAAAGATTCAGGATCCACAACGATTGGTGTACGTCAGTCGCTGGTACATCCTAGCTGTGCGACAGGAGAATATGTACGCTGCATGACATTTGGTGGAACTATTGAGTTCTACCCCACAGCTATTGTTCATATTAGAACACCCTTTTTCACAGGGAATGTAAAAGTATGTATGCTAAAAAATCCTATTGCTGATCTGATGGTTGGTCATATACACGGCAGTAAAGATTGTACTCCAGATGAGATCATAGAATGGGAAAAACATAACCTATGCACTGGAAACGCCGTGACGACTAGAGCGCAGACTCAACTCATGGAGAAAGTTAGTGATAATAAGATGGATGCAGACAACCAAGAGGAGTTTGTAGTCAATTCACCTATTGACAGGGAAACATTTGCAACCAAACAAAAAGAGGATAAATCTTTAAAAAAAATTTTTTAAGCTGGTTGATAAAGTTGACAATCTATCCTCAGGTAATAATAACAAACATTGGTTTGTTATTAAAAATGACATATTGATTAGATGTTTTAATGACAAATCACAAATGAAACAACAAGTTATGGTCCCGTATACTTTTAGATGTTACATTCTTCAACATGCGCATGACTCACAGTGTGCTGGACATATGGGATATACTCGAACACGATCTCGAGTACTGTCTTCATTATTTTGGCCAGGAGTGTCAAGAGATATTTCGCAGTATGTACGTTCCTGTACTACATGCCAAGAAGTGAAAGCACGTGGAGCTTTTCACACGGCGCCTATTCAGGCTTGCGATATCTCAGTAAGACCGTTTGACAAGATGGCCATAGATATTATTGGTCCATTGCTACCATCGGCCAGAGGACATAGATTCGTCCTTACGTGCATTGATTTGTGCACACGATGGCCAGAAGCTATCCCATTAAAGACCACCACTACCACAGATGTAGCTGATGCACTACATCTCATCTTTTCTAGAATAGGGTTTCCTAGAAAACTTTTATCAGACCATGGGTCACAGTTCATATCTGACACCATGAAGGAAGTCATGAAAACCTGGAACATTGATAGGAATTTAAGTAGTATTTATCATCCTATGAGTAATGGTGCAGTTGAAAGACTTAACCGTAAACTTAAACAACTACTACATAAGGTTACTGTTAAGCACCCTCATGACTGGGACAGAGCACTCCCAGCTGTTCTATTTGCTTATCGGGAGGTACCGCATGAACAAACTGGCTTCTCTCCCTTTGAATTAGTTTTTGGTGCTCCCCTAAGAGGTCCTATGGGACTAATAAAAGACTTATTAATTGACGCGGAGATGACTCAGGACACTCAGTCATCTTACGAGTATGTGATTAATCTTCGGAAGAACATTATTGAGTCTTGCCAGTTGGCAACAGCTTCTTCTGAGGCTGCAAAAGCTAAGGCTCGATCTCTACAAAATAGGTCTCGACGATTACGCCAATTATTCCCAGGCGATGAGGCTTATGTGTTACTTCCTCACAATAACAATAAATTATTGATATCTTGGAATGGTCCTTACAAAGTCATTGATAAAATTTCCGACGTTGATTACGTCTTAGATATCAAGGGACACAAAAAGATATTTCATATTAACATGCTCAAGCAATTTCATACACGTCCTGAACACTTACAGTCAATTTTTCATGAACTAGATGACAACACATTATCTACTTGTTATTATTCTAACTTATCCGTCATCCAGGAAGAAGAATCTTCTTTTCCTGAGGTACAGTTACCGTTACCGGTACCAGTAGTTCAACCTACTGAATCTTGGCGGGATGTAACCATTTCTTCAACGGTTACACCGCAACAGCGTCTACAGATTGCTAATCTATTACAATCTTATCCAGATGTGTTGACTGACGTCCCGGGTCGCACATCGGCTATCAGTCATGAAATTACTCTCAATGACGATACACCTATTCGTGTACATCCCTATTTGGTTCCTTTACATTTCCTTGCTAAAACTACTAAGGAACTTGAACAGATGTTGTCTCTGGGAATCATTGAGACTAGTAATTCGCCATTCTCTTCTCCATTAGTGATTGTCCGGAAGAAGGACAATAACATCAGACTATGTGTTGACTATAGAAAATTAAATGCTAAGACTATAGTTGACAGCGAACCACATCCACTTATCGACGACTTACTGCCACGTCTATCCAACGCAACTATATTTAGTAAGATAGACTTAACTAAAGGTTATTGGCAGATACCACTGACCGAAAAGGCTAAGTACTACACCGCATTTTCCACTCCACAAGGTCTATACCAGTGGAATGTGATGCCTTTTGGGCTTGTTAATGCGCCAGCTACCTTCATTCGCCTGATGCGACAAATTTTATCAGGTAGACCAGACGTTATTACATATATTGACGACATATGCTTGTTTAGTTCGTCGTTTGAGGAACATGTTTCGGGACTTAGATATGTTTTCGACACTCTAAGGAATTATCATCTAACTGCTAAACCTACAAAGGTGCAGATCGCGTGTAATGAGATAACCTTTTTGGGACATATCATTGGAGCGGGATATATCCGAACGTTACCTAGTACGGTCTCCAAAATACTAAACATGGCAGTTCCTCAGACGAAGAAACAGGTCAGGAGTTTGTTAGGACTTGTTCAATATTACAGTAGATTCATACCAGACTTGTCATCCATCACGGCTGTATTGTCTTCATTGTTAAAAAAAGACATGCCGGTGAAGGTGACATGGACTGGTATATGCAATGAAACTTTCAACAAAATTATAAATTTGTTTTCGCATGAACCAATTTTAAGACTTCCCGATGCTTCCAAAAGATTTTTCTTACGAACAGATGCTAGTAACTACGGCATCGGTGCATGCCTGCTCCAGAACCATGATGGCGTTCTACATCCTACCTTATATATTTCAAGAAAGCTAAAGCCGGCAGAAACAAAGTATTCCACAGTGGACAAGGAACTTTTATCAGTTATATGGGCAATCACGAAACTAGAGAAGTTCTTGCTTGGTGCTCCATTCACCATACAGACTGACTGTGACAACTTGCCCAATCTTCTCTTCATTTTTATTATTATTTACGTGACATCGTTTTTTCTCATCCTCAATGCATGATCGCAAAGTCCCGGGAATTGTCACTTGCGGAAAATCTCCTAGCGTTCGGTATTTTCTCCTCGCTATTTTTAGATACGACGTCATTGTTGACCAATGACCTCGGTAGCGAGAAATCCGTTTTAATTTAGAACTGCTTGAACTTGGGAGAACCAGTTTAGGCCATTTAGGAAGACATCACGTGACTTTTAACATTATTGATTGGAGCGTCTAAAACGAGGCTAAGGTCATATGATGCACGCTACGGATCACGTGTCCAAGCGGAAATGACCCGCTAAAAGGCGGCAAAGCCAGCATTTTGTCACTTGCCCAGGAACCCTCAAGAAAGCTAGGTCTAAGCCAGATCGGCGAATTCTCGCATTAAAAGCACTGAAGCCACGTGTCTAATTGCGGGTTAGCGTCCATCTTTGAGTAGGTAAGTGAAATCTCGCTAGAATATAATGTGATGAAATGTGAAATGTGTAGTACCTTGCAAAATCGACGCAAGATTGGTATGTTTACTTTATTCATATTTCTGTTGTACGATCACATCCAGCCACATGTGATCGGGTATATTTTATGATCCCACGGGATATGTACATGTTCATAATAATGTATAACGGGAATATATATATATATATAGCTATTAATTTCCATATTATTTGATTAATTTCGACCCGACGTTTAGACTAACGGAAATTAATATTAACGATAATGTTGACAGACCGTGACATATATTCATTATAAATTATATGACGATGCGACCAGACATGAAGTGTGTGATAATGTTGTCAGACAATTCTTAAACACGGATGTCCAATTATTTGTTAAATTCATCATAATGACATGACGATTAGGCTAGAGGCACAGAACTAGAATACTGTTGCCGACATTTCTATGATAAAAGTTGGTGGGTTTAACTGACATTTATAATAATTCATTGGGTTAAGCTGACGATAAATCAGTCTAAAGAATTATAATACTGCCACTGGGGCAGAGAAATATAATAAAGGACAGACAGGAGAAACTTGAATTCAAGATTAGGCTCTAGACATATGATGTTAGAGACTAAAATCTGAGATGACTGGCAGAGGGACGGCTTAGGGAAAGACTGCTTTCTAAAGCTAGTAAATTAATGAAGCCGTCGTATTTGTCTTCAGTCTATGGTGGAGCCTTGCACGACAGTCCAATCTCAGCGCAGAATACGGAGTCGAGCACAGAGAAGGCAAATCCGAACCATTCAAGACCTACCTGGGGCAACGTCAGGAGACCGGAGAACTAACCTCACTTCACTATCAGCCGGGGGCTGAAAAGCTAAGTCCACGAAAAAGGGAACTCACTACATCAATGCCTAGTTTAGTCATCCATGATGAAAAACACTTGAATTGTGAGACACATAATACATACAGCAGACACTAATTCCATCGACAATACTATCATTCACCATCTATTCATTTTATTGCAATAAACCAATTGGGTGTATATACTGTACCCCACGCTTTGTTCCTTCCATTAGATGTTGAATATTGTCTATGTTTATCTTCCTTTATAAGGGAGGGGGGGCTCGTAAAATATAATATAAATTAAAGAATAATAATAATAGATAACTGAGAAGGGGACGACGGTAGCGAGAGACCAAATATCTCCTTACAATCTTTTCCAGACCTGTCGAGTTAGGAGAATTTACCCTCTTCGTCACCCTTCGGAAGTGGGAAAACCCAGCAGGGATTCCTTGAGCCAAATCTTCCACATCAGATCTATTATTTCCTCTAAATAATTCTCCTATCCTTTAAACGCTACGTGACACTGGTGTCTCGGTCCGGGATTTGAACTTATGTATTTTATCATACCTCTGGGATAGTATCATCCATTCAGTCATTACAGTATACCATTTTAACACATGTATTTTCACACAGTGAGCTCTAGAAAGACAGAAAACATTTTTTCTAGAAATTCAGGCATTGATTGGTGAATCCCTTTATATATGTTGTGTTTAATTAAGTTAGTTCTTGATTTTGTATTTCATTGAATTACAGACCTTAAGTCTCCATAACTGTAGTAATTTCATTCTACAGCAGTCTGATAAATAATTAGTATTTACTTGTTGTTAGAAATACTATTGGAAGGTAGCACTAGCTTACTCAGTGTGGACTTTAACTGCAAAAGATGGCTGAAATAGTTAAGCTTAAGGCAGCACTAGGGGAGGCCGGTCGAGATCTAGGTTATAGTGGGGTGGACCTTGCAAATTATGTCAGTGTTGAGACTGATAAGTATTACGCTCGAGAAACAGCGAAAGCTGAAAGAGAAGAGCGAATAAAGTTAGCAGAAATAGATGAGAGGATAAAAGCTGTAGACGCTAGAGAAAGAAGCGAGAGAGATGAACGCGAGCATGCACTGAAGATGAAGCAGTTAGAGATGCAGGGACAAGCTCAAAGAGTTGAACCGGTAGCCGGTGCGACAGCATCTACCTCCTCAGGCAACCTATCGCCACGGTCAGATGATATGCCCTCCTTGCACGCAGGGGGCACAGGACCTTTGCCATCCTCACTCATGTCGAACTTGGGACCCTTGACGTTTCCGTTTGAAGCTTTCTCGGAACAAGCCGACTCGATCGATAGGTATTTGGACAAATTTGAGAAGTTTGCCACCACGTTTGGTTTGGAGAAGAGCAAGTGGAACCTGAAACTGTCGCAAGGGCTTAGAGGAACTGCTTATGACGTGTATAGCAAGCTTCCTCCAGGTTTACAGGATGACTACGACTCTTTGAAAAAGGCACTATTGGTTCGTTATGAGCTACATGCTGACGCCTATAGGAAGAGGTTCCGTAACTCTAGGAGGGAAGTTGGCGAGAGCGTTGCTCAGTTTGCTGCGAGACTGGATTCCTACGTGGAGAAGTGGGGTGCCCTAGGGAATTTTACTCATGATTGGGAAGGCTTGAAGGAAATGGTCATGATCGAAGAACTGAAGGACACCATGACTTCCGACATGAGAAGATTCCTGACAGAGAATGGGGCCAGCACTTTAGAATCCATAGTCCAGTTAGCGGAACGATATCAGGCAGCACTATCCGAGAATCCACCACCCAGACGGAAACAACCAGATTACGTACCTAGACAGACAGCTCAGTCACACATGGACCCCCAAGTGAAACCACCGTATACTAACTTCAAAAAGCATGACAAGCCAGACTACAAGACTACTCAGAGATCTAATTTCCAGCAGCAGAGGCAAGGGGAAAAATGGTGTAAGCACTGTAGAACCATCACCCACAATACGCAGGAGTGCAACCGGAAAAACCCACCTCATCATGCTGCCTGCTTACGTAAAAGTGCCGCAAGGGGAAATGGACCGGAAGAACCTCTGGACAAACCCTGACATCCCCCGGTCGTTGAGACAGTCCTCGTAAATGACCAAGAGGTGACCTGCCTTTATGATACAGGCCTTGCATTCGACGCAGTTGTCTGTGCATCCCTAGTCAAGCCTGACCAGATGACAGAAGACACTATAGAAATACAAGGACCTACTAAAAGTGCAGCACCTATGCGTTTGGCCATAGCCAAGATTCAGGTCAAATCGAAATATGTGACTGGGGAAATCAGTGCAGCAATCTTGGACGACCCTATTTATCCCTTGATCTTAGGGTGTAGGTATGTGTTCTTGGGAGAACCCATTCACCCTCTGGTTGTGGCGGCTGTCACCACTAGAGGACAGGCCAAACGGAATACGGAGTTGGAATCCCCACCCAACATCCTTCCTGAGGAATTAAAAAAGGCACAAACGGAGGATCAATCTCTAGCACCCTGCTACAAAAAACTACCGAGAGCGCACACTCCTCTCCAAAAGGGAGACTTCTACAAGAAAAATGGACTGTTGCATCGGAAAGCAGGAAATGGAGGACAGGAACATGGGCAACTTGTGGTTCCATCAGCATACCGAGCCCAGGTCCTAGAAATGGGCCATGCCCTTCCGTTTAGTGGCCACATGGGCATAAGTGCCACGATTCAGCGTATTTCATGTCATTATTATTGGCCAGGTATCAACGCCGATATCCAGAGATATGTGAAATCATGCCCGCAGTGCCAGAGGACAGCGCCGAAACACTGGACGGCCCCAGCCACTCTGGGAGAAATGCCAATCTTGGGCACACCCTTCGAACGAGTAGCGGTGGATATTGTGGGTCCACTTACTCGTAGCAAAAAGAGAAACAGTTATATACTCACGTTAGTGGATTGTTGCTCCATGTGGGCAGAGGCTATCGCTATGCCCGCCTGTGATTCTAAGCATGTTGCTGAGGCTCTGCTCACCATATTTACTCGGCTAGGGTTTCCGTCACAGATCCTGACAGATAATGGTTCCCAATTCCGAGGAAAACTCACCGAGGAAGTGTTTAGGATATTTCAGGCCCGACATATCCACACCTCTCCCTACCACCCCCAGGCAAATGGCCAGGTGGAGCGGTTTAACGGGACCCTTATTTCCATCCTTCGGAAACTTGCGCAGGAAAAACCAGAGAGCTGGGATCAATACTTCCCCGCAGCACTATTTGCTTACCGCGAAGTACCCCACAATTCTACTGGGATGCCTCCTGCCACATTGCTGTTTGGTAGACCTATAAAAGGACCTTTAGAGGCACTGTTACGTACTTGGACAGATGATAAAGCTGATGAGACGGTCACCTCTGCATCCCAATACGTGAATGAGTTGACCCAACGCCTTAAAACAGGATGGGAACTGGCAAAGGAAAATGTACGCCGTGCCCGTCGTAAACATGCGCGTTACTACAACCGCACTGCGAAGGATAGGGAGCTAGAAGTAGGAGAACAGGTATTATTACTCCTGCCCAGTAGCAATAATAAATTGCAAATCGGGTGGAGAGGTCCATATAAAATCGTTGAGAAAATGTCGCGCACCAATTACAAGATTGCCATAAAGGGGAAGCAGAAAATTTACCACATAAACCTGCTGAAGCGATATTATGAAAGACCAGGTGCAGAACCAGCACATTTCTTGACACTGGCTATTGCGACGGAAACTGAGGCAGAACCCCTGACCTCCTGTGAATACCCTCTTCGTCAGTGCGAAACTCATCAAGATGTTCAGATTAGTTCAACTTTAACGGAGGATCAGCAGGCACAGGTTCAACAGTTGTTGAGAAAACACACTAGTACACTCACGGATAAACCTGGCATGACCAACCTGATAGAATTTGATATGAAGCTAACAGACCTCGCCCCGGTACGAGTTAAGAACTATCCTGTTCCTTATGCTAAAGCAAAGGCATTGGGTGAGGAAATCGAGTACCTGCTTAAGGAAAATATTATCTCAAAATCAGAGTCGCCTTATAGTGCGAGTGTGGTGTTGCTTAGAAAATCCACAGGAGAACATCGCCTCTGCATAGACTACCGAAGGCTCAACGCTGTAACGGAATTTCAAGCGGAGCCCTTACCGGATCAGAATCAGCTTTTCACCAAGCTGAGTAGAGCACGATACTTTTCGAAGATAGACCTTAGCAAAGGGTACTACCAGATCCCGGTAAAAGAGGAAATTCGACATATGTTAGCATTTAGTACTTCTGAAGGCCATTACGAGTTTAATGTATTGCCATTTGGGCTAAGCAACGCCCCAAGCGTCTTTACTCGTATGATGAGGAAGCTACTGGAACCCCTGAACCACCCTGGGATAAGTAATTTCATGGACGACATACTTATCGCCACGAACACCTTTGAGGAGCACCTGGACGCAGTTTCCCTACTCTTCGAAAGACTTAGAGAAACAGGACTCACCGCTCGCCCTACAAAATGTCAAATTGCCTGCGAGCAACTAGAATTCCTGGGACACACTATCTCGCATGGATGCATGTTCCCAGATGCACGTAATATTGAGAAGTTACAGCGGGCCCCACAACCCCAGACTAAAAAGGATGTAAGGTCATTTGTGTCTCTATGTGGCTTCTACCAGAGATATATTAAAGATTTTAATACCCTGAGTGCGCCACTGACCGCATTAACCAAGAATGGGAACCCGGACAAAGTAACCTGGACAGCGGAGTGCGAAAATGCCTACACGCTGCTGAAGGAGAAACTCACAGCTAGGCCAATTCTGCGACTGCCTGACTTAACTCTGAACTTTACGCTGCGAACAGATGCTAGCAATATAGGGATAGGAGCCACTCTCCTGCCGCCTAGTGATAGACCTTCTGCAACTCTATTCCCCATTGCATATGCTAGTAGGAAATTGAACCCTGCTGAACAGAACTACTCTACCATCGAACGAGAATGTCTGTCGCTAATATGGGCTGTGCAGAAGTTTCAACCATATTTATACGGGAAAAAGTTCACGGTGCAGTGTGATCACCAACCGTTGATATTTCTTGCAGCGGCGAAGAACCTTAATGCCCGGCTTATGAGATGGTCACTACTGTTGCAGCCATATTCATTTCACATAGAATACATACCTGGGAAGAACAACGTAGGGGCAGATTTTTTGAGCAGACATCCGGACGCAACCTAGGAGATATGAGAAACTGAAAAAGAAGAGGAAGACAGGACCAGAGGAGTTGGACGGAACGTCAAACTTGAGGAGGGGCTTGTGTGACAACTTGCCCAATCTTCTCTTCATTTTTATTATTATTTACGTGACATCGTTTTTTCTCATCCTCAATGCATGATCGCAAAGTCCCGGGAATTGTCACTTGCGGAAAATCTCCTAGCGTTCGGTATTTTCTCCTCGCTATTTTTAGATACGACGTCATTGTTGACCAATGACCTCGGTAGCGAGAAATCCGTTTTAATTTAGAACTGCTTGAACTTGGGAGAACCAGTTTAGGCCATTTAGGAAGACATCACGTGACTTTTAACATTATTGATTGGAGCGTCTAAAACGAGGCTAAGGTCACATGATGCACGCTACGGATCACGTGTCCAAGCGGAAATGACCCGCTAAAAGGCGGCAAAGCCAGCATTTTGTCACTTGCCCAGGAACCCTCAAGAAAGCTAGGTCTAAGCCAGATCGGCGAATTCTCGCATTAAAAGCACTGAAGCCACGTGTCTAATTGCGGGTTAGCGTCCATCTTTGAGTAGGTAAGTGAAATCTCGCTAGAATATAATGTGATGAAATGTGTAGTACCTTGCAAAATCGACGCAAGATTGGTATGTTTACTTTATTCATATTTCTGTTGTACGATCACATCCAGCCACATGTGATCGGGTATATTTTATGATCCCACGGGATATGTACATGTTCATAATAATAATGTATAACGGGAATATATATATATATATAGCTATTAATTTCCATATTATTTGATTAATTTCGACCCGACGTTTAGACTAACGGAAATTAATATTAACGATAATGTTGACAGACCGTGACATATATTCATTATAAATTATATGACGATGCGACCAGACATGAAGTGTGTGATAATGTTGTCAGACAATTCTAAAACACGGATGTCCAATTAATTGTTAAATTCCTCATAATGACATGACGATTAGGCTAGAGGCACAGAACTAGAATACTGTTGCCGACATTTCTATGATAAAAGTTGGTGGGTTTAACTGACATTTATAATAATTCATCGGGTTAAGCTGACGATAAATCAGTCTAAAGAATTATAATACTGCCACTGGGGCAGAGAAATATAATAATGGACAGACAGGAGAAACTTGAATTCAAGATTAGGCTCTAGACATATGATGTTAGAGACTAAAATCTGAGATGACTGGCAGAGGGACGGCTTAGGGAAAGACTGCTTTCTAAAGCTAGTAAATTAATGAAGCCGTCGTATTTGTCTTCAGTCTATGGTGGAGCCTTGCACGACAGTCCAATCTCAGCGCAGAATACGGAGTCGAGCACAGAGAAGGCAAATCCGAACCATTCAAGACCTACCTGGGGCAACGTCAGGAGACCGGAGAACTAACCTCACTTCACTATCAGCCGGGGGCTGAAAAGCTAAGTCCACGAAAAAGGGAACTCACTACATCAATGCCTAGTTTAGTCATCCATGATGAAAAACACTTGAATTGTGAGACACATAATACATACAGCAGACACTAATTCCATCGACAATACTATCATTCACCATCTATTCATTTTATTGCAATAAACCAATTGGGTGTATATACTGTACCCCACGCTTTGTTCCTTCCATTAGATGTTGAATATTGTCTATGTTTATCTTCCTTTATAAGGGAGGGGGGGGGCTCGTAAAATATAATATAAATTAAAGAATAATAATAATAGATAACTGAGAAGGGGACGACGGTAGCGAGAGACCAAATATCTCCTTACAATCTTTTCCAGACCTGTCGAGTTAGGAGAATTTACCCTCTTCGTCACCCTTCGGAAGTGGGAAAACCCAGCAGGGATTCCTTGAGCCAAATCTTCCACATCAGATCTATTATTTCCTCTAAATAATTCTCTTATCCTTTAAACGCTACGTGACACTGACCAGCGTGCTGTAGCATCTTTGCGTAGATCAAACCACAAAAGTCCAAAACTCGCCAGATACGCGATCATCCTGCAGCCATTTGAATTCTCCATTGAACATATTCCTGGCACTGAAAACATTGTGGCGGATGCTTTGTCACGTAATCCTATTGACGACGAATAATCAACATTAACATTCCTAAAATACGTCAATCATCACTACATTGGATAGAACGAAGTATCAACTATAAGGGAACTAACCTTGACTTCAATTTAATAATTATAAACACTATATGCATCACAGAATTGAACTAAAGACAATCAAGGTATACATATTGACATTGAAACTTCGTCTAACGTCCATACACAATATATGAATATTCGTTGAACAATCATGGAACAATATCTGACGACAAGTCGAACTTATTATCCTATGTGCACTTAATTTTTGGATCCTAGGATAATTGACATTTCTGTCCGACGGAAACGTTTCAACACTTTGTCTAAAAGAATTCATCAGGATCAGGACTACGGATGGATCATCATATCCTATACTAATTAATTAGTTAACTTAACTTCTTAATTGAATTAATATCAATAAAATGAAATGTGAGAAAAATGAAATGAAAAACAAAAAAAAAGAACGAAATATGAAAAGAAGAAATTATGAAAAGAGAAAATAAATCTCACACAAGTATTAGATTAATATTTTTTTAAAATGTACCTATACGTTATTTAGTTAGTTAAATTAGATAGTTATTATTCACTAACACTTAACACACACAATTAAGTTAAACTTATATTCAAATTTCTTTCTATTTCTTCTCACTTATTTGTCTTTTCTTCTCTCATAACATCGCGTTACATTAGAATCTTAATAATTTAACTCTTAGTTTAATTAATTAATTTAATTTTAATTAGTCAAATTAATTCCTATATGACATACTAATACGACAGACCTTACTTTAATTTAATTCTATCATTCACTATTGACATTAGACATTTTATTTAGTTGATATAATAATATGCATAATATTGATATATAATATGATTAATGTTAGATGACTATGACAAATAGTTAGTTGACATGACCGCGACACGGTTCTACTCAGAACATCGTCAGCCATATGTCACAATTGTGTTAAATTTTTTGAAAAATTGTTAAGTCGGATAGATCTTGAAAAAAAATCTATCGATTTTTTTCCCCCCCGGTGTACAGGGAATTGTTACGGTATATGTTATTATCGCCGTCTGCTAAAGGTTAGCAGACGTGCAATTATAAAGGTTAAGACATTTAATATATTGCGATAGATGTTTCAGTTATTGAACGCTCCATACACGATCGATTATGACGTGTCTAGCGTTGTTTGGGTCACAGTCGGTAACTAGGAGACGCTACCCTTTGTTACTTGACCGCCAAGCTGAATAGCTGCGTTTTCTAACCTTCCAATTCAATGGCATGATATAGCCATTTATATGTGCATTTATGATGGACCAGGGTCAGTCCTAGAACTCTATATGAGAGGAAACTTATGGAGGTTAGTGTTTAACTAGAATCCTCAGAAGGAGGAGAATAATCGTCAAATTCGTATGAAATATTCAGACTCGCAGTCTCACTGTCGGCAGGTAGCCATGTCTATCTGCGCGTGCATATAGCTGTGATGTTCTGACGACAATACTGCATTGTATCCTTAAACGGACATTGACACGTAAACCAGCAGTCTACGTTATTGATTAATTTATGCATGACTTATACGGATTTAGGTTCTGCTCATATTAGAAATGATCATCCTGTGTGTACATGTGATTAAATATTACGGACTCAATCTGAAGGCATTAATTACTTCATTAATGTTGCTGAGTTCAAGTATTACATGTTACTTCCTCATACCATGCTACTGAGTTGTATGAACGCTTCACCCTATTTCGCGTAATGATAAAACAAGCACGATGAACAAGAAATCACTAAAATAACTATACTCAGCACATGATCTTCAACCGGCAAATAACTCAGCAACAGTAAGGAGGAGCTACATTTTCAATTTCAATCTCTAACATTGGTTTGTGTAAACAATTATGGTAATGTGCCACTTGCCTTTTATTCCCTTTCCCATATTTCATATATCTATTGTAATCTCTTATCAACATGGCCAAACTTCTTGGTTTGCAAGTTGTATGCTCTCTGGATGTCTTTGATGAAAATGTTTGGTTTGTCTGGAGCTCAGGGAATATACCCATGTCTGTGGTGTCTCCAGCAAAACAAGGAAATAATCCCCAAATAAGAAAACAACAACTTGTTTATCATCTCACTCTAAATATTTTAGTGACTCTATCTGAGCTTTCATGCCATTCATAAATATTTCTAAATTATCATATGTATCTCTGACTCTAGCCATTGATAAAAGGATGGTATTAGATTTAGAATTTGGTTTCTCTAAATTTACTACCTGCATTGTAACTTTGAATGAAAGAAGATATACAAACAGTTACTTAGAATTCGCTGGCAGCCGTCGTGTGCACAGGATTGTCTACCAAAGAACACCAATGGAACAGTCCTTATCTCACACACAATTAAAAAAAAAAATTCATATTATAAATAGAAGATTAACAAGACTTGAAAGATAGATCAAATTATGTGGAAGTAATCTATCTATAGCTTTACATGTTTTCTGACGCTTATATACGTAGCTAAACATCATTATAAATGAATGAAAATGCAAAAACAGATGGTGCTTTACAAAAAGTTATTTTTTTACTACCTTATTTAAGATTTGTGGGTATCAGGAATGCGTTTAAAGGGATTTAAATGCTATAAAATCTGGTGACAATATGCTTGTTCTTGTAATGCCACACTCACAAAACTGACTACCACACATTCTCAAGATATGAAACCAAAAAAAAAAGTATGTGGAAATAATCTTTAGCTTCCCTTCGAGAAGTCTTTATAATTATAAACTCAAACGAATGGGCCGATTTTTAGATATTAAATTAATAAAAAGATTACTTATTTTATGAATTTCCTTAAATGATGACGCTGTTTTCAAAAGTCTGTAACTCCGTCAAAACTAATTTCAAACAAATAAAAATGCAATCAAAAATAGAACACAGAACAAAGTTATAGTACACAAAAGAATTTTAGCGCTGTGTTTATCCAGAACGAGTGTGTAATGATTTATATTTTACTGATTTTACTCATACATCAGCTGATTTTCCCCGCCAAAAACTTAAATAGTCTTTTACGGTGCACACAAAATTTTATACCCGGTATCAGAATTCCGGTCACCGAAACTAAAAGAGCGCTCTGGTATAGGGCACAAACAGCCGTGATAAGGGCGTTGTCATCAGAG
Organism: Oreohelix idahoensis; assembly: GCA_024509875.1. NCBI lineage: Eukaryota > Metazoa > Mollusca > Gastropoda > Stylommatophora > Oreohelicidae > Oreohelix > Oreohelix idahoensis. The sequence goes on from JAMPIV010000150.1 coordinate 945,887, forward strand.
GACATAAAACTGGCAGAAGAACATAAGTCGTCTGGTGATGGGTCCACGATACATGTCGTATAATATTTATTTAGTTCTTCACAAAAATTCAAGCAATGGCAAAAAATGGAGAATCTTGAACATCTGTCTCCTCAAACAAAAGTGCATGGTCAGTCCATAAGTATATAAGCATTCATAGTGCATAACATCAGTATATGGTCTCATCTATTCAGTTCTGGCCGCTGTACTAATAGGTGCGTGTCAACCATCAACATCCAAGTAATGTGGACCGAAAACGTGAATGTATATTTCTTGAATAAATACTTCTCTATAAGGTGCAGAACTTCTTCATGAATTCGGCACCATCTTAACGATCGTTGAAAAAACAAGTAGTGGCCTTCGAAAAATATTAATGCCACATAAAAGTACAATAATAATAATAATAAAAAATTCTTTAAGCACCAAACACGGCACATAAGGCAGAAACCAGTGCTCTCCAGGTTGTTCGTTGTGACGCCACTCCTCTTAGCTCTTGCACATTATTTAGGCCCAACGTTCTTCCTTCTCTTATTATTGTTCTTCTGAGTGTTTCTTTTGGTCTTCCTTTTTTCCTCTTACCCTCAGGAACCCAAGTGAGCGCCTGTAGTGGTATTCTGTTGTTTTGCATTCGTAGGACATGACCAATATATGACCATCGTCTTTTCCTTATATAGTCGGAGACATATTTCTGCCTAGAGTCTTCTCTTATTTGTCGATTAGTCTTGAATTCTTTCCAACTGATGTTCATGAGTTTTCTAAGACATTTGTTCTCGAATGTATTCAGCTTGTTCTCCAATGATTTTGTTATTTTCCAACTCTCACAGTCGTATGTTAACACTGAGATAACATTTGAATTAAACAGACGAAGCTTGGTATGTATATTCAATGATCGTAATTTCCAAATGTTAGATAATCTATTGAAGGCGCTAGCTGCCAAAGCAATTCTAGTATGAATTTCTCTTGTTGTGTCACCATCCTGAGTCATTTTACTGCCTAAATAACACTGACTAACAAAAAAAAACTTTTTTTTTCTTTCTCTAACATTTCTATGTTTTTCTGGTCAATTTTAATGCGCTGTTTTTAAATCTGCAAACCGTTTTTCTCTATCAGGTCAGGATCTCTAGAAATACGCAATTGAAGTTTTTTAACAACGCATACAGTATTACAACATCATTCGTACAAGAAGTATAACAGTTATGTAGGCTTGAATTTCTTTGCAGTCGACTTTCGTCGGTGAATGGCATGTGGTACATCGCGATGAAGCATCCAACAATAATCGGCAAGCATGGTCCTTGATAACGTGACTCCATTATGGCGATATCTTGATGGAATCGTTCTCCATGTTCATCGCTGACTTCGCCAAGGTTGTCAGGGAAAAAGTCAACATGCGAATCGAGCAAATGGATTTTGAGGGACATGTTACAGCCCATAATTCTGTATGCATCTATGCACTGCTTAACAATATGCAACATAGTCGACAGATTTGTGATTTCCCAGAAAGTTATCGACGATCGATTTGAATGCCATCCATGCGCGAAGTTCACTACCATGTAACAAGTTCTCGAATTGTTTGTCTGCAATAACTTTCCTAATCTGAGGTCCTACAAAGATACCTTCCTTTATCTTTGCATCGCTAACTTGCGGAAACTTTTCTCGAAGATAAGTGAAAGCTTTGCTCGTTTTATCTAACGCTTTTACAAAATTCTTCATAAGCCCCAACTTTATATGTCTTCTTCTTCTTCCGTCCTTAGTCACCGACCGTCAAAGCAGTCAGTGGCCATTACGCCTAGTGGCGTCTTAGGGCAACAGCAGATAGGTTTTCTTCGCCACCGTTTCCCGTCACGCCTATTGGCGTCTTTAGGGCAATGGCAAATCAATCCATCTGCTGTTGTTTCCGTAATCGAATTGACTGGCAAACGGGTGATCAGCCCGTTGGAACTTTATATGTAACAGTGGTAAAATGAAGCTGTCTTTGTTAACTAATGGCTCGTGTATTACATTTTTATGCCTGAGCTGCATACGATCCCGGATAGGCCACACCTTTCTTGCATAATGTTCTTGTCTGTTGCGGCTGTCCCATTCACATCGGAAGCAACAAATATTAGTATACCCAGTCTGCATGCCCGTGAGAATTGCAATGACCTTTAGGTCTCCACAAATCCGCAATTGGTAGTCATTGTACTTTATTTTTTCCAAACGTATAGCCATATTGTCATAAGTTTCTTTCATATGAAAAGAGTAGGCGACTGGAATTGATGAAAATAAATTTCTGTTATGCAATAACACGGCTTTTAGACTAGTCTTGGAAGAATCGATGAAAAATCGCCATTCGTTGACTATGTGCTCATGACCGTTTACATCTTTGCAATAGCAAATGTCATCATCCATCTCAAAGTATTGAACAAGTTCTCTGTATCTATGACGAAATTTAGATATCGGAGTATTGGGCGATAAAAGATTCCATTCTTTGAGTCGCGAACCGAGTAATTCCGCTTGTCCTTTGATAAGAACGAGATCACGTATTAGATCTGAAAGTTCTGAATGGTTAATTAAGTAAACACCATCATTCACCGGTATGTAATCTGAGTCAGAATTAGTTTCTAAAGCAGGTAAACTATCACTTTCTGATGGTTCATTCACGTCCAGCGGATATTGTTCTGATGGTACTTGGATCGGACACGTGATTGGATCATGAGGCACTGGTTTCGAAACCGATTCAATATTTGGATAAACCACAGACTTTCTAGTTTTAAAAGTGAAACCATGGATATTTGTCAAGCAGAAGTAACAATCAGTAGTGTGATTTGTATGTTCACGCCATATTACTGGCACTCCAAAAGGCATCGACTTATGCTTCGGCGATTTTCGTAACCAACCTGCCAATTTATCGAACAAACTGCATTTGGCTTCCAAGATTTATTTGCATCATCAACTTTCGAATCGAAATAAAGTTCATATGCATTTTTTTAGTAATGGTGTAAAGTTTTTCTGGTCAACACGATCGGTAAAACATCCGCACACGTAACAGAACAGATCAGCCGAATTTCTACAACTTCTAGAAGCCATATTTTGCTCAGAATTATTTCAAAATACAGTAACTATTTGAAAAATCGCGTAACATATGTCATGCATCTTTTAGCAGTATAAAAAGTAGAATTATGTTGCTTTTTATTAATTTTTAATAAGTTATATAGTAAAAATGAAACGGAGCAAATAACGGTTTCCCAAAAATATATTTATTCACAAATATCTCAAGAACCCGACGTGATAGAGATAAACGGATTTCAGATTTGAAATCAGCGCAAGAAACTGACCTAAGAACAATTATTCTTATATAAGAAAGAAAAATGTTGTTTGTCAGTGTAATTGAAACTTTCAACTTTCTGTAGTTTTTCCCCGTTCAAGATGATATCAAAGGTCTCATTAGAAAAGTTCATAGCTTTAGTTTTAGAGGCATTTATTTGGAGACCTATTTTAACTGAGAGATGACACAAATTATTTACAATATTCCTCCACAATTCCGGGAGCTCGAAAAATACGTCTTGGTTGGATGACTGAAGTATACGAAAGGCCCAGAATATTAGCCGTTTGAATAAATTAGCGCAAACGCGTTACATCATTGACAACTGGTGACGTATTAAATATGCAGCGTTCAATACAAGTTAAAAATCGTGCAAAAACATGAGTTTCCACAAATAGACATATTTCCTCAAATAACAATGGCTATATGCCTGTGTGTGGCAATATACCATGACATATTAACTTTATTCCTTAACACTGTTTAATAAAGTCTCTGGGGCTGAGAGTAAAATTATTCATCTGTAAAGAAGTCTAAGGGGAGTCGAGTGATTAGAACACTTGCTTCTGGCAGTTACCAGGTTTGACACCTGGTAGCGTCACTCTCATCTAACTAGCTGTAATGGGTGCCTAAATTTGTTCTTGAGTTAGGGAAGGCAAAGGGAACTGGTCGGCCCTTCTCATAACAAAGCTGGACCTAGTATAGTGAAATCTCCTTCATTTCCCTATGGCAGTATCTGCTAAGGGAAGAGTCTATCAGACAGCACCATCAAGACAAGGGACAGGGAAGAGTCTATCAGACAGCACCATCAAGACAAGCGATAGAGAAGAGTCTATCAGATGGTGCTGTCTGATAGACTCTTCCCTGTCCCTTGTCTTGATGGTGCTGTCTGATAGACTCTTCCCTGTCCCTTGTCTTGAAGGTGCTGTCTGATAGACTCTTCCCTGTCCCTTGTCTTGATGGTGCTGTCTGATAGACTCTTCCCTGTCCCTTGTCTTGATGGTGCTGTCTGATAGACTCTTCCCTGTCCCTTGTCTTGATGGTGCTGTCTGATAGACTCTTCCCTGTCCCTTGTCTTGATGGTGCTGTCTGATAGACTCTTCCCTGTCCCTTGTTTTGATGGTGCTATCTGATAGACTCTTCCCTGTCCCTTGTCTTGATGGTGCTGTCTGATAGACTCTTCCCTGTCCCTTGTCTTGATGGTGCTGTCTGATAGACTCTTCCCTGTTCATCTGTTGATGTTATCTTACTACATCTAGTGCAATCTTCTTCTTGCACATTTGCCATCAACTGTTCATTCCATTATGGTCTTCAGCAAGATCTTTTTTTATTGGCGTAAATATTTTAGCTTCTGATTTTGATGTCCTTTATTATCCTTTATCACGCTGCAGGCGCATTATTGCGCCTTTGGATATCGTCGGTTTCTAGCATTTTTTGTGTGTGTACACGTGACATCACCTCCGGATGTTAAGATTTAATCGTATTTGTGAGAGAGTTAGCTTCCGTTTCCGATCTTCAATTAGGAATGGGTGTATTCGCGTTTATTTTCTATGAATTTTTTTAATCGAAATCAATCGGCATCGAACACGCAGCCATTTTTGCTCTAATTTTAATGGATTCTGACTCAGTTGCGATGGCGAGGAGATTGTTGTCTTTATTAGCGCTGATATCGGTTCTCAGAATATGGTTGATGGCAGAGATGGAAACGAAAGTAGAATGTCATTGCTAGTATGTCTAATTTTAGGGGTTAGGATTAGGTTTATGGGAAAGGTTTAGGGTTACGACCGAAAGTCACTGCTGACGAGGGCGTTTGTTGCTTTGCTACTGATGATGGGTGTAACGAAAAGATCGTCATTTGATTTGTATTGGTCAAATGACTTTCATTGAGATGCAAGGGATAAGGACTTTTCGTTTGTTGGTGTTTTTTTTTAATTTAAAAAAAAAAATTTTAATAAAATTTTTTTTTTTTTTTAATTAATTAATTTTTTTTTTCGTTTTTTTCATCTTTCCATTCCTCTTTTCCTATCACATCTAACATGTACACAAACACATTTTATATCATCAGATTCATCATTCATTTATTTATATAAATTCAAAAAATGATAGCAATTGACAAAGAAACACAGAAACTATAGACGTTATAAGTCACCCACTATAAACACGGGGCGTTGTGAAAAAGAATGCAGTGGCAGGGCAAGTTTTCGGAATTTCTAATGCAGCGTGCTAAAGGTTAATTCTCTTCTCTTTCCTTGAGATGTGCTCCATTCTTTTATACGAGGCGTGTTCAAATGAAACCCGACCATGCTGCGCCAAGTGGACATTCGTAGGAGGAGCATGATGACGTCACATCTGACGTAATAAGCACATACGAATGTACAAGTGTGTAAGTGTTCATTCTCCTAGTATTCATTGGTTGTGCTGCAGACCGTTAAAATAATGGCCGGTGTGATAAGGAATCCGTCCAAGGTCGAACAGCGAGCGGTGATTCAGTTCCTAACAGCCGAAGGATGTCGACCAGTCGACATTCATCGCCGAATGAAAGCAGTGTATGGTGACAAAAGTGTGTCTAAGACTACAGTGAAATACTGGGCATGAATATTTCGAGAAGGACGTCAGTTAACGAAAGATCTTCCGCGGCCAGGTCAGGTGCATATTGTTGCGACAGAAGAAGCCATCACCGAAATTGATGCAGCAATACGGGTGGACCGTCGTCGGAGCTTACGTTTGCTAGCAGAGGAATTCGCTGTGTCTCTTGGGACAGTTCAAATGGTGGTTAGGAAGAAACTGAAGTATCGAAAGGTGTGTTCACAATGGGTCCCACGGATGCTGACCGATCACCATAAGGAAGAATGCATGGGGTGGAGTTTGAACCACCTGCTGCGTTACGAAGAGGAGGGTGATGCATTTCTGTTGCGCATAGTGGCAGGCGATGAGTCATGGTGCCACCACTTTGAGCCATGCAGCAAATCAGCGAGCATGCAATGGAAACATCCCGGATCACCAAAACCCAAAAAATTCAAGTCACAGATTTCCGCTGGTAAGGTTATGCTGACCGCATTTTTTTACCATGAAGGGCTTCTATTGGTAGACTTTAAAGAGCCTGGCGTGAACATCAATGCCATCCGCTACAAAGACACACTAGACAACCTGCATACAGCCATCAAGAATAAACGACCCGGCATGCTTTCGTGTGGTGTGATTCTGTTACACGACAATGCTCGTCCACATGTTGCGAACATTGTGCAGGAAGCGTTAGCAAGGAAAAGGTGGGAAGTTCTGCCACACCCAGCCTACAGCTCCTATCTGTCACCATGTGACTTTCATTTGTTCGGACCCTTAAAAAAATCTCTAAAGGGACAACGATTCGACTCTGATGCAGACGTCAGGGCCTCGGTGACCAGATGGTTCAATAAGCAACCAAAGTCATTTTTCTTGGACGGCATCCGCCGTCTACCCAAGCAGTGGGATGCGTGTCTGAATGCTTATGGTGACTATTTCTAAAGAACCCCAGTGGGTACTTGCTTCATAACAATTGCTGTATTTAATTCTACTACTCCTGCTGATGTACCTTACATATATTTGTTATAAAGCCACTGGGACGGGTTTCATTTGAACACACCTCGTATATTCACGTCTCAAGGGCCTCAATTATTCCATCTGGTTTATTGTTCATTGTCCATGTTTCTACACTATATGGTAATGAAGAGTATATGTAACATGATGATTCTCATTTTTAATTTGTGAGTTATTTAGAACAAAAAATGTCATCAGTGCAAAAAAAAGTATGTAAATGTTTAATTTGTTTTTGGATTCTTTGTTTTCATATTAGGTTGGCTGTGTGTGTAATAATGCTGAGATTCATCATGGTGCACTGCTAGGTTCTCCCACAGAGGGTGCGCTTCTTGGAGCTGCTATGAAGGTTTGTATCAAATAGTTTGTCAATGTGATGTAGACACTTCATCTCTCTCTCACTTTTTCTCTTTTGTCCTGTTTGCTCCTTATGGACCAGGGATCCTCCCCTACAGCTGTAGGATGCCTGTGCTAGAGCCCCCATGCTATTGTAGCAGTGGTATCTGTAGGACTTTATTCTATATGATGAAGTTGCCAGCCCCATGCACTACCTTATATTAGTCACCTGTTATAACATACCTGAGGGAGCAGTAAGGTTTCTTTGTCTTGTCAGAGACCTCTGAAAACTAAATGGGACACACTTCCTCTCATCCATCAAAAATGATTCCTTGACAAACACTGAACTGAGAAACTTGAGAATTTCTGTAATTTTTTTTTTTTTTGCTTCTAGTGCCAAGATTTTTATTATTGTTAGGTTATTCTCTTCTAAATAAATTTTATAACTTATGATCTTCTATACCAAAAGGTAACACCTTTTTTTTTTTTTTTGAATGGCAACTTACTTTACTAAACTGCGTAATTTTATGACACATCAGTTAGATTTGTATTGTTGAATTTTTATTTCATGCGCAGTAAATCCATATTTTGTAACTGACCATGTGGTTCATCACAACTTGCTGTTGTATAGTGACATACAAGATGGAGCACTCTGTTTTAGACTATTTAACTCTTACTATCCGGCAAGCCCCGTGAAGTGGCGCGGGTTTACTACCAATTTTACAGCTCGCCAGTTCAAGTGGCGCGCGACGGTAACAATAGCTAAACTAGCGCGTAAAAACGCGGTTTTAGCTCACGTATAGTAAGAGTTAATACACTTTACTTTTACCATCCTGTTATGGTGTCAGGTGTCATAGGGAGATGCATTATCCGTCTTTTTCTTTTAAATGCATTTGCCTAGACTGGTGTCAAGTTTTCTCAAGATTGTGAAAATACCGTCTATCCAACTTACTCTCAGGCATCCCATGGCTTGAAGTTATATCTTATTCTGTTGAGTGCTTATCATGGCAAATTCATTCAATACTCAACAAATTCATTCAGTACTCAACAAATTCATTCAATACTCAACAAATTCATTCAACACTCAACAACAAATTTGTGTCAGGTCCTCCTGTTCCCGATCGTCTGCTCAAGGTCTTCCATGTCTTCTTTATCCCTTTATTTTCTCTCTAGCTCTCTTCACCATGTGTTTTTTGTTCTACCTCTACCTTCACTTTCAGAGCCTGTGCTGCCTTGTAATGCTACCAACAGGTTTCCTCAATTTGTGTTCTAGCCATCTCTTCTCATCATTTTCTGCTGCCACATGTCTGGTTCCACTGGCACATGTCTGATTCTTGCTGTTTGTTTGACACTGGTCATCTCGTTATACCATTCCAATCATATTCAATGCATCCATCCATAACTTTGTGGTTATTGTTTTTGTTGTTGTCCATGTTCCAGAGCCATACAATAGGATTGACTTGGCATTTGAGTTGAAGATTTTTATTTTTGTGTTGGACATCATATCCTTTTTTTTGACCTCCATATATTTAACAGTACAGTGAAAGCTTCTCTTGTCTTTAGCATTCATTTAAAAAAAAATCATTATTTGTTCCTCTGTGTTGCTGCCAAGACATGTGCAGGATCCTACATTTCATATTTTTTTTTTTTTAAATAGGCAGGTTTATTTTTTGTTTATGAACAGCACATAAATTACTTTCTTAAAGATCTCTATTACTTCATGCTGGGGCAGCCATTTCTGCTCTGGCTAATCTCACATTTGTTCCTAGTACTGAAAGAGATGAGATGTTTGTAACTACATCTGTTCTGTTCCAAATACAACATGAGTAATCTCCCATTTCAGCTGAACCTTCCAGATATGAGGCGCTTGTATGTGAGAGTTGAGGAGTGGCCATTCTCCAGTGACACAAAGACAATGATGGTCAAATGTCATCCCGAGGTTGATGAGGTAAAGCATTTGTCAGCTGCTTCTGTGGTCTGTCTGATTTTATGTAGAAAAATTTTTGTATCATGAACAAAAACCACTTTTGTGGTCTGTCTGATTTTATTTAAAACAATTTTTGTATCATGAAAAAAAGATTTGTTCTGTGGTGTGTCTGATTTCATTTACAACAATTATTGCATAATAAAAAAGACTACTGTTATGTATACACTGCTTAGACAGCACAGACTACCCTGGCTTGGCTATGTCCGCCGCATAGAATGTGGTCGCATCCCCAAAGATATTTTCTTCAGACAACTGATAACTGGCAAAAGAATAGTCGGATGATTGCAGCTGAGGTTCAGAGATGTGTACAAGAGAGACACGAAGGCACTGGACATAAATCCAGCAACCTGGGAGGATGAAAGTTGCCGATCGCAGCAAGTAGTGATGCTTCCTACAGAGCCACCTCAGATTGGGAGAATAGAAGCTCACACAACAAACAGAAGAGAAATAAACATGCCGGAAGAAACACCAGACAAGAAAAAGAGCTGAGGGGTATCACCTCAGGGGTGCATTCCCATAGTCAGTTATGACTGAAGGGGACTGCTGTCATGAACAGAGAACCTCTGTGGTCTGTCAGATTTTATTTATAACAATTTTTTAAGAATGAACAAAAACTTAACAAAACAAAACCCAAGAAATTACAAACTTTCATTGATTGGTGCTTGCCTAAAATAGAAGGATTCAAATGGTACAGCAAGACCACTAATGCAAAACTTAGGGCAAGAACAAGACAATTGCCAACGGAGCAAGAAATGAGAAGATGACACTGGCGATGGATGGGACACATACTGAGGAAACCTGTTGATAGCATGACAAGGCAGTCTTTGTACTGGAATCCCCGGGGTAAGAGAGAGAGAGACAGAAAAACAAACAGAGAAGAGAGCTTTGGACGGAAGTGAAAGGGATGAAGAAGACACAAAAAGTTGTTGAGCTGATGGCACAGGACAGGAAGACTTGGTATAAACTTGTTAAAGGCCTGTACCACTTGTGGATCTGACAGGTAAAGATGATGATTTTGAAAACCACTATCTTATATTTAAGCATTAGTTAAACATTTAACTGTCTGACTTCTTTATTGTTGAATCTCCAGGGCCACATTGTGTACTTCCTAAAGGGAGCTCTGGAAAGAGTATTGGATCTGTGTACATTTTATTATAACAATGGTGCAGCATTTCCCTTCAAGGACAAACAGAAGGAGGTCTACTTGGAGGAGGGACACTCGCTGGGGCAGACAGGGCTTAGAGGTGAATTGTCCCCCTTTTTCTGTATGTGTCCAACATTCTTCATCTCTATCTGCCTCCCTACTCTCTTTGTAAATTTATCTTGGTTTTCCTTCTTGTCACGAAGTGGTTTTAATTTTATAGAGTGTGCCTGAATGAAAGCAAGACCCTAGTATGAGAAAGTCTGAGAAGATAGAATTTAGATGGAAAATGACATGCCTGTGGACAGGTGAGACTATTGGCTCAAGAGATAGACCCAGGATTTGAATCTCCCCCTGCCGCTTCGTGACTAAAAAAAATGGCTATAGTCTCCCCACCTCTGACTGCCTTGAAACACAAGGAGATAAGGTGTATAATTACGACCACAAACACCACTATACAGACAACATAGAGTAAGTATAGTAAAGAATAGAAGCTGATCCAGTAAATAATATATGTATATATTTATTTACATACAAGGAAAACATAAAATGGCATATTACGTCATCAAGTCAGTCGATAGCGTGCACTGTTGCACGGCCTGGAAAACAAGTAACAATTAAATTGAGAGACATGAGAGAAAAAAAAAAACCCCAAATCACATTCGCTCTTTCTGTGACCCTGCTGAGGAACAATAAAAATGGTTAGTGATTTAAACCAAATCTAATTTGGTGGGGCTGTAAACCTTTAGCCTCCACTCTCTAACACTAATAAATTTCTACTGTCTTAGTCCTGGTGACTCTTCCTCAACTAAACGCTACACAGCTTTCTACTTGTTAGGCGATATGCGCTGATAACTACACCACAAGAATTGCTAAAAATAATAGACTTGGTTTTACGAACGCAGACTCAGTGTCTATCCGTCCAATGGATACTGAACAGACCCTACTGGTCCTGTCTATTTTCTCCCTCCTTCTTTATCTTTCTCTCTTGATCTCAGTGTCTCTCCAACACTCGAGGGCTGATGATGCGGCGTCTCCGTTACTCTCTTCTCGATTTCTATCAGGACCTAGGTATGGTAACCCTGTCACCTGTTCCTGATTTTGGTGATGACGATGTTCGGATATCAAGCATGAGGGACTTGATTAACTGTAGACGCTTCTCTGCTGCTGAGCAAACTTTCCCCTTTTCTCCCACTCCGGATTTAGAGGAAGACACAGCCTTGATTTCTGGCTGTATGAAATTGAAACTAGTCTCCCGCCTCGTGTCGATGCTGGAGATTATAATAGCGATAAGCTCGGCCAGTGTGATAAATAAACCACGGTCCAGCTGAAGCATAGGGGCTTCACTGCCAGAGACCATAGGTCTGACCCTTAAGCTAGGTCCTGTTGCCGTGGGTAATTTTGCACAAGGGCAAATTTACGCTTCCCACTATTCTTGCCGGGACTCGCTGAAATTAAAAGAAGATGCGTCTATTGTATAACAATTCCAACCTAACGCATCTCTAACCTAACTCCCCTTCACTCGTCATTCACAACAATACAAAAAATAATATTGCCCACGTGGCTCACTCGTCATGTACAACAATACAAAAATTAATATTACCCACGTGGCACTTAAATCTCTCTCCTTCTCTCGTTCTTCACACAATACATAAAATACCACTATCCCACGTGGCCTCTTCATCCCCCCCTCCTTCTACAAAAATCTGCCAGGTAAAATAAACAAAACCTCAGACACCGTCTGACATGTTACGCATGGCCGATCACGTGTTCAAACTTGACAAAAATAGGGAAATCCTTTTACCCATTAACACGGGAGTTTCCCCGGCTTACTCCTATTTAAATTAAATCTCGCTATAGGAATAGTTTCCTCCCCTAAGCAGTATAATTCATTTACAACGTAAATCTGAACCCTCCGACAATATTTCTCACATTTTTAAGGCTCAGAAAAATTAACGAACACACCAGGGATTTCCCCATAAATTTACATTAGAAAATATACAGGAATAAATGGTGGTTTTACATAACGTCCTACAAATATGGCACACATGTTTCTCATAACTTCACACTCTCCGATCTACTGCCATAATCTTTACCTACGGGCGAATTTCTGAAAAACCCACTAATAAGTAAAACGATGAATAAAATAGTTACATACCGATTATCGTTTGTTTTTCCCACGGTGGAGAACGATAATTACGACGTCCTACAGCCAGGCAATAATTTTTCATAGAGACCCAATCCCCGTTTTCTGTCTCAATATATACAAGAGAAACCGCCCACGCGGATTTCCCTTCCTACGCAAATCGCGGACCAATGGCAGCGCTAGGAAAATCAAAATACCGCGTGTCCGCAAAATTGCGTCACATTACGTGATAACCTCGTGCTACTGACGCGTCATACCGGAGTGCCCGAAAATATCGATTTTCGTAAACAATGGAATCTACGGGAATCGCGAAAAATTCAGAAGAGGGTAAAGCTGATGCTAGAATAAAATAAACCTACCATCATAAAACGAACCCGTTTAATATTCCTACTCAAAATTACCAAACACGATATATATTCACATGAGAAGAACCAAGGCAAACTCCATATAATTACAAAAGAGAAGAGAAATGGTGAAAACTCAAACTAGAACCACAGAATCGGGCCTGTTAAAAGTCAGAATTACAGTGTAGCGTCACATAAGTCCCCCCTTTCAAGTACGGGAACGGTGCTAAATCACTGAAATCTCTGGGTTTCATACTGGCCCGTATCTAGATCTACATCCTCGATCTAATCACTGTCATAATTAGCATTATCATACAGGCCCATCTCCATATCCTTGAAAATCGGTGCCAGCACTGGATTGTGATGGTCACGCCTGGTGATTTCCTCCTGGCGACTGCAACCTGAGTGGTCGCCCTTCCTCCTCCCTCTCATGTGTTTCCTCCGCCCACGAATTTTCCTGGCGGCGCGTGGTAAATAATGATTACCAAATGGTGCGACCTCCCAGTGTTTTGAAACAGTCTGACTGTCTTGGCCAGACATCGCCGTAACAGGGCGTAACTGGTTGCGGTTGACTGAAGAACCGTGCACATGTTCCTTCTTGTCAGTATTTCCCTCCCTGGAGAGATGTAATACCATCGGGGGCCTAATTCCCGACGACAAAGAAGATACTTCCGAAATTAGAGACGTCACCACTGTTTGACCTTTAGGCTGAACAGGGCTGACAGGCGAATACGCCTCTGTAAATAACATTCCACTGTCTTTAGAGGCGTCTCTCCTCCTCATAGCAAGACAAGGATGTTTGAGCTCCCGTGGGGCTCCGTGAATTTGGGGCTTTCCCCTTTCACTTCTCTGGCCTGCAGTAGGCCCCCTTGCATTAGCAAGGATCGGTGTGGTGGGGTTTCCCAAAACTAAGTATGGGCTTCCCAGGATGAAATCATGTGCTGGCTGTGCCATTACAGCTGCCTTAATGGTGCCAGACACAAATTTGCATTTCACCTCAATATTGGCTACGGGCAGACGCTGTGAGATACCTCTTCTCAAAACGCCACCAATCTCAACTATTTCTCCGGTCCACTGCCCTGGTTTCACCAAATGACGAGCGATGATACTGGGGTAAGTAAGCCCGCTGTCAAACAAACACGTAGTGGCCGTCCCATTCACTACGGCTGGTCCACTGTTAGAGAACAACTTCTCTGCCTGGACTGGTTCCCATTTATTCCCTTTAGTCCATCTCACCGGCCTTAAACAAGCTGCATGGTGAGCTGGGGGTTTGTTCATGCACCGTGATGTCCAGTGGGAGGTGGTTCTACAATTCTGGCAATACCTCTCATTATCTCCTCTGTTCCTAGCGGGTTCCTGAGAGGTTGTTGTCGAAGCTCTGTTATGCTGCTGGGGGCGCAAGTTATAACCTGAATGAGGCTCCTTGCGAGAAGGCCCTGGTTGCTGATGAGCTGGTGAAGTAGCCAGCTGCGATGATGAAGCTCCTTTGTCTGGGGCTGGCAGGTCTGGGTTTTTCCGTTTCTGTCCCAGTACTTCGGCTGTGCTGTCTGGTACCTTTCTGCAAACAGAATAATCTGATCGAGTTGTTGGGCTCCCTGCTCCGCCAGATACCTCCTCAAATCAGGGGACATGTTTGCTTTAACTTGTTCACACAGAACTAACTCCTCCAACCCTTCAAAAGTCTTCGCCAGTCCTGACAGTTCCCTCCAGCGAGTAAGGTAATTTCTCACCCGCTCTGCAAACTGTGCGAAACTCTCTCCCTTCTCCGGCCTGCTCTCCCTGAACATGGTGTGGCATTTCCGGGGTGTCCACTGAAACCTTTGCAATAAAGCGTTTCGCAGTGCCTCGAAGTTGTTCTGATCGTCTATGAGCAGCTTATTGTAAACTTCATACGCATGACCTTTGAGCGATTGTGATAATTTCAGACACCAAAGACTCTCGTCCAACCTGTATGCCTTTGCCATCCGTTGAAATTTTTCTAAAAACACGTCAATCTTTTCATTCCCGTTAGGGAACGAGTCAAATGGGAAGCTCATGGCTGCCATCCGGGGCCCTCCGTTTCCTGAGGTGTCTGTCGCTCCTGCTCCGGGTGAATCTCCATTAGCTGAACTGCCTTCCGAAGATCGATACTGCAGTTCCAGAGAACGCAGGGCAAGTTCATGCTGTCTCTCCGCTGCCTTCTCCCTCTCCTGTGCTTCCAATTTCCGAAGTTCCATCTCTGCTGTCTTCTCCTTCTCCTGGGCTTCTAATTTCCGAAGTTCCATCTCTGCTGCCTTCTCCTTCTCCTGGGCTTCCAATTTCCGAAGTTCCATCTCGGCCTGCCTCTCCGCTGCTTTTGCGGTGGCTATCCTTTCCTCTTTCGCTGCTTCTGCGGCGGCTGCCCTGTCCTCTTTCTCTTTCTCCCGCTGAATATGCCTATCATTTTCCCTTATCAGGTAGGCCTTAGTTTCCTCCTTATCCATTCCCATGTCCCGAGCAGCTTCTCGCCAGGCAGCTCGTAACTTGGCCATATCCGCCATCTTACCTGTAAACTGCTGTAAGTTCACAAATACAGAGAAATGACAGAAAAGGAAAAGAGAAGGAACAACCTGTTACGAAATATAAAATACTCCCTCTATAACCACGGTTCCAAAAACCCGACCTCAGACTAGCACTAAGTCTGAATAATAACCTGGAAAAAAAATTTAGTTAAGAAGCTACCAAAACTAAATTACCTTCCTGTTAAAGAAAAATATGTCGGTATGCCATCAATTACCTTTATGTCATATACATCAAAATTACCACAAATCTACTAGACTGCAACCTGTGGAAAAACCTATAACTGGATCAGTTCTAGTAGCTCAAGTCTAGGGGATATTTAAAGAAATTCTATTCTCAGAAAACTTTCTAGAGACAATCTATGAATATAGATCACAGAATTGATCTCACCAGAATGATCCACCGGACGATTGCCGCCCACTTGTCACGAAGTGGTTTTAATTTTATAGAGTGTGCCTGAATGAAAGCAAGACCCTAGTATGAGAAAGTCTGAGAAGATAGAATTTAGATGGAAAATGACATGCCTGTGGACAGGTGAGACTATTGGCTCAAGAGATAGACCCAGGATTTGAATCTCCCCCTGCCGCTTCGTGACTAAAAAAAATGGCTATAGTCTCCCCACCTCTGACTGCCTTGAAACACAAGGAGATAAGGTGTATAATTACGACCACAAACACCACTATACAGACAACATAGAGTAAGTATAGTAAAGAATAGAAGCTGATCCAGTAAATAATATATGTATATATTTATTTACATACAAGGAAAACATAAAATGGCATATTACGTCATCAAGTCAGTCGATAGCGTGCACTGTTGCACGGCCTGGAAAACAAGTAACAATTAAATTGAGAGACATGAGAGAAAAAAAAAACCCCAAATCACATTCGCTCTTTCTGTCACCCTGCTGAGGAACAATAAAAATGGTTAGTGATTTAAACCAAATCTAATTTGGTGGGGCTGTAAACCTTTAGCCTCCACTCTCTAACACTAATAAATTTCTACTGTCTTAGTCCTGGTGACTCTTCCTCAACTAAACGCTACACAGCTTTCTACTTGTTAGGCGATATGCGCTGATAACTACACCACAAGAATTGCTAAAAATAATAGACTTGGTTTTACGAACGCAGACTCAGTGTCTATCCGTCCAATGGATACTGAACAGACCCTACTGGTCCTGTCTATTTTCTCCCTCCTTCTTTATCTTTCTCTCTTGATCTCAGTGTCTCTCCAACACTCGAGGGCTGATGATGCGGCGTCTCCGTTACTCTCTTCTCGATTTCTATCAGGACCTAGGTATGGTAACCCTGTCACCTGTTCCTGATTTTGGTGATGACGATGTTCGGATATCAAGCATGAGGGACTTGATTAACTGTAGACGCTTCTCTGCTGCTGAGCAAACTTTCCCCTTTTCTCCCACTCCGGATTTAGAGGAAGACACAGCCTTGATTTCTGGCTGTATGAAATTGAAACTAGTCTCCCGCCTCGTGTCGATGCTGGAGATTATAATAGCGATGAGCTCGGCCAGTGTGATAAATAAACCATGGTCCAGCTGAAGCATAGGGGCTTCACTGCCAGAGACCATAGGTCTGACCCTTAAGCTAGGTCCTGTTGCCGTGGGTAATTTTGCACAAGGGCAAATTTACGCTTCCCACTATTCTTGCCGGGACTCGCTGAAATTAAAAGAAGATGCGTCTATTGTATAACAATTCCAACCTAACGCATCTCTAACCTAACTCCCCTTCACTCGTCATTCACAACAATACAAAAAATAATATTGCCCACGTGGCTCACTCGTCATGTACAACAATACAAAAATTAATATTACCCACGTGGCACTTAAATCTCTCTCCTTCTCTTGTTCTTCACACAATACATAAAATACCACTATCCCACGTGGCCTCTTCATCCCCCCCTCCTTCTACAAAAATCTGCCAGGTAAAATAAACAAAACCTCAGACACCGTCTGACACGTTACGCATGGCCGATCACGTGTTCAAACTTGACAAAAATAGGGAAATCCTTTTACCCATTAACACAGGAGTTTCCCCGGCTTACTCCTATTTAAATTAAATCTCGCTATAGGAATAGTTTCCTCCCCTAAGCAGTATAATTCATTTACAACGTAAATCTGAACCCTCCGACAATATTTCTCACATTTTTAAGGCTCAGAAAAATTAACGAACACACCAGGGATTTCCCCATAAATTTACATTAGAAAATATACAGGAATAAATGGTGGTTTTACATAACGTCCTACAAATATGGCACACGTGTTTCTCATAACTTCACACTCTCCGATCTACTGCCATAATCTTTACCTACGGGCGAATTTCTGAAAAACCCACTAATAAGTAAAACGATGAATAAAATAGTTACATACCGATTATCGTTTGTTTTTCCCACGGTGGAGAACGATAATTACGACGTCCTACAGCCAGGCAATAATTTTTCATAGAGACCCAATCCCCGTTTTCTGTCTCAATATATACAAGAGAAACCGCCCACGCGGATTTCCCTTCCTACGCAAATCGCGGACCAATGGCAGCGCTAGGAAAATCAAAATACCGCGTGTCCGCAAAATTGCGTCACATTACGTGATAACCTCGTGCTACTGACGCGTCATACCGGAGTGCCCGAAAATATCGATTTTCGTAAACAATGGAATCTACGGGAATCGCGAAAAATTCAGAAGAGGATAAAGCTGATGCTAGAATAAAATAAACCTACCATCATAAAACGAACCCGTTTAATATTCCTACTCAAAATTACCAAACACGATATATATTCACATGAGAAGAACCAAGGCAAACCCCATATAATTACAAAAGAGAAGAGAAATGGTGAAAACTCAAACTAGAACCACAGAATCGGGCCTGTTAAAAGTCAGAATTACAGTGTAGCGTCACACTTCTGAAGAAAGAAGAGAATTTACCATTTTCATTTTACTCTCGATTATCATGGATGATAAGGGGACAAATTAATCCTTAAAAAAATCCCAGAGTGGAACAGCCCCAGTTACGATAGTCTGGCCATGTCTGAAGATCGGTTACCATGACGAATATGGGAAACCAAGAGTGAAGGATCCAGACCTCAAGGATGACCCAGAGTTTGCTGGGAGGACAACATCAGACAATCTCTGAAGGACCGAGGACTGGACTGTAACCAGGCCAAAAGAAAGACAGCTGATAGGATAGTATGGTGCTGTGTGGCTAACCTCTACACACCAAGGTAGAAGAGGAATGACTAAGTAAGTCAGTTATAAAATCCCAGTTAATCAATCACCATGCACAGGAAATATTTACCCAAACAAAATTTTTTTTTTAATTGCATAAAAAATTGAACAGAAGAAAAATTTCTTATTGAAGAAAATCAAAACCAAAAAAAAAAAGAATTATTAACCCTTTGAACCCTGGCCACCCAGCCTGTAAAATCCCATTCCCCTGGGCTCCTGATGGGCCAGGAACAGGGTTAGAACTAGCTTGATCATAATCTGATTCACAAGTTTCGTCACTCGATTCAATTTTGATGTCACTTTCAGAATAATCACCATCTAAATCTATTTCATCATCCTCCGAATCATTGAGCACAAGTTCAACAGCTTGTTCCGTTGTTAGCCTATTAGAACGGCTATTTCCTGGATTTTCAACATGCCTTTTCATTATGAAAACAATTAAAAAATTGCAAAATATTATCACTTCGTGGGCGCCACCATTTTAGTTTAACATTCCACAAGACATGTGTACTTCCTGACGTCATTATTTTTCACACATTTCCATTCCAGCCCCGTATTGCTAAGCTAGATGTGTCAGACCAAAAAAGCGGTCGCTCGGGGTACGGATTATTTACACACGGACCAAAATTTCGGGACCTTGGGTTCAAAAGGTTAAAATGAAAGAACCATGTTGGCAGTATCATCTTCCACTGTCCAGGGAGAAGCGTGAGGCAGACTGCACTGACTTTATGAGAGAAGTAGGTGTGATGTGAGATGAAATACTTAAAGAGTAGCCCAGTAATATCACCTGGAAAGACAGAATGAGAAATATCAGACAAAAAAATATAGGAACTACATCCTGCGTCAGGTATATAGAGAGACAGAAAATAAAAGTGTTTTAGCCATCTCATGAGAATATAGCCCAATCATTTACCACTATGTGCCTACAACGCCTGGTTTTAAGGCACTGGGAAGACCAAGAGACAGATCAATTAGTCAGTACCTTTTAGCTCCCCAAGGAGCATAGGCTCCCAACAAACACGTACCAATTCCTCCTGTAACATCAGCTCAAGCTCTTTCCACATTTTCCTCATCTTTTTCACTTCTGTCACCAGTTCTCTTCTCCGTGTTTCTCTTGGTCTGCCTCTGCCTCTCTTACCCTGGGGGTTCCAGATCATAAACTGCTTTGTAATGCTATCCACAGTTTTCCTCAATGTGTGTCTTATCCATCGCCAGGGTCTTCTTCTCATCTCTTGTTCCACTGGTACTTGTCTGGCTCTTGTCATCAGCTCCACATTAGTGACCTTGTCATAGCAAGATAAGGGGAACTGCAGTAAGACCCTGCAGTACAATGAATGGGTATGAAAAAAAAATAGAGAAAAGGTGATTCATCTTACAACAAGGACAAAAGACAAAGAAAATAGCCAACATTGCAGCCTGATACCGTCCGATAAAGGTAGGTTATGGATACCGATAAATTTGTTGTCATCCTTATAAGGCGTCTATTGTTGATACATACACATACGCCACACAGGCTAAATATAGAGATACGTTGCTAAAGGATTCTGTATTACAGGCCACGCCCACACAGAGCTATTCCTAAATATGTTAAGTAGGTATAATCAGTCTTGCAATATAGCAGTAGATCCTGCTTGATTGTAATCCACCACTTGATAAGAATAGGGTTATGTTTCAAAGGTATGTGTGTTCAAGTCTACATCATCACCACATAGGCTAGTAATAAATATGTGTTACTACTGTCACGTCTAGAATATTGAATGCGTGTGTTGGTTTAGTCGTTTACACCACAGGTACGTACACAAGAGTCATGGATGGTTGTAAACGACTGGTGACATTTAATACTGGTTTATTCACGTCACAACACATTGATATAAAATGCACATAGTCAGGATACAGTTCACAGCATAACACGAAATATATCTTAACACATAAGGACTGCGCACTCGGCAGTTACTATGAGATCAGCGCTATAAAGTATCATCAATAATTCAGCGCTATCTCTTCCTCAACAACTATCCTCTCACAGGAAATAATGGCCTTTATATAATTCATCAACAACTATCCTCTCACGGAAATAATGGCCTATATATATATTCATCAGCGCTTTAAAGTATCATCAATAACAATCCTCTCACAGGAGATAATGGCCTTTAAGGACTGCACACTGCAGTTATCAAAATGGCCTACACAAAATCTTCAGCTACTATCCTCTCACAGGAAATAATGGCCTTTAAGGACTGCACACTGCAGTTATCAAAATGGCCTACACAAAATCTTCAGCTACTATCCTCTCACAGGAAATAATGGCCTTTAAGGACTGCACACTGCAGTTATCAAAATGGCCTACACAAAATCTTGGCCTCATAAACATTTTCACAATAATTCAAACTGCAGTTTTATACTACGCTGTACCCACAGCGAAAAATCCGTCGACATTTTGACTTCAGCACTGCGCAGGCATTTCACACTTCCCAAAAACACTGTCTTGACCTACCCGGTCAAACGCCCAGAACACTCTCTCCAGATAACACACTCGTTCCGCTCAAAAGCAGTCACGAGACTTCCTCACGGTCAACACAACTCAGTCAATCAATCATCTGCGGGCTAGCCGCGAGCTATTCTCACCCCGCTCAAAACATTACAGAATAAATATATCTCACACTTGAGATGATCAGCGTTTTTCCACGCCTTCTGTAATCTATCTCTCGAAACTACCTCGAGATATTTTCAAAATAATTCAATAGCCAACAAGCAAACAAGTGCTCCAACTCAGAATCTATCTTGACTACTAATATACTCAGATTTACGTCCCTTACACCAGTTCTGTTCTTAACACAGCCATAAGACCTTCGCCAGGGAAAGGAACAAACGAACGAACAAACTTTATTTTTGAAGGGTTAAGAATTGGGCGCGCAGGCCCGTCTAACATTCTGCCCTTCCAACTTTCATTTATCTTGCATACTATATCCAGACACATAAGAATCTAAATAAAAATAAATATAAAAACCTGGTACTTCCCTAAAGGTGGCTAAGACCTAGCACACCCGCCTAAAGGAGAGCACACCATAAGAAAAATTCTACTTAACCCTCACTATCTTTCCTTTCCCTGATGAAGGCATTGTGGCTGCAACGTTGGCTATTTTTTTGTCTTTTGTCCTTGTTAGAAGAATCACCTTTTTTTTATATTTTTTTCATACCCATCCATCGTGATCTTGTCATACCACTTCAATCCTTGTGTTCTTCGCAAGCACCCATTTATGCCATAAAGAGGCAGATGGATAGACAATAATGCAGAAATCCTATTACAACATAGGCTCGCAGCAGGCAGTGTGACACTTGGCTCAAGAACAACAACTTCAGCGCCCCAAGACACTTCACAGCAAGAGTAAAAAAAGTTATTAAATGAGAGCAATTGACAAAAAAAGTTGTTATGAATAACCAATATTAAATATATTGATTGATCTGTTGTAAAACTACTGTACATGATTGACAAATTATTTTCTCAGGGTTACCACTGTTCTGAGATCCTTATTGTGTTATCTAAGGTAATAATAAATAATGAAGGAAACCTGAGTCCTGTGAATAGTAAATAAATAACTGTCTGGGTCGTCCACGGGTCCTATACCATAGTTGTGTGAGTGTCATGAGAATGACCTCTGCCAATAATGCACTTTTTTTGGGGTGCAAAATTGGCTCAGCGTCCATTCACGATGTACTGTCACAGCAAAGCGATGACGCCGTCTGGTTGGTCCTAGGTTCGATTTCCGGTAAGCCTATCACTTATATTTTCTTTTCTGTTGTCTAGTGCCACCCTTTATGTCCAACGAGTACCTGTTAATTACCTTTAGTTATCTAAGGTAGGAGATCGGAGTACTGATGGAATTGTCCATGTGCAATAAAGATGATCCTTACAACCAAACCAAACCAAAACTAATTTACAGTTTGTTTCTTCCTTCAGTGCTTGGTATGGCGTATGGCAAAGACTCGAACGCATTAGTTTATGTCGGGTTGGTGGGTATCATGGATCCCCCTAGGGATGGAGTGCGAGCAGCCATACAGACCCTGCTAGTTAGTCTCTTAAAATTGTAATATGTTTATTTCTTATTGTAGGCAAGTACAGTTTGATTGTCAGAGTCATTGTCCATTTTCAAGTTTTTATTTCAGTCAATAACTACCCTGAGGTTTGTTTACTATTTTGGTGAAACATTCCACCAGTTTGTTGCCAGCACTTCAGAATTCTTTCATACATCTTTCGTAAGAATTCTTTCATATGTTTTTCATTGTTTCTTTCATTGTTTCTTTCGTTCTTTCTTTTTCTTGATCCTTGCAGATCTATTCATTGATTGATCTTTTCATTTATAAGTTTACTGATCACCTAGCTGTGCTTTTTTTTAAAATGCATTCATCCTTTCAGGGGCAGCTTATTGTTTTAACTGAATTAACAAAATTCGGGACCAAAGACGCATCAAAAGTGAGGAATGCAGTAAGCGACCCATAGCTTGACTGCTTGCGTCAGGGTCAGCTAACCAGAACTGACCAAGACCCTACTCCACCTCTAAGTGGTGGTCCTGGAAACAGGCTGCATCACTGCAGTCTGGCTGAGAGAATAGGGATCAAAGAGGGAAGACTAACCCGGTCCCAAAAATGCCATGCAGAAAACGGTTGTGTTGGGCCGAAAGGCACAGATATCGCAGCTTTGCTGTAAACAGCGACACAACATAACAAACGTCCTTTTCAGGACGAACGCAGAAGAAGAAGAAGAATTAACAAAGTAAGTTTTTTGTTGTTGTTTTAAGGCAAAAGTCAAAGCATTTCTTAAACTTCCAATACCATCTGGTTTTTAGTTATTAATGAAGTTTTTTTTATACACAGTTTCCTTCTTTTCATTTCCTTTTTTTTTAAAGTTATCATTTAATTCCTTCCAACATGTTCTCCTTGTCCTGTTGTAGCTGGAAGGACATTATATGTCATGGATTGTGCCGGTGTTGAGGTTTTATGTTTGTTCACTCTACCTCTGTTCTTTCATTGCTAATGTCCCCTGCACATCGTCCAATTTTTCCCATTTATTCATTTTCACAGTTCTTCCACTTGTCTCTCTTGCTAGCGGCCAGATTAGGACTCTATGCAGAAGGTGCAAGCACAATGTCTGGTGAATCCCTGGAACTGCTGGACATTGCTCAGCTGTCAAAAGTTATAGAAGGCGTTGGAATATTCTACAGGGTCACCCCCAGGCATAAGCTCAAAATTGTCAAGGTGAGATTTTTTTTTTTTTTTTTTTTTTTTTAGAATTTTAAATGTTCAATGTAGAGACTTTTTTATTACACGCTTTTATTTAACTTCACTTGTATGTCACTTTCAAATCTTGCAATCGATTTTTCAATCACTTCCAGATAAGCAATAGCTCTGAAACTTGGCATAGTTGTGTATTCCCGATGACAATACAATAATCAGTCAATTATTAATAATTTAATATTGTAATTATGACATTATGAGTAATTAATTTTTTTTGTAAAGAAATGTAAACAAATCAGGGATCATAATCAAGTTAATTAATTTTTCTCCTAAATCAAGGGAAACAATCCAAATTATAAAATAGAAATTTTAGACAAGATTTACAATAAGTAAAAATATTGTTTATGTTTTAGTATGTCATAATTTTTCTAACACTATAAAGAAGAAAATGAACAATATTTTAAACACGCTTTTAATGCACTAAAAACCTAAAAATAATTTTTAAAGGAGTTTATAGCTTGCAGTAAAAAAATGTAGCATCAAATTGACAAAAAGCGTGGGGCGCTTAAGCTTCTTCTTCTTCTTTGATCCTTTGCCGCTGACCATCAAAGCAGTCAGTGGCCATCACGCCTGGTGGCATCTTGTAGGGCAACAACAAATTGATTCCACTTTGCTCTGTCGGTGGCCATCCTTCGTACAGTGCGCCAACTCTGGTTCATTCTTTGCATCTCAGCCTCCACAGTCCTCCGCCAAGTTGTTTTTGGTCGGCCTCTCTTTCATTTTCCTTCAGGGGTCCATAGCATAGCTGTTCTTGTAAATGTCAATTATCAAATATACCCAGATTAATGCAGATTTGGAAAAACAATACCCAGATACCCAGATGGAACCCAAAAAACCCAGATCTAGTAAAAAATACCCACCTGTGGCAACACTGTCCACAGTCCTCCGCCAAGTTGTTTTTGGTCGGCCTCTCTTTCATTTTCCTTCAGGGGTCCATAGCATAGCTGTTCTTGTGATGGCATTGGGGTCTCTTCTGAGGACATGGCCAACCCAGCTCCAGCGTCTGCTAGCTATGATGGTGTGCATGTCCTCTTGCTTGCTCTGAGAAAGCAGATCTTGGTTGGTGATGGTATTTGGCCAAAATATTCGGAGAATTTTTCTTAGGCATGTTGTGTGAAAAGAGGACAATTTTGACATTTCCTTCTCTGTAACTCTCCAGCATTCCGCACCATAGAGAAGCACAGAAAGCACACAGCTCTGATATAATCTTAATTTTGTGCTTGTGCTGTACTGAGAGGACTTCCAGATGTTGTTTAGACTAAAAAAGGCTGTTCTTGCTTTGTTCATTCTGTTGTTGATGTCTTTGCTTGCTCCGCCGTCTTGTGTTACTATGCATCCTAGGTATGTGAAGGTGTCTGTCTGTTCCAGTTGCTGATTCCTTACTGATATGGGCTCAGGGTTGCTCACATTGAGCGTCATGACCTCTGTCTTCTTCAGATTGATGTTCAAGCCCACTTGCTGGCTATACTTATTAAGTCTATCCGTTTTTTCCTGGATGTGTTGATGTGAATGTTCTAGTAGTGCAATGTCATCTGCATATTCCAGATCTTCCAATGTAGAAAATGTAGTCCATCTTATTCCTCTTGGACTGCCCTCTGTTGACTGGCGCATCACCCAGTCTATGACTGTTAAAAATAGAGTGGTTGATAAGGGGCATACCTGTCTTACTCCTGTCTTCACCTCAAAGGTTAGGCTGCTCTGCCCAAAGCTACACGTAAAGTTGGTGTTGCTGTCGGTTTTGACGGTTTCATAAGACGGAAATCTATTTAATACTTTTGACGATCGAAGGTAGAGAACTGTATGTTAACTCTCTGGGACAGGTTGATTTGGGGTTATCTTCCCTGTGTTTATTCTTTGTGGTTGATCTGTCTTAAGATGGGGTTAACTGTTCTCAAATCTGTTCTGTCTACGCATGCGCTAGTTTTTAGCGCGAACCGAGAAGACTTCCGTCGGGGAGTGATGAGCTGTTTTCTGACCGGACAAGATGTCCGTTGTTTCTTCTCTGCATTATCTGGGGGAAAGAGAGTCTTCAGTGTAACTGTGATTTCAGTGATTCTCCCCAGAGTTATTCTGTTCGTCTAGAATGACGACAGTGGTTATTTGTGTATTTCTCGGATTCTGTCCAAGGTAAAATAAACTTTATTATTATGCCAAGATTGCAGAACATTTAGTATGAACCTGTGAGTAGCGCTCACAGTTCTTGAGATCCAGAGTCCATTATGTGTGCTTGACATAGCTAACTAAGTCTATTCGTCGAATTACTTTACAGAAGCACAATGAACGTATATTTATATGAAACCCACATTATGGCGGTATGTTTCGGTATGGAGGATAATGCCTGCCTGTGAAAATACACAGTTGTTCATCAATCATTATGAGGCCCGCCATTACGGCCTATATCTTTGAGCAGAAGAAGAAGTGTCTGGCGGGAGAAGCCAGATGAAGTCGTGACTTTATCAACAAGTTCACAGACTTCGATATTAAGCAACTATATTTGTCACAAGACTACCTGACGCGTTTAGTCAGGGGCTCTGAGCTACAGTATGAAAATATATATTATCAAGCCAACGTTACTAGCATCATACATACGAGCTATGCAGGATTGATTATGCTCGATGGTTATATGCATTACTATACATGAAATGTCCATGTTCCTTGTTCTACTGACTGTGTTGTCCGTCAACGTACTATTGCTGTAATAAATGTTGAAGAGAAAGTCATCTGCATTAACCACATCTATGACTTCTACGTGTGATGGAGTGAGTTTGTGTGTTCCTAAATAAGAGCCTATACAACTTCGTGTTCTCGATCTGCTGTATACACACACCATTACTCACTACAACATCTTATCATTTGTTCTTCACACCTGAGAAAACATGTATGCTGTTTGTATGTGTGACTGCACTACATCCTGGCAGTGCCTCACGCTGGTGACCTAGATTCACGTCCATGTTAA